>JBAMBL010003116.1:0-547031 GCA_037043405.1 Drosophila subquinaria | reverse complement strand
AAAAATCAATAAAATTAAGCGCGCAAATTTAAAAGGGAAAACGGCAGATTTCGAGTTAAACGAAAAACAAAGGCACAGGTGTGATCTGAGCTGTTGATCGACACACCTTTCTATACCCGCCCTACCATGGTCTTTAACTTACGTTTTTTTGGCAAAGACCCCAAAAGCAAATGCTACACAATTGTTCAGACCCCCATGTCTGCGGAAAAAGCGACTAAATTAGTTATACATTATTACACAAGAATTTCATTTAAAAATTAATAACCACATTTTTATTTCAATAGATTTTTGTTTCAATTCAATTAATCGGCCATCTGTGATATTTCCTATTATTTACATTAACAATATATTTTCATTTATTCTAGGTTTCTATTTATTAAAGATTTTGTTTTCTTTGATCGATATGCTTTTTATTCTAAAGACTGCGATACTAATTTTTAACGCTTTGTGTTTCTTGATTTCATTTGTTTCTGTCTTAAATTTAGACTTTCAAAGCTTTTATCTATGTTTCCTTTTTTTTTTTTTTATTTTTAAACTAAAAGTGCAAAAACCAAGTTTTAATTATTTAAAAAAATTATTCTTTGTTATTGAAGTTTTTATGCCAACACGTTTTCATTTGTTTTATACATTTTTTTGGTAACAACACTCTTGCTGAAATAAATTGTAAGGCAGGTAAAATATATAAATTGTTATATATAAATATAGTCTGTTAAATGTAAATAAAAAAAACTTTTAGTCGCAAGTGTACTTATCGTACAGTTTTACAGTCACTGGCAGAAACATATGTTCTCGAAACGAGAAAAGTGCAAACAGATAACAGTTGATCGTTTTTGAACGGTGATTCTTTTGATATTTGACTTTATCTACACATTTGATTTTTTTATTCCGCTTTGTAATTGCGCTCTTTGATTTTAACTTGTTTCGGTCAACAGCGATAAGCATGATAACAAGCGACAGACGGATAAATAACGGACTACATATGAAAGGTTTTAAAACGGACTGACTACATTGTTTTGAGCCAGTTAATTTATTTGTAATGTTTTACTATTTGTTGAATTTGATATTGTTTTTTTTTACAAACTTACCAGATACAATCCAACTTGAAGGCCTTCTTGATGGTTTGAATGGTTTTTATTTTATTTGTTTGTCTTTTTATATTAATTTGTTATTTTATCCCTTTTTTTTCACTATTTTTATTATTTATAATTATTTTCGAAGTTAAATTTATCTTAACTCACTTGCTTGCCAATATTTGTGTGTGACATTTTAACAATTTTATATGTTTTGGTTTTCTTTTAATTATCTTCGCAAGGTGTTGTTTTAACGTGTAAATATTTTTTTTTTTCTCAAATTTTATTTGAATTATGCTAAAATTCTTTTGTTGTTGCACTTTTAACTTCACAATTTTATATTTATCTTTTTGTTTTTTTTTTCAGAAACACAAAAGAAAATAATTTGATAATTTTGGGTAATTGATAGAGCTGTGGTAACGTTTTTTTTGTATTTTTTTTTTGTTTAATTTCCTGAGACCTTTGAGACCATACAGGGCGTCTGGCCCTGGAAACAAAAATGTTTTTGTTTAACTTTTACTTAAAACTTTTATTTTAACACTCCTCGCGGTTGATTTTTGGACTTTACTCCCGTTGCTCGTACACTGCTGTGCTGGGCCTTTTTTCTGACTAAGAGCGGATTAGCGAAATTGAGACGGAGGAGCATGCGCAACAGCGGCAAACGGTAGCTCTTTCCTAGTCTCGGCTTTTATGTTTCGCAAGACAAATGCGAGAGACAATAAAATACCAAATCTTGATTAACGTTTTTTCCTTATTTCTTCTCTGTTTTAATATTTCGGGATTTTAGGCGACTTGCCTAATATAGAATAAGCGCTTGATTCCCTTGGCCAAAAATACTGGCTTAAGCTTGAAGGTTTTTCGGTTTCCACGACCAGATAACTGCCTTATTGCGTCGACTTAACCCAAACTTGTGGGTGATTGCAAATTAATTCTCGGATTAATTTGTAAGCTTCGGATTGAAGCGTCTTCTCTTGGCTAGATCTTCAAAGGATCAGACCAGCGGAAATGTTTTAAAGAAGCAGATCACTTCTGTTCTGCAACTTTTGACATGGGCTGTGACACTTGACGTGTTGACATTGCAGGTTGCATCAGACTCTTATCGGACATGGTTTGAAACTTGGCTGAATATCGTAAGGCGCGAACTCAGATTTTCAAAATGCTTTCCAATGCAATTTTGTATTTCTTTCATAAATAAAAAATTGTAATTTTGAATTGTATGGGGATATTACACGACCTAACGTTTTTTTGACAGCTACATACATTTTGAGATTTGGGGGCTTTATTGTTCCCCTATCGTTAACATATTGGTATCAATGGAAAGGTCACTTAAATTCCGTTTGAATGATATAAAACTTTCCTTAACCCATTAAGTACCCTTCGAAAATTTCGAATTTATGTAAAAGTCAATTTTCGAAACTTTTTCCCTCGATTTTTTACCAAAAATGTTTTGATGCAAAAAAATTCTTTAAACAATTTAAGGAGTGACTGCAAAAAAAAATTTTCAAAAATATTTTTGCTAGTATTTTTTATAATTTTTTGAAAATCCTAAAAATGACCATTTTAACCCCTTTTTCCTACTTTTTACATAAAAAGTGCCTTTTTAGCAATTTTCAAAAAATTATAAAAAATACTAGCAAAAATATTTTTGAAAAATTTTTTTTGCAGTCACTCCTTAAATTGTTTAAAGAATTTTTTTGCATCAAAATATTTTTGGTAAAAAATCGAGGAAAAAAGTTTCGAAAATTGACTTTTACATAAATTCGAAATTTTCGAAGGGTACTTGATGGGTTAAGGAAAGTTTTATATCATTCAAACGGAATTTAAGTGACCTTTCCATTGATACCAATATGTTAACGATAGGGGAACAATAAAGCCCCCAAATCTCAAAATGTTTGCTGTGCCAATAAATATGTGCGCCAGTATATGTTGTGTGAATTTCAGCTTTCTGATCTTAACCATTTGGCCTAAACGTTGATACGGCAGTCAGTCAGGACAAAGAGTTTAATTGTAGTATATATTTATTTAGTGGTATTTTCAAGCAATACACAAATATTTGAGCTTGTTAGTGAAATTTGTTAACTAACATTTAGTCCCGTTGAAACAAACTAACATATTTAAAAAAAATTTAAAGTAAATTGAAATTTTATTTATTTTTCCTGGAAGTGCTTGAAATAGTTTTTAAAAATAAAATCTTTTATTAATTCTTTAGCGGTATAAGACTAAACTCCTTTCTCTTTTCCAGTCACTAAACTTATAGTTGGAATATTAGCCACTACAATAATAAATGTACTCGTATATTTAAATAATGAAATGAAATTAAACAAACTTTATCAATGAATTGTTTAAAATAGCTAAAAACATGTAAGTTTATGTAAATAATAAAAACATTTTTAAATTTTGATTGTCAATTATGACAATTCAATTACGTGATTTTGAAAAAAATAATATTTTAATAAAAAAACTGTTTAAAATAAAGATTTTGGAGCAATTTGACTAAGTAGGAATGTAAATTTAACTCGTATTTGGGACTAGTGCTTTAATTTATATGGATATTCTTGTTGCATTAATCTGATAAATAAATATACACATATAAATATTGTATAAATAAATACATTATTAATGTTTAATGTTTATTAGTAACTAGTATTTAATAAAGATATATAATACAGACGTATGGGAATGAATAATATTTTATCTATAAATTGTAGGAAATATTTTAATATAAGTACATATTTAAGAAAACTAGATAGAAAAATAAAGCAATAAAATATTATTATAAATTTGAATTATTGTAATTTGTGATAAATATAACACAATTACAATTGGAATGCTTTGGTTCTTCAAGTATAAAACGAAGCGTTCCAATATCCGCGCCACCACTGTAGGACTTGTAAGTACAGTCTCGTTCATTATGCACCCTTAATTTCGATAAAAGAGTGTATCGATTGTACGGTGTATCGATAGCGTTGTACACCCTGTTAACGCTCTTGAAAAGTATTAATAGGAAATTGGCCCATGTCATTCTCTAAAAAAATTAATAATTTTCAAAAACTGCTTAAAAATTTATACTTACAAATTCAAAAAACCAAGAAAACTAAAATTTTTTTAAATTATTGAAGTTCATTTTAAAATGGGTTTGGTCTTCGCGTGCTGAAGTTAAGTAAGAAATTCGAAAAAAAAATCTTAAAAATACGACAAAAAATCGAGTGCAATTTTTGAAATTCTAGCTTCAAAATTAAGCAAGTTCCTGATTTTCCGTCAGGAAACTTCTTTAGGCAAAAGCAAAACGAGCGAGCGAAAAGTGCAAAAAACGAGGATGCGCTGCTTTACACCACAGCTGATTTCTGCAGCTCTTGATCAATTTTTGTTTATAACAATTTTCTAACTAGTTGTCAGCAAGAAGACGCGTCGCTGGCGGCCCAATTGAAATCTCCATAGATAATACCCCCATATAATATATATTGAATGTATATATATACATATGTGTGTGTGTGTATAGATGTAAGACGTATGCTTAAATTAATGTTTTATTAAATGCGCTGAGACTTTGGCGATTCATCTTCATTCGTTGCCATTGCCATTGGCTATTGGCTGGAGTCGGAGTCGGAGTTGTAGACGAAGTTGGAGCTAGAGTTGGAGTCAGAGCAGGGCACACATATGTATGCTGAGTATAGCATGGCTCGGGGATCTCAGTTCAGTTCTCAGTGTCAGACCAAGTGCATGTTTGGGGTCCCTTACCTGTAAGCCTATTGTTGTTGTTGTTCTTTATGGTAGTGTTGTTATTGTTGTTGTTGCTGTTGTTTCGTTCTGGGCGCAAGAGTGCAAAGCGTTTTTATGCTAGCGATTATTACGCTTGATCCTAAAGCACCAAAGGGTCAATTGATGTTTGTGATGTTGCTGAATGTTGTTGCCGACAAGCAGCAACAGGAACAACAACCACAACAACAACCACAACTGACTGGCCCGCAATTTGCTTTGGAATTTTAAGCAGCGCGACGGTCGCATCGCCATTTACCATTTTGACCATTTTACAATTTTTACAACATTTACAATTTAAGCATCATCGTCATCGTCATAGACGAATATCATTTTGCACATTTTCCTTTCGCCATGTATTCTATATCTGTTCAATGTGGCTAGTTACCAGTTGCCAGTTACCAATTGCCAGTTGCCTTTCTGGCCAAAATTGCATTTCTTTGGCTCGCTGCGAGCGATGAAGCGTCAGCAACATAAAGTGCGACCAACGGTTTGCTTGGGGTTTATCCTCGATTTTTCGGCTTTTCCAGACATTTGATATATCACTGCTGATATTCGTCTTTCAACTGCCGAGCTTATCATCGGCGCTTTGGGGCGAAGTTGTCTCTGTTGTTGTTGTTGTTGTTGTTGCTGTTGCTGTTGCAGCTGTTATTGCTGTCAAAAATTTGCAAGTTGTTCTCATGCTCGTTTAATATAGAAATTATTTAGAGTTTTGAATGCTTGGGAAAATGTTGAAAGTCGTGAGCACTGCGTCAAGCATTTCATCTCTCTTTCTGGACCATTAATGACCCACATTGTGCTATGCAAATTAAGTTCCCCTCCAGTTATCTGTCTATGCTTTAAATCTTATAAAACTTTTAGCTCAATTGCATAATAATACTATAATTTCTCCCTCTCTCTCTCTCTCTCTCTCTCTGCATTCTAACTCGAGTTTATTTACTCTCTTTTGGCATTTGATGATATGATATCAGAGCAGCTTTTGTTGCTGGCTTCTATATAATTATATTAGCATGATCTATGTCATTAAAGGAATTATACACAAATACACATATATGCAAGTGTGTGTGTGTGTGTGTGTGTTGCACATGGATAGTGCAATTAGTGCAACAGCATCAGAGTCCGCCACAGCCGCAGCAGCAGCAGTAAAAACAACTATCGACTGATGCGGCTAACAATATGGCCGGCGGGCGTTTATGGCCATGACAGCGGAGGCAAACGACAGGCCATTATTGACGCCACTCGACGCCACTAGACACTGGACATTGGACACTGGTCCAGTTGCCATCATCAGGGGCCATTGTTGCTGATGTGAACGACAACGTTGCATGCAAATTGTGCGCTGCGCTAAACATGCAAAAATCGCCTAACAGACAGCTAAAAGTACAAAATATTGAGCGCTGAAATGGTGCTGGCTATTTAAACTGCCCTCTCTTTGCCTCTCCTGCCTCCTCCACTGCCAGTTTGCGTCCCTCTGTTGTCCTGCCTTCAGCAGCAGTCATAAACACGCACTAATTGCAGCCATGATTTGTTACACACTGCATTAATGGCGCTCGCAGGACCGCAGCAACATCAACAGCAACAGCAGCAAACAGCAACTAAAATCAAAGTCTAATTGCCTATAAATGGCAGTTTTGTGCCAGCAACAACAACACAGATAACAACAACAACAATATTGATAGCAAAGAGCACAAAATGTGGCGACATCAAACGTAAAGCTTTCAGCGAAGCGCCAACATCAAGAACAGCTACAGCAACATGCTGGCGACACCGCAGCAACGGCAAGTACAACAGCAGCAGCAACAACATGATGTGCGGCAAGACTGAACGCCTGAAACGACTTGCCAAGCGTTATGCCTTTTGATTTATAAACAAAATTTAGTAACAATGCATTATTGCTGATGTTTTTGCTATCGCAGTTGCAGTTGCAGTTGCAGTTGCCGCTGCTGTTGCTGCTGCTGTTGTTGCTGGCGGGTATGCAATTAGGCGCGAGATGGATGTCTGGCAGGTACAGTGGGGTGGTCCTGTATGTCGCCAGCATGTCCGACGTATAATCGAATGATCGATCCATCGATATACAAATCGTTTGCTTGATCTCTCACTTGCAGCAACTGCAACAGCAGCAGCAAAGATGTTGCTCGCGTGGTCAGCGCCAATTACTTAGTGCATATCAATTATATGACTGCAGCAATGTATTGTAAAATAAGAACGCTACAAATGAGCAAACTGCCAGAATGATACACAGTCGAAGGAGTTGCTGCTGCTGTTGCTGCTGCTGTTGCTGCTGCTGTAATTGAACTGCGCGTATTGCAAATTATTATTTTGTGCATTTGCAATCGCATTGCCGCAACTGCCTACTGGAAATGTGCAAGCCATGCCCCCAGTGCGTGCAGGGCCATTCCAACTAACTTTAGTTGCTCCGCTCTTTCCCTCTCTCCCTCAGGTCTTTTCTTCATCCCCTTGTTGGCGAGCTACTCGCTGCTTCGCCCTGCGTGTCTGTTCATATGTTTTCATTACTTTTGCCCATTATGCGTGTACGTGACGCACAATTTGAAATTGGCAGCTTATAAGCCGGATACCAGGCGACCAATGTGCACAATTGCAACATTGCCAACATCTCTCGTCCGTCATTGTCCTCCTTCATCTCCACATCCACCTCCACCTCCATCTCCAAATTCCCCTTCGTACTCCACCTTCACTTTGCAATGCGCGTCTCCTGTTTGTGGCTGGCGAGCGGGCAACGGACGGGGCAACCAATTGGCCAATCGACCAGGCCACACCACACCACACCACACCACACACAACACCATGCCGCAGCAGAGCAGAGCTGGGCTGGAGTAGGAGCTGCAGCAGGAGTTGAAGAGAGGAGAGGGAGTGGCCAGCGAGGCGAATGAGCGTCGAGCGTCTGTTTGTGGCTTTTGTTTGTTGTTGAAGTTTACAATTTTAATGCACTGCCACTTGACTGTTGACAGTGCAACACGCCGAGTGCATGTGTGAGCGTGTGTATCTGTGTGCATTAATATGTATCCAAGTGTGCATGTTTGTGTGCTGAGCTATTGATTTTATGCGCATTTGCCCCGCAGTTATCGTCATCGTAGCTGCCTTTTTAACTCATTTCGAATATGCACTAAATGAAATTTCAATTTAAACAGTTTAATCATTCGAAGAAATACGGAAAAAAATAAAATATGTATGCATGCAAAAATTAACGCTGACTCATGCGGCAACAACAACAACAACTCTTGCATCGAAGCATCCATTAAGAAACTTCATATCAATATTTTGCGTATGTAAATAAATATTTACGTTAAGAGTGAAGGTTAAGTAAAGAAAGGGCTGCGATTTTGTGTTTGTTTAAATAATTATTTAAAGCATTTAAGCAAATTGCTTACATATTGTTCACATAAATGGATGATGTGGTAATTTTATTATACTGATATATTTAACATATAAATAAAATGCATTGTTTCTTATTAACTATCATTAAAATTTCATAATAACATGTTAATATATTTACTTATTTACTTTAAAAAAATACAATCTGAAGTTGTTCATCCGTAAAATTTTCAAATAAAATTTAAATATTGGTTTTAGACAATACATTTTTTAAGAACTGAACATAAAAATTAATATTAATAAATTAAAATTTGTGTTTAAATTTTCATGATTTAAATCATATTGTTTTAAAGTAAATTTAGCAAGTATTATGACAAATTTTAGTAAATTTAAGTAAAAATAAGTTTTTAGTCCTTGTTAGTGATGATAATCTACACAGCAAATGATTCTAGTTGTCGATATATCTTCAAATAATAACATACATGTATGTCAAGTTTCCCAAAAAAAAATCAAAATAAGCAATTTAAAAGAACCCGTAGTTGTTAATACAAAGTATACTCGAAAATATTGACTCGTAAAGTTTTTTTTTTCGATACATTTTTACGTCACTAGTCCTTATCTTTTAAATAAATTCATTTTCTGCATATGGTCATTTTTGCAATAATGGATTGTACAAGAAATATTTGTTGCTTTGTAAACGATTAATATTTATATAAATAATATTTTTACTATAGCAGAATAAAATTTAAATACATTAATATTTTTTTTTAAATTTTAAGTTTTAATATTATTTTTTTTAAGTAAGCATTTACTAAATATTTTTGTGAATTATTTGGGAACAATTCATTAGTATCTCTATATTCAATACGTATATTCCAATTAATTGCCAGAACCAAGTCGTTGGGCCAGGCTAACAGCTTAATAGGACAGGCCATAGCGAATATCTTGCCAGCGGCTCGAATCTCATTGTCAGGGACTGAATATGATTGAAGTACTCGATGTTGCAGTCGTAACGAGCTGGCATCTATCATGGCCATATCAAACTGGCATCAAACAATTTCAAATGGATCGAATGAAAAATCAACTGGCGTTCAAAATGGCCAGGCCAATTGCAAGCAGGCAACAACAGCAGCAGCAGCAGGAACAACAACAGCAACAGCCTCTGAAACTGTTTTGTATGCATGCAGCGAACGTGATCGGTTGCCTAACAGCAATTTAAGCTGCAAGATATCGCTCCAGAACAAAGTGGCCAACGCGCAGCGACAAAGTTGCAGCGAGCGACGCACAGCAGCAGCAGCAGCATCAGCAAAAGTTGCAACAGTTGCTGTTGGGTACAAACCAAACAAATCAACAACAACAAACAGCAGCTGCCATGGATTCTAAATCCGAATGAGAATCATTGGCGCATTTCACTTGGCCAAAGTCAATGATTGAAATTCTAAGACCAACTTGTTGCTGTTGCTGCTGCTGCTTGTTGTTTTTGACCTTTTCGCATGAGAATCGCATGCTGATGATGGATACACTGCAGCTGGATATAGACCTGGGCACACTGTCAGCCAGGCAGTTGCTCAGCTGTCAGTGCGCACAGCTCGTCATGGGCAATTTAAGTGGAAGTGGAAGAAAGGTTTCGGCTGCAACACATCCACAGTCACATTCGCATTCACATTTACATCAACATCGACCGTCACATTCGCATTCACATCGACAAGCACATCAACATCGATGGCGGAATGCCAAAGTCAAAGCCAAAGCAAATACGCGATGGATAATTGCGCTCAGAGCCCAAAACACCCATAGAACAAGCCATAGACATAGCAACACACAAACAACGACCAACAACAAACAACTGAGAACAACTTCGTCCACGTCGCATCGTGGAATTTCACAGCAGCATGGAAATTTGTTCGATGCCTTGTCGCTTTTCTGCTTTGGCTGTTGTTGCTGTTGTTGTTGTTGTGTGTCTTTGCTAGCAGTTTGTTTTGTTTGATTTGGATTTGATTTGATTTCAGCAGCAACATTGCCGTTGCATCTTCCTGCTGCTCCCAACTTATTCAAATGACGCGCACAGTTTCTTGACCTCTCCGCGTGCCGTGTGACGCAGTCGCAGTCGCCGTCACAGTCGGAGTTGTTGTTGCAGTAGTTGCTGTTGCTGTTGCAGTTGCACTCGTAACTGCACATGCGCATTCAGACGCCCTCACCCGTTGCTTGGGCCATCCCGTTTGGCAATCTTGCAGCTTACTAACTTGCAAAAGGTTGGCAACAACGTCGACGTTGCGGGAAATGCGATTGACGGTAATTGGTTGACGTTTGTCTTATTTAAATTTGTTTTCTTTGGGTTGCTTCTCTACGCCGCTATTACTACACCCGCCCGCCAGTTGTTGCTGTTGCACGCTCTTATGCCTCCCGTGTCTTCCTCATGAGCTTACCTTGAAGAGGATACTGTCGCTATTCCATCAAGTTTGATACGCTTCTAATTTATTTAGTGAGAACTTTCGATATTAACTATAAACAGGTGGTATCCAATTTTTTATAGGAATTATTAAATACTATTTAAAGTATTATTTAAAATTTTATGCATAAATTATTTGAATCACTAACATTTTTCTATTGTTACTATAAATTAAGTCTAGAAATAAGTGAAATTAGGAGTTTTTTGATTTAAGTAAAATAATACATAAATCCAGTTTACATCTGCAAAAAAGTTAAAATTTAAAATTAACTTTTTAATAATAGATTTAAATAAAAGTGTTAGTTTTTCCAGGTTCAGTTTTTTTGTTCAAATTACGATAGCTCTTATTTTTTGCACCTGTATTGTAGGGTATTGCCGACATCGTTGAGCTAAGCTCAGATCAGTTCTCGTTTCTTTTCTCAGAGCTGCTGCTTCGCTCTGAAATCAAAGTCGAAGTCGAAGCCGGCGTGCAACTTTAATTGAAATGAAATGAGTTTCGTCGATTTGTGTTCTAGGAATTTGTTTTTGATTGTTTTCTTGTAAATTTGAATGATTATCGAGGCAGTTGCTAGTTGTAAGCTGCAACAGTTGCGCAATTGGCAACGAACATAATAAAGAACGCAACAAAAAAGAAGTCGTCGACCCTCGTAATTGCAGATCGGTCTGTGACCGAGACCGAGATCCAGACCGAGACTTAGACCCAGACCCAGACCCTAACTAGCTGGAACATGGCAATAGGGGAAGTTCCTCCACTCTCAGCTCTGCGTAATTGAACTGTGTGCACTTTTAATTGTGAGCATGTGACGCGGAAGTGGCTTAGAACTGGGCCAGGATCTGAGCAAATATAAAGAGGGGCAGATAAGGGTAACCAATGAGGCCTGGCAGGGCAATTTGTTACCGCTACATCGCATATCGCGTACGAGTATATCGCGATAAAGTTGCAGGCACGCTAAACGAAACCACTTCCTCAACTCAACTCAACTTGACTCGACTGCAGAGCAAAGCGTTTAAATAAACATATTGAGGGACGAATGAAAGACAGAGAGAGAGAGATGACGGATGGGGGGAAAGAGAATGGAAGCAAGTTCAAGATTGAAACCGAAACTGATGCGTAGTTTAGGGCGATTTACACAGTTTAAACAGACGGCGATACAAATCGCCGGCACATGAGCCGATCCAAGCGGATGGGGCAGCTGCCAGTTCAGCCAGTTCTTCAGTTTTTTTCAGTTCTTCCTGTGTGCCATAACTGTAGCAAATGGCTTAGCAACATGCAGCCTGACTACAGGTTTAAATCTGAGACTAAGACTGATACGCAGCTACACTCAGGCAAATAGAGAAGTACTGCAAATTGAAAGATTATACTTTTCATATAATGTTCTTAAAATTTGCAGTTTACTTTTATAATTAACTCTAACTTCTTTAAACAAAATACACCTAAATAATTTCATTATTAATTGTTATTCGCTTAATGAGACTGATTCTTTAGTTTTCATTTTTTTAGACCCCGTACTTTAAAAAAGTAACTTTGTCACAAAAAAAAATGTGCGTAACAGGCAGAAGGAGGCGTGGCAGACCCCATAAAGTATATATATTCTAAATCAGCATCAACAGCCGAGTCGATATAGCCATGTCCGTCTGTCCGTCTGTCCGTCCGTCCGTCCGTCCGTCTGTCCGTCTGTAAGAGCGCCTAGATCTCAGAGACTATAGGAGCTAGAGACTCCAAACTTGGTATGTAGGTTCGTCTATATTGCAAGCAGATCAAGTTTGTTTTAGATTTTGGATCGCACCACTATATCATATAGCTCCCATAGGAACAATCAGTTGAAAATCAAGTCTTAGTATGGAAAACTTTTTTGCTGTTTGAGATATTTCAACCAAACTAACTGAATATGCATAAAAGGTGGTCCCATACATACTGACCAAATTTGGTTGGAATCGAACTACTATATCATATAGCTCCCATAGGAACGATCAGTCGTGAATCAAGTCTTAGTATGAAAATCTTTTTTTTGTTTAATATAACAGAAATAAACTGACAGAATGTGCACATGGGATGGTCCCATACATACTGACCAAATTTGGTTCGAATCGAACTATATCATATACCTCCCACAGGAACGATTGATCGAAAATATAGATTTAGAATGAAATTTTTTTTTTTTTTTAACCGAATTCATAGTTTGGGAATGTTTTACGCTTTTTACGATTTGATCGCACACTCGACTGTAGCCGACTGAAGCCCCTTTGTTGGGCGAAAAGTACTTTTAGTACATATCTATATTAAAATTTGGCGCAATTGTTATTATTTTATTTTAAGCAGTGTTTGCTTTTCCATAGTAAGTACGGGGTCTCCGACAGTCGAGTATGCTTGACTGTAGCACCGTCGACTAGTTTTTCAATAGTTTTGAACTAGAACTGTTTTTCATATTTTTATTTAACTGAGGTCATAACTAAGGGTACGTCGAGAAAATAGTCATAAGTAAGTAAAAAAATCACTATTTTAGGAAATATACTACAATTCTCTTATACCTGATTGATTCCCAATTCCACTTAAAACTTTTCTGAAAAGAGCTGAAAAATAAAAAAACTTCATCCTGACAGCTTTCTCACATAATTGCCTAAATATATTCATTTTGTATTTCTTTTTCCTTGCCTGTCAATTTCTTCAAGTGTAGAGTTAGAGGATCCCAGTGCCTGAGATTCTGGCGTAGGCGTCTGCTGTCGGCTTTTGGTTCCGCGGTTGCCGCATAGGAAAATGTTATAAATTGCACATTTGATGAGCAGAGAAACGTTTATGGTTCTTGGTACCAAGTCAGGCCAGCTGTGCGTCTCTTCAGAACTAAAGACAGAACCAAAGCCAGAGTTAGAATTGGAGTTAGAGTTGGAGATCGAGTTGGAGTCTGCCTTTTAGCGCTTGCATGTCGGCTGATTAATTGTGCCAGCGTCATAAACGTGATGATATCGCAATGTAAGCGCATTTTTCATGTTGTTCAATTCGTTGCCGCCAGCACCAGCTTTAGCTCTAAAAGCACCAACAACAACGACGATGGAAACAATAACAGTCAATCTATTTGCATAGCATTTCTGCTTTACGCTCGCGCCACTAACAAAAGACTTAGGCAACAAACTTGATCGCCTCGCACCGTTTTGGGGCCGACGTGAGCGCAAATTAAATCTTTCGATATTGCCAACTAATTACCCGTATTAACGCAATTGAGCCTCCTCACTCTCTATATATTTTCTTTCCGCATTCGCTCTATGGAAATGTAATGCAATTCAGATTTAATTCTTTGCCCAAATGGGTTCAATCAAAGCCATGTTATAGCCAGGTGTCGGTGCTTTGGCAGGTGTTTCGCCCCATTGTCTCCCAGCACAGTTTCAGCACAGTTTCTGTTTCAGCTCTGCAGGAAGCATTTGGCATGTGTCCATATATTAGTAAGGTGCTGTTGCTGTTGCTCTATTGAAATTTTAGCTTTGTGCGTTTGGAAAACTGCCAGGCAATTGCGCAGTTTTCACCTGGCGTTGAACCTAATTTGGTAATAGCCAGTTTAATAACGCTTCAAGTGTTCGATCTGGCAGCTGTTGTGTTTGTGTTGAGCAACTGAAATTGTTATAAATTTCGCTGAAATTAAAAAGTTCTCAATTAATCTATGTACTTACAAACTTCCTATCGTTTATTTTTTTGCCTACTGAAATGTAAATTCAAATGTACAGCAAATTTATTTCCAGCTTAATCAAGAACTGGATTCGATTAATATTTTATGGATCATTTTATTTTCTAATTCATTTTGAATGACTAAAGTCTATTTACCATTAGTGTTAAGTAGCTAAATGCCATAACTTATCGCTAACAATTGAGAAATTTTCCTTTAGACGTTAAAATATTCGCAAATTAATTTGTGTCGATTGCATATAGATCTAAAAGTCGCTGAAACCAAAAGATAATTAAAGATTTAAAAAATACAATTTCTATAATGCATACCTACTGATACTATCACCTACTAGCGTGGTATACGGTAATTGAAATGATTACATAACAGCAATAAAGCGTAGTTTTTATTTATTACATTTATAGCTCGATCCACTTGGAGTCCGTATTTCCATCTAGAATGCAGCCAAGATGAGATGACGCCAAACTGGCAATAGAAATTATTCCCGTTTTGACACGCCCACACAGATTTTACTCATAGCCATAAAGAATTGAAAAAAAATAACGAGTACAACATTTTTGCATATACAATTTATATTTTCTGAGACATTTATTAGACACAAATAGAATGTAGTTATAGTAGGTAATAATGTACTCTATTTACTCGTATGCTATATAAGCGATATAATTGTAATAACTAAAATGTACATACTAATCGACTAAGACAATGCATTGCCAGGGGCTGTACGAGTGGAGCAGGAGATGAGGAATGGAGAGATACTAGATCACACACACTGTCTCTCATTTTCTGTCTCTCTCTCTATCTCCGTCTTGCTCGGTGACAGCTTAGCTCTGAGCAACTAAAGACTAATAAGAGTATAGTTAATTGTAATTAAATTGCATAATTCGAAACAATTGCGAATACAATTACGAATACATTCACAACATTCACAACGAACAACATTTAAATTATGAGGAGAAATTAATAAATTCATTTCAACTATTTGATTATAACATTAAATATGCTTGTTGTTGTTGTTGTTGTTGCTGCTGCATAACATCGTCTAAGTAAATAATGTTCGATATTTGTGTAATATTGCTTATCTATATTATATAGTATATATATACCGATGTACATGTACATCTGTATATATTTATTTTATAAATGTGTGTGTTTTGTTGTTTGATATTGCTGAGGGCGCTTTTCGCATTTGCTTTAAGCTTTGTTTTTCTTGTTTCTTTTTGTTTTTCCTTTTCTTTCAAGCTTATTACACCGTTTCGTTAATTTGCCGTTATTTTATATGAAATGTGACTGAAAACTGAAGGCGACAGCAAAATGAAGAATGGCTTTTTATTTATTTAATTATTTTTTATGAATATTTCTTTTTTTAGATTTAGTTTTTGCTTTGCCTCATCGCCTCATCATATTTTAAATATTAACTAAAAGTGTCGCATTTTTAAATTAAATTATACATAAAATTAAAATCACAATTTTATAGACTTGATGTGTGTGTGTGTGTTTGTGTGTGTATGTGTATGGTTGGTCTGGTTTGTGTGTGTGTGTTGTATACTGTGTGTGTTATCAGCGCTTCATGTGATTAGTTTTGTTTGGTTCTTCTGCTTTCTTCTTCGTCTTTTGTTTCGTCTCAAATCGTTTCTCTTTCTTCAATCTCTCTCTGTCTTGCATCCTTGTTCATCCAGGCAAAATATTCTTGAAAAATATTTCATTGGAATTTTAAAGCATAGTTCTAGGCGCAGGGGAAGGCACAATTCAATGGTAATTAAAATTGCTGCTGCAAGCTAAAATAGTGAAAGCTGCAAGGGAGAGAGACAGAAACAGATTGAGTGAGTGAGTGAATGATAAAGAGGAAATTATTTAGTTTTTTAGCTGCACGAATTTAATAAGCAAAACAATCACAAGTCGGCACGATTTGCATTGCCACACCTCCCTCCCAATCTCCCCCCATTTCCCCCATTCCTCTGAATCCCTCCCGTCTGCTCACCTGCAGGAACACACACAGCGTTAAATCTTAGTGTCGCTTGTTATTGTTGTTGTTGTTGTAGTTGTTGTTGATGTCTGTTGGTTGTTGTCTGTGGGGTTTTTTTGTCGTTGATGGCAGCGAAACGATTTGGCAACGAATCTACACGGAACCCGAGCATCTTCTACAGATACAGCGTCGCCTGCTGGCGCTGATCGAAATGGTGTATATAGAGTTTCTTCTTGGACTTCTCCTTGGAGGGCCGCAGATCCCACACCAGATTCGATAGGCTCCGTGGCCGCGACAATCGTCGCGTCTTCTTCTCCGGCAACTTCTGGGAATCGCCCGATGTGCGTCCCCCGCTGCGCGACGAGTCCAGCGTGCCCTCTCGAGGATTATGATGGTTGTTGCTGCTCGAGCTGCGGCTGTGACTGTGCGCCAGATATCCATGAGAATTCAGTATGCTGCCGCACTTGAGCACCACGTCCGGCGGCGACTGCGAGCCAGCTGATGACGCTGCCGCTGCCGCTGCAGACGCCGCTGCTGCTGCTGCTGCCGCTGCCTTGGAATGCGCTGAGATCGTCGGCGGCGTCATCGCTCCGGTGTTGTTGCTGTCCGGCGTCAGCTGCAGGCTGCTGAGACTCTTGTATCTGTGAAAAATACATTGATAAATCAAAAAATTAAACTTTCGCGGAAGCGATTTTTAAGTACTTCAACTCGATAATTTTTTTTGACCATATATCGACAGCTCGACTAATGTTTTGACAATCGTTTACAATTCGATTAAAGCCTGAATGCATTATTTGAAAAGAAGTCTTTAAAGAAAAGCTTAAGGCCTCAGCTGATATAGCTTAGAATTTAAGTTAGACGTAATTAAATCGAGAGCTTGACTATCATAATAATCGATTTTTAAGTACTTTAACTCGATTATATTTTTTTAGCGAGTTATCGAGAAATCGATTTTTGTTTTGACGATGCTTTAAAATTTCGATTCTAGACACGATCTATAATTTGAATTTACATCACTACCCGCCTCCCTTTTCCCGCCTCTCGCCTGGCAATTGCTACTCACCTGATATGAAAGAGCGGCGATTGCGGCTCAAGGGATTCCTTGACTGGCAAATGGTTGTTGGGCGTCAGCACCTTGCCATGGTGTGCGTGTGGGTGTGAGTGTGTGTGTGCATGGGGATGGGCGTGGGCATGGGCATGCGAGTGGGCGTGGTGAGCGGATGTTGCTGCTGCTGCGGCGCTGGCAACAATTGCTGCCGTGCTGCTGCTATTGTTGTTGTTGCTGTTGTTGTTGTTGTTGCTACCCGGCGTTGGCGGCAGCTGCTGCTGCGAATGGCTGTGACTGTGACTGTGACTATGGCTGTGACTGTGACTGGTGCCGCCGGTGGAGTTGCCATTGCTGCTGCTGCCGGCGCTGTGCGCATTGGCGTTCTTGATGTAAAGCTTTGGTAGAGTTGGACGTTGTCGCTTCTCGGCCGGCTTCTTGCCCGGAATTGTCTCAATGGGCGGCGGCACTGGCTTGATGTCCTCCTGTATATGGCTGTGATGATAGTGATTGACCAGCAGGGCCGAGGAATGATGATGATGATGTTGCTGTTGGTGTTGCTGCTGATGCTGATGCGTCTGGTATTGATGATGATGTTGATGGCCCCCATTGCTGCTGCTGTGCTTGTTCGATTCCAAGCTGCTGTAGTTGTTGTTGTTGTTGTGCGACTGCTGTGTTGCTGCCGTCGTCGTTGTCGGACCCCGGATCAAACTGCAATAGTTGCCATTGCCGCTGCTGTCCGTGTGATGCGACTTGAGCGTCGGCGACTCGCAGATGGGCTCGAAACGCGCCAATCCCTTCGATAGAGGCGTCAGACCACGCACATAATCATAGATGTGATCAATCTCCTTGTATTCCTCGGCTATCTCGCTGCTGCTCAGTACCTGCTGCTGTTGCTTCGACCACGAATCGCAGCTGGCGCTCTTCCTCAGCACATAGCCGCTCTCGGCCAATCCGCTGGCGACGCCAGCTGCCGATGGCAGCATCATCACGGGCAACTTGTTGCCGCTGTTGCGGCTGCTGAACTTCGAGTCCTTCTTCTCCTTCTCGCTCAGCTTGAGATCGACAATCTGCAGGCGATCGCGCGCATCCGCCAGCAATCGTTGCGCCTTGTCCAGAAAGCGCGTGTACTCAATGAAATGCTCCAGCTGCTCCATATTCTTGGCCCGCTGCAGCTTGATCTTCACATTCAATGGCACCGGCACCAGATCCGTGTCCTTCTGCAGCGGCAGCGCAAAGATCCGATCGATCTCCACGCATCCCAGCAGCCTCAGCTCTGGCACAAACGGCTGCTTCAGACCCTTCGGCCCGCTGCCATGGACGAGTCTGTGGAGCAGCAAGAAGATATTGGGAGTTTATAGAAAAATAGAATCAAGAAATGTTTGAAGTTGTAGCTCAAAAAAGGAGGGATGAATTCAGGGGAAATAAATTAAAATAGGGAAATTAATGAGCAGAAATTTGGGTAATGTATGCAGTTGTATTTAGCTGAATTAGGTGGGGTCAGGCATAAGAAGAGTAATGAAATGGGTAAGGAATAAATTATGAAACTGAGGCAGTTGTAATATAATAGAATCAATAAGTCAAATCAGCAAAGGTTTTTATATTAATGAGAAAGGGAAACTGGGTAAGCAATAGGAAATAAAAGAGTGTATACAGTTGTACCTTAAAAAGGCAAATATGCAGTAGTTGGAGTTGTAATAAACTGTTTTGTTCAATATAATTTGAATTTTACTAAATAGTCATAAATAATATAAAATAAACTAAAATAATCAGAAATAATCAGAAAAACTCAAAAATAATTCGAATATTCAAAAAGATTATTTTTGATTTTTTCTGATTATTTTTAAATAATTGTAATAGTTTTAGATTATTTTTGATTCTTTGTAATCAAATCATTAGATCGATTTTTAAAAAAATAATCTAAATACTAATGATTATGATTACTAATCATTATTTATCAGGTATGCCGAGTTTATTATCCAATCGTGATGAAATGCGGACTATAGCTATATCAAATCTCTAGGGTCTTGCTTTAAAAGTGCTCTGAAAAATGATATAGCTGAATCGATCTGCTTTGATTATTAAGGATATACTATGTTGCTTAAGTTCAAAATATGAAATTGAAGAATCTGGGAAATGGATGAGCATTAGGCGCATGGGAAAATGGTGAAATGGATGCAGTTGTAGCTCAATAAAACGAGCATTAAGTAGTTGGAGTCTAAACAGGGAAATATATGATAAAAAGAATGATACGAAGAATTGTAAATTTAGGATAAACACTTTTTAATTTAAGGTTCCCAATAGGCAAATGAATAAACAATTTGTAAATAGCAAAATGGATGCAGTTGCAGCTCAAGAATGCCGGAAGGGATGAGGCCAATAAGACGATAGGAAATTGTGAATGCGGTCTAGATTAGTCTCTCCCACAGTCTTACCTCACAATGACGGGCATCCGCTTGAGCAGCAGATTCTTGACGGTGTGCACTCCGCTGATGCTGTCCTCGCGTGCGATGGGCGAGAACTTGGCTTTGGTATCGAGTGGCAGATTGATGATCTCGTCCTTGATGTTGCGGCACTGCAGGTACTTGCCATTGTCGTTCATCGTGGTCAGCAGCTCGCCGGCGTGGATTGTGCGGTTGAGCTGCTGGCAGCGGAACGTCTCCCGCACCAGGACGCGGGCATTGCGCCGACGCGCCAGCTCCAGAACGGAGTCAATGCAGCGCGTGGAGCGGCCGTCCTCGCTGAGGAGCTCGAAGTAGCCGCCATAGGTCTCCGGTATGAGCACCTTGGAGCCCACATTTGTGGGCTTGCGTCCCTCCTTGATCTTGATGGGCTGGGCCAGTATCTGATACTTCTTGCCGGCGCTCAGAAAGAGCGCCGTGCTCTGGAGTGAAGGCGCCGATAGCGTTGGCACGCCAAGGGCCTGATGTTGGCCCTTGAGGATCTTGGCCACCGCCGGCAGCGGCTGCTTGGAGAAGTCGCGCAAATAGACGGGCGTCGAGTCCCCAAAACGGGATGCGGCCAATATTATTTGGCCATCGGTGGCGGCCATGTCGCGGTTGAAAAACGAGAACAGTTTGCTTCGCGCCAGTTGCACATTAAATGAGAGTAAATTTCATTGGACTGGCTGCTGTGGCGTTGACTCCTCTCGATGTCCACCGACAGCTCCCTCCTCTGGCTCGCTGGATGCCTCGCTATAGACGTCCTCGTCCTCGTCCTTGTCCTGGGCACACCTGATAGCGTTCGCGTTCAGCTGATCCTCTAGCTCAAGGGCGCGTCTCTTGGCCAGCTCCTGCTGGCGCAATCTCAGCAATTGGGCGCCTCGACTGCAACAGGCGTGTGCTATTTGATCCTCCGCCTTCGCCTCCGCCTCCGCCGCTGCCTCCTGGGCTGCCGTCTGTGTCTGTGTCTGTTTCTGTGGCTGACTGTGGTTATTGCTCTGGCTGGTCAGCAGTCGCGTGGATGTCTGCAGTGCGTAGTTGAGATACTGCATTCGGTTTGCTGCTCGTCTCCCGCTGGCCACAGTGTGCGAATTGTGTCTGTCTGTGTCTCTTTTCTTCAACTTCTAAAATCCTTTGAGTTCCTGCAACAATGTAGAGGAAAATTAGTGAAAAGGTTCTTTATTGGTATTTTTATGACATTTCTTAGACTATTAATATGTAGTGGCAATCAAGCAAGGGATACTCGAACTTAATTCCCTACCTAAAATGTAGTTAATATTATCAGGCAACCCACGCGACTTATACACACACACACACTGAGTTGTTGTTGTTATTTATGAGCCCATAAAGTTGAAATGAAATTGCAAAAAGGCAGCAAACGAATAAATGCGTGTAAATATGGCCAAGATGATGGCGACAATGGCAAACATTGCCATTAAGACCATTAGAGGGAGGTGGGAGTTGAGAGAGGCAAGTTGCAAGTTGCAACAGCAACAGCAACAGCGAATTTTCCCATTGGCAATAAGCCAGGCCAACAAATGGCAATACATTAAAAGTACTTAAAGGATATTTGCATATTTATGAGCCCACATAAATGTGGCTGATTACCACAGAGAGTGGCGAGATGCAAGCCAGAGACAGAGACAGAGGTAGAGGCAAGGAGAGAGTCAAGAGAGAGTCGCAGAGGATTGTGACCTAGACCAAGACTCTAGAAGGTCTGCTTTCTGACTGCCCGTTTAACTAAATTAGTTGACAATTAGAATAAGTGGAAAAGGATGAAAATGGTGAGCAGTGGCAGCCCCTTTCTAAGGGCGTGGCATTTGCATTTCTAAAATGACATTTCCGTCAATTTCAACTGGAGCTGACCAAGTGCCAATCGAAAAGTGTTGCTCATAAACCATTTACGAGCCTTTTTTGCCGACAACAATAACAGTAGTTATAGATGAAAAGTGCAGTTGCAAAAGTTATAAACATTTCGTGCTGCAAATTAAGCAATTAATTGAAATTTTAATGTGTTGAAATGGCCATTGTAGTTTCAAATAAGAAATAAAAAAGTATCTGGCAACTGCTCAATTTCTGAACTATTTTTTTACGATTCATTTCGTTTGGTTTTATTGTTTTGCTTGCTGTTTTTTTTTGTTTTGATTATTTTTTTGATTTTATTTTTGCTGTGCTTTCCAATTAATTGTTGGACTCTGTGTCTGAGACGACGATAACACGGCCTGCAATTAATTTTCACCATGGAAAGTACCTTTTTCTGAACCGAACCGAACAAACTGGCGCGCAATTCTCACGCTTTGTAACTATGTGGAAACGTGACATTTTCTCGGCTACTGGACAAAAATTGATGCCACTAACTGGAGGATTGGCTAAGCTAAGACTGCGACTGCGACTGGGACTGGATCGGGTCTGAGTCTGAGTCTGAATCTCGTTGTGGCTTCCTGGCGCGTACGTGTCTGGAGTTAAAGTTGCTGCTTTTATTATGCTCGGTGCATGGCCTGACACAGTTTCATTATTTGCCTTGCATTTAACTTGATTTCATTGAAAATGTCTTAATTAATTAGAGGCGCCCCTGGACTGGCCTGCCTGCCTCCTGGAAAGTGGCACAGCCTTTTGCCAGATTCGCTCAGGGCTGACACTTGAGAGAGTGTTCCCTCCTCCTCCTTCTCCCTCTTCCTCTTTTTCCCTACAGGCAACAATGCTTAACAACTTCCTGTGCAGCAACCATAATACAAAAAAAAGGGGAAAAAAAGAAACTCATTTAACTTGTAGCTGACACGTTGCAGCATCGAAAGAAGCCCCACAAAAAAGTTTTTCGCTTTTTCTTGTCTTATTTTTTAATAAGCAAAAAACGGGCAATAAACATGAAATCCTTTTCAAACTCCTGCCAAAGGCTTGTTGCCAATGATGATGACGATGACGATGACGCTGGAATATGTCGAGTCTACCCCTTTTGGCCAGTTGCTGTTTCTGCTGCTTCCTGCCCCTGAGGGGTTGAGGGGAATAACAAAAGCCGCAGGCAAAACACTTGAACAAACGAGGTATCATCCGAGTCGAGTCCCAATACGAGTTGACTGTTCAGTTGAGCCACAGAAAAAGTGACAACGATTCCTTCGTCCTCATCAACTGTGGCTATGACTACAAAATATGAAATATGTAACCCAAGACGCTGACAGCAACAGCAACAGCAACAACTACAACAAGTACAAGTACAAAATGAAGAAGAAGCCTGACGCATAATGAGATACACAAAAACAACAACTTGTAAAAAAAAGAAACGAAACGGAAAGCAACAAATCAAAAAAAAAACACACACACCAGAAACAACCTAAAAAGCAAAAGTTAATAATGATGCAACGAAGCTAAAATACTCTGGCTTATGATCATAGCTTTGGATGTACTACTCTGACCCGAAAGCTAATCTTAGTTACAGTGTAACCTTAACGTGAAAATTATATCTTTTAAATCCTGCTCGCAAGTTAATCTTAAAACTAATTGTAGCTCCTCAATTGCTTTCCAATTAATTTATCTGTTATTTAATAAAAATTTTTCTTATTTTCAAACAACTCTTACTTAAGAAAATTTGTTTATAGTATTTTTTTATTCCATTTTTAAAACTTTAAATTAGTGCAGTACAGATATTCCTAACTTCTATAAAAAGTCTATTGACAATAAGTTTATTTTTTGCTTTTTCTATACATTTTTTGAAAATGAAAGTAAAATACAATTCTATATAGTTAGTTAATTTGTAAGATTTGTGGTAATAAAACTTTGGAATTGGTGCAGATGTACTAAGTCAGATATAAAGATAGATAGATAAGTATATAGTTAAATAGATAGAAATTTACTTGATTTCACTATGTCACAAAGAGAAGTAGCTTAAACTACATACATACATACATATATATGTAAATGCCCCAAATATGCCCCATAAGAGACTTTGTTGGCTCGGTAAATACAGCATGAGGGGTGTCTGCTTAATGACCAAGTTATTACAACCCCACGTAAGTGTATAAGTACAAGTAAGTGCGATAAAAGCAGCGTTCAAAAGGATTAGGGCAGCTATAGCTATACGTGCCTCTGCATGTGTGAGAGTCTGTGTGTATATATGTGTGTGTATAGGTAAACAGAAACTGTGTAGAGGTGGGTGGCTTTTGTTGTGCTAACAAAAGCAACAGACGCGCAAAGCGAGCAAAAGGGAAAAAGGAAAAGTGTAAGGAGCACGTCCCGGTCGCAGGTCAGGCAGCATAGCTCATAAAAGGAAGCAAACACACACATATGTTTGCATAGTTTGTAGTGTGTGTGTGTTGTGTGTGTGTGTGTGTTGTGTGTATGTCTGGGCACATTAATCACACTAAAGAGTTTTACAAAATGCAACTCAACTCAACGCGCGAACCAAAGCCGCAGTCATAGTTCTTGTTGTTGTTGTTGCTGTAGTTGTAGTTGTTGTTGCTAGTGAAGTTGTTGTTGTAGTTGTCGCTGTTGTTGTCACCACTTTAAGCTGCGGCTTAAAAACTGCGGCCCCGTCTTTGCCGCAAGCAGCTTACCCGACTAAGAATTTCGCCCCAACGCCAACGCAGCAGCACTTGACGCTGACGTCTACGCTGACGTCGACGCTGACGTCAACGCCGAAAGCTGGGGCATATAATGCCATATAATATGAGACTGAAACTCCTTGATGCTTTTCTTTATTTAATTTCATTTCCGTTTTGTCAAGCTGCTGCTGCTGGAAACACCTTCAACTTGAGCTGAAACTGCAGCTTCATCCTCATCCTGCAGCTTCATCTTCAGAATCCGGCCACATCCTCAGTCTCATTCTCATTCTCATCCCCAACAACAAGAACCTCATCTTCGACTTCAGACTAGAGCTTCAGCTAGTCCTGTGCTCAGTTGCCTTATTATGTCGTTCTTAGCGCTTTTGATTACTTTTTATCCGCTTTGCACGCGGATCTGACTGGCAAACAGCTTGTTGGTGTTGTTGTTGTTATTGTGGATGTTGTTGCTATTGTTGTTGTTGTTGTTGTCTTTCATATCTACCCCTTGGTGTGACTAATGACGTGCCGGCCAAACGGACAACGCTCGCCAGTTGCCACTTGCCTCTTGCCGCTCGTTTGTTTAGTCTCTGCCTCTGCCTCTGATGTAAATAATGAAATAATATGGTTTTTCTCTTGTCTACCATGAAAAATTAACGCTCTGCCCATTCTTGACTTCTTTTTTCATGACTTTTATACGGTGGACAGTTGGTTTTTGCTTTCATTTGTCAAGTTGAGCTGAGTTTTTGCGCCTTTTGCTTTGGTTCTGGTGTGAGAAAGGAGATTGTGAGTTTGTTGGGTTCCGTTTTGGCCTTTGGGGTGGAACCGCAAGGTTGTTGAAAGCCCATTGTGTGTACATAAGGTTATTGCACCGAAACCAAAAGTGTTATGAATTCCCACACACCCTCTCTCTTTGTCTCACTCATTATCTCTTGGGATAAATAGCACCTCTAGCTTTTGAGTAATGAGGCAGTAGCAGCATTTGATGGGCTGAGTCTCAGAGGGACCTACAACCGATAGAACCCTTTGAGTTTTGTTTATTTTTCAAATATATTTATGGCCTAGAGATACCTGTGTGCATTACGGTTTAAGCTGTCAACTAACTGAACTTTATTTAAGCCCGAAAAGCATTCAGTTTAAGCTGACAAAAGCTAGAACCTTGACGCTGTCAATGCCATTAAATAAACCCATACATCAGGTATGTAAATATAGATATGATGGCTCATCATGCTCTATATGTATAGTGTATAGTCAGACAGAATGTAACGTATTTTCCTCTGTTTCGTGTCTCGTATTCATATGCTAAATTTAACAGTCGGAACGCGCCCAATTCCAATTCCAATTCCGATTTCAATTCATAAATGGCGGGGGCAGCAAATCAAAAGCAATTAAAATGCAAAGCCACAGAGCGGCAAAGGGTAACATTATTATTGTTGTTCTTATTATTGTTGTGGTTGTTGTTGTGACGTTGATGAGGTTACCTGCGCCAATGATTTCTGTATATTTTTTTATTTGTTATTTTTTATTGAAATGTTGACGTGCTTACTAATCAACGAAGCGGTCAGAGTGGGAAACACACGGCTGGCATTTTATTAATCATGCGCTGCATGCACAAATAACACAAGAACTCTTTAGAATAAATAGGTAGAGGTAGCTGAGGTTCTGATTGGGCTGGGGGTTTCACAAGAACTTAAAGAGCCACAGGAAATCGAAACCGAATCGCAATGACATTTGCTGTATCATATTTGGAACTGTTTAGTGTTGGTCTCCCCCTGCTTCGGTGGCAAACAGACAAAAATAAATAAAGAACCGTTGGCTGCCTTTTGAAGTTCAATTCAATGGATTTGTTGGTCTGAGTTTGAGTTTGAGTTTGGGGATGTAGTTCTTTGGGCATTCCATGCCCATGACTTTAATTTATGCTCGACGAGTGCTTGATTGTTGCAGGGCTTTTTCTACCTTGGTCTGACACCATATAACCGTAAGTTCTGTTTACCTTAAGCAGACCAAACGAAAGTATCTTTTTCCTCACTTTGATTGAACTGAGTGCATGTGTGTGTGTAAAAGGGAAATCCCTTTTTGGGCTGCCTCATTGCCATTTATAAACAAATGCTGCAACTTAGAGACAAATAGACAAGGGGCTGGGCTATAACACTGGAACTGGGACTGAGACTGGGACTGGGGACTGGGGCTGGGCCCAAGCCTGGGTCTGGGTCTGGGCTTGGCAATGCCGAGGATGGGCTTTTGTTGCTTTGCTTTTGACCCAGAAAATGAAAATACAATAAGAAAATGTTGCGCCCGTCTTTTGTAAGTGAAATTTTCAGCTATCTGCTGCATGTCTTTGTTGTTCTCAAAAAAGTAAAAAATAAATAGAAATAGAAATAAGCAAAAGCCAATACAAACGGTAATGGAGAGTGTTGAGCATTGGCAGATGCCTTTCAGAGCTTTCAGCGAGAAGTGCGTTGGTGTCAACTCAGGGAGACAGTCCATTAACTTGTCAGCCCCATCCGAGCTGAGCCGAGCTGAGTGGGCAGCAACGGGCATATAATCGAGCTGATAATGACCAGCTAAACAAATTTCTTTAATTTCTTACCCATTTTATTTCTATTCATTTGCAAGTAGTGAAAGGCAAATGAATGGTGATAGAACTCTACATTAAAATCAACTTTCAAAACTAAAGTTTCAACTATTCTATCATATTCAAAAGTCTGATTGAAAAGAAAATTATCTTGAGAGGAAAATTCTTGTGCATAATCATCATTAATGTTGTGACTTATTTTCAATACTATTTTAATTATTTATTTGCTCAGCGGATATGGCAAATTTAACCTTGTCATCTCTTAATTATTATTAATTAATTTTATTTTTAATCATTTTTGTTTAATTGAATAGCTTCCGAAAAAATTACTTAAGTGTATTTATTTTTTTTTCCCTCATAATTTGTTTATTTAAGTATTATCTTTAATATTTATATGTTTTATAATTATTATTTATTTCAATTCCATTTAATAATTTTTTATGCTGTTTTAATTAATTTGATTTCACAGAAAATTATTAAATATAACATATTTATTTTGTTATAACTTATTCGTATAATTTTTAATTGAATAATTGTTATTTTAATTATTTTTTGATTATTTTATAGATCAACCTGTAACTTCTATAAAACTTATGAAGTTCTCTTGCTTAGTATTTATCGTTATTATTTCGGAAGTCTAGCACATAAATTCATAAACCAATTTTGACACTTAATATGGCAAGCAATTAAGTGTCTAAAATTTCACAGAGGCCACACAATAATTTCAACGCTTAACTCAATTTATAGAGCATGACGCTAATTACCTCTAAATACATATAATATTATTGTATATTTATATTTATTGTGTGAGGATATTTACATAAAATATAAACTGCTCACCTAATGTACAATGCAATAACTGTAGAATTTGCTCCAAAAAAGTTGCCGTTAAATTTGTACGATAAACATTTACATTTACACCTTTTGGTAATCAATTAACATACACACTAACACATAGATAAAGACACATGGACACCGACACTGAATAAACTCTCATTACTCATTTCTTGACTTGAATTTTGTTTTCTATTTGCCTTTGTTGTTGTTGCTGGTGTTGTTGTTGTTGTGTTATTTGTTTGTTTGTTGTTGGTTACGCGAGTTTTATGATCATTTCGTAATATTCGTAATGTTTCGCATTCAGGGCGAAATTTCTTTTGTTGTTGATGCTGGCACGAAACTAACTGTGAATTTCACAATACCAAATGAGGCACAAAGAATTTTTACTTTCACGCCAGTGACGAAATGTGACTTAAGATTGTTACTTCTTTTTTCTTTTATCTTGCCTCCTCTCACCGATTCCCCGTTCTGGCCGTATTCACTCACACGATTTGCATAAAAACGAAACGCGCTGAATTTGCCGGAGTATCTCGAATGCGAATATTCTCTTCCTCTAACTCTGTCGTTTGCGGTGTTTCGCGTGGGTTGCTCTTGTTGTCGATGTTGTTGTTGTTGTCACTGTTGTTGCCGTTGTTATTGTTGTAGCCGCGCACGCGCACAGATCTCGCTGGGAGCGACGACGATTGTGGAATGAACCGGTCGCTGGATGCGAAGCTAATGAAATGCGAGCTACGGTTCTGAGAGCTGTCGAGTTGAGTGCCCAGAACATGCGCAGTCGCAGTTAGCGTCGCAGTCGCAGTCGGCGTCGCTGTCAACGTTGTTACGTTGCCCTGTTGGCTAACAGCAGCTTAGCAGAGCACTGTTAAACCGGTCTTAGGTCTATAGACCTGCTAGAGGGAGGAGGGGCATTTCTTTACTCAGCTTTCGGGCATTTGTTTTGGGCTCTAATTTCTAAGCAAACGTTGTATGCGAGATAGAGAAAGAGAGTGCAAGAGAGAGAGAGAGAGAGAGAGAGAGAGAGAGAGAGAAAAAAAGATTCTCTGCGATAAGCAGCGGACAGTTGTTTAATAGTTTTCTTTCGAATTTTGAGGATCTGTTTTCAACTATTTTTTTTTGTTCGTTGATTCTTTCTTTTATGTCGCTTTTTTCGTCTGATTTGTTTGCTGAGAAAAACGCGACTCCCAGCCAAAAGCAACTGTTGATTTGCTTTGTTAGCATCTCTTTAAGTTTCATTAACATTTCCATTGGCTGTAGTGGGATTGTGGAATCCCTTGTCCCTCATTGTCAACCGTCTGCAGAGTCGTAATATTTTTCTCTTCTGTTGTGCGTGTGAATTTTTATGGTTCATTAAAATTAAAAGCAAGCGCTGCCTTTTTAGACCCCGTATTTTATTTATAGCGACCGATTGGCATTTAGAATGTGAGTTTGTTTGGGAGTTTCGGGTTGATTGAACCAAACGGTGGGACTATTAGTTAAATAGCTTTGCCATTCTGCTTTACCATAGATGAAAAGATGATCGAGATGACAGAGACTGAGACAGTAAAATTCCAAAGTGCTGTAATTCTAAAGTGCTATGCATATCATCATGCAGCGTTTCGGCTTTGCCAAAAAGGGTTAAGGAACAAGAGCTGGCAGGCTGTCCGAGCCAATGATTTACGACAAAGTTACTGCAGAATATTCAATCAGAAAACCTTTCAAAATGCCGCAAGGCCAAAGTTCTACTCGTAAAAGCTGGACCATAAAAGCAAAAAAGCCAAATCGAAATAAAACGAAAAATGAAGGCAAAGGCCGCATGCATAGCACATGAAATATGAGCGCAAATTATGAACAGACGTCACGTCAAAGGATTAACAAGCAGTACCCCAAAGCCAGTCCAAAAAAAAAATGAATCAAATGAATCAAACGTTGAGCCGAGTCGACTTTGATTTCAAGGAAGTCTTCATCGTCGTCGTCGTCGTCACCGTCCGATCCGCTGATTTGATTTTTATGACTGCCAACCTGAACCTTTTCTTTATTTTTTGTTTTATTTTTATTTTTCAAGCGAAAACGCAGCAAAGCGATTAAAATCTAACAAATTTTTCTCAGCCTCGCAGCGTGACAAGGGCCGCAGTTGTTTAGGGGGCAGAGGGGCGGGGGACAAGGCGCGTTAAGTGGTCAACACCCAACACGGCCAGTGCCTGAAGCTTATACTCGAAACTGAAATTCATACTCGAAACTCAAACGCAAACTCAATTTTAAAATGCAGATTATGTGCGTTGATTAAATATTGTTTTTTAATTTCTTTCTGCGTCTCAATGGGAAATTAAAAATGCAAAGCCAAATGCAGCTAAGGGAAATGCATGCAACCATGTTGTTGTTGATGTTGTTGTTGCTTTTTCTTAATATGGTTCTTGTTTTTTAGTTCTTTGCTTTTTGTGCATGCCACGCACGTCGCGCTTAATAATAAAAAAACATTTATAAAATTGAAAAAGAACAACGCGGCACTCGGCGGGGTTGGGTTGGGTTAGTGTTATAGTAGTTGTTGCTTTTTGAGTTGTTGTTATTGCTGTGATGTTGCTGTTGTTGGTGTCGGAGTCGGTGTCGGTCAAGGCGTAGCCAAAGCAGCGCCGCCTATCGAGAGGTTTATGGCTCGAGCATTCGCCTTTCGACTTGACCGGCAACAGACAAGAGAACATCAGCAAACGTCAAGTTAAAGCTTATACCCTGTATAATCTAGTGCAAAATGGGGTAGATTGTCTGAACAGAACATTGAAATAAATCATTTAAAAAGATTTAAATACAGCAGCAAGTTACTTGTGAACATGTTCGTTATAGCGAGCTTTGACTGTAGTTTACACTTTTTACTTCGACTTCTTAGGGTATGCTAATCGTGTGGCAAGCGTAATTGACAGCATTTTAGCTGGTTCTTGGGCTATCTTTCTTATCATGAGCAAGTTTGTTGCCTAAGTCTTTTGTTTTTAAATGCGTTTGCCGCGTTGTTGCTTTATCAAATTTGTGGAAATCGGACTTATAACGGTTGACTGGGTGTGTGTGTGTATGTGTGTGTATGCATTTATCAGGAAACTGTTCGTCGGCTTAAAGATTTGCATAAAACAGAGTTTTTGTGCGTGTGCCAATTTTAGACTGCAGCCCACGCCGAATTCTCATCCATAACTCAGGCATGTTGTATGCAAATGAGCTGCAATTGGAGCTGGATGTGCAGCTGAAACTGAAGCTGACAAAAAAATTAGCTGCAACTTTTGTTGGCTTGCACTTTTTTGGGCTGGCCTTTCTTTGGAAAGCGCGCGCGCTGCAAGTTGATTGATTGCCTTGGCCATTGTGCTTGCATGGAGGCTGTGTGGCAAGTACTGGCAGGCATGATATGGACGAGATGTACTCGCAAGTATACCTACATATGTATATGCGGGCTCTGCTTCCCTGGTGCGGGCCTAACCTTTTGCACTGCACTCTCTTGTCTTTTCATTGTGTGTGTTGTGTCTTGACTTTGACGCTTCGTTTCCTGCGCAGCATTTTACGCTTAATTTGGCTTTGATTGATGTTTTAGGCCGGGTTTCGGGTTTTGCGCTGGCTTGACTCATACTCTCTTACGAAAATTAGTTAATTTTACTGGCTGCTTTGGTTCAGTGAACTCCACACACACACACACACACAGCTGCAATGGCAAGAGTTGCCACAACAGTTCGAGATTCGAACGAAACGTAGTTGATTGGGAGTACAATTGTTGGGTTAACCCTCGCTTAAGTGATAATTTTCATATATTGAGCTTGACATCTTTTGTTGCAACCCCGCATTCTGATGTCTTGACCCATTTAACAGAGCGGGCTACTGGCGCAGCTGCCTCTGTTGTTGCCACACTGAGGATTTGGACAGTTTCCAGCTAGCTGACTGGTTGGAAAGCAATTAATTACATTGCCAACTTGTACGTGGCCACAATGGAATTGTTAACAGCACACAGCTCAAAGCGAGCGCGTCAATCAATCAGTCACTCTCTCACTCACTCACTTAGTCACTCTCTCACTCTGTCAGTCAATTCAACAGTCAATGGCCTCAGTGCCCAGTTCTGTTCCCAAACTGTTCAAACTATTTTCTAGCTGTCATGTTGGTGCTCCAGGTGCCATTATTTATTTGGCAAGACGGCGACAAACGTTGGCCAGGCCACCACACCAATTAGGACACTGAATCCAAGCACATATTTCATTCGATCTCTGGCAAAGCAAGCAAAGCGGAAAGTTGCCAATTTGGCTTTCATTTTCATACTCGTAGATGGGCCCTTTGGTGGAAAGTTCTCATGTTACGATACGATACGATACGATATATATACACATATATATACATAGCCTTAATAGGTCTCAGGCCAACTAACAATGTGGAGTTGAACTCGTATAACAAGGACAGCTCCATAGAAAAGCATTCAAATAGGAGCAAAGTCACTGCCACTGGCTGTGGCACTGACTGTTGTGGCATCCGCATCCTAAAACATAAAAAAAAAACAATAAGCAAGGGCAGGCGAAATCGAGGAGAATTCTGGCAAGGCAAATAAACAAACATAAAAACGACTTGCAGCATCACGTTTCACGAATTCGCGGGAGAACACGTCCCTGTTCCTGGGCACATTAAATGCAAACAGCCAAACCGTCGCGACGACAACAACAACAACAAAAGCAACAGCAACAATAACAAATACACCCATGCCTTAACCCCAAACCAAACCAAAAATTGAAATAAACAACTACGCGGACAATAAGTAAAAGTTGCTACAGTTGCAACGACTCCAGATCCAGCTCGACTCCAGGGCGACTCCTCACTAATCTTGGCAGCGTATGCGCAGAGATGCGGCTTATTCTCATTGTTTGACTCTGCCCCCAGTTCCTGCCACATCCACAGACACAGGCACAGACACAGACACAGTCACAGCCATAGTCACTGCCACTTTCAGCTTGCTGCACCACCCGCTGCACGCTTCGGGGGCGCACGTTCGCATCAGTTAGAAATATGGAGAGAAAATTGCCATGAACTCGCACATTGCACATCGATTTTACTTCTATTGGGAGTCTGGGAGCAGCACTGCATGAAGGGTATTATAACTTAAGCTAGTTGTTTGTCAATGCAAAGCGCATTCAATTTGCTGAATTAACCCCAAATTCCGCAGTTTACTTGTGGCAAGATTCGTTGCTAGATACTAAATGATAAACGTTGATGTATTTTCTATTTATGCAACATAAAATATTATTGATGAAAGTGAAATTTATTCATATTTTTCTGTATCATTTAAATTTACTTTTCTGATTGATTACAGATTAACTTACATATCACTTAAACTTCTTTTATTGTGTCGAATCTATCAGTACGCAGTCTTTGATAAAGGTCTATTTGCTTAAAGCTTCCAACTGTTTTCAAAAATTCGTTTAAAAACTATGATATTTTCTCAATTGATTCAATTCAATTATTTTATTATAAATACTTATATTTTTAAAGAGTCTGTCTTAAGCGAAACTGAATGATTGTATTGACTTAAAAATTTAAATAACTGGAACGCAGTTGAGAAAATAGAATTATTTTTATATTTATAAAATTGATTGACTCTTTAAATTAATTAGTAATTACATATTAATATTGAAAGAATCTTGTTTGTATATTGTTTGTACATGTATATTGCAGCATTTACATCTCCAAAATTGATATGTTTTTATGGAACAGGGTATGTATTAAGCACAGACTCATCCTTTGTCTGGCTTTCTAATCTTGTGCCTTCTGTTGACTGCCACATAAAGTGAAAATGTGCGCTGCTTTCCTTCTGTTCTCTGCAATTTACTTTTGGTTTTTCAATCTGCTTTATTTTCCTTTATTTTTGGGTAGCATTTGGGCATTTTCGCATTGATTTGGTTTGGTTTTGGTTTCGGTTTTGGCTTTGGCGTTAATTTATCACTTGCCCACGTGATGCATGTGGGTTGTGAGCTGCATTTGGCTTTATTGCTACTGTGGCTGATGTGGCAGTTGCAGTTGCAGTTGCAGTTGCATTGAACTTATCGAAACCGCACAATCAGCACTGGAAAAGGGGCACAAAAGCCCAATCACTGAAAGGCTCAAAGACTGGCAATGATGATGCTCCAGCTCCAGCTCCTGCTCCGGTTGCATCTACTGCGGATGTTGCAGAGTTACAATTTCAAAACAAATAAATTCATGCTGCAGGCTAAAAAGGGCAGCCCAATGGACGAGCCACAGACACAGAGAGCTGCGAACTGAGAAATACAAACTGAAAACTGAGAACTGAGAATGGAAAACTAAACTAAGCCCAAAGCAAACAAATCAAGGAGCAGCAGCCAGCCGATGATGAGGAGACATAGACATGGATCTGAGGAGACTCTGGATTTGCCTGTAGTTAAAGTAAAGAAAGAAAGAACGAACGAAAAAAAAAAACATTGAGGCTTGACTTCAATTGTTCTCTCTGCCTGCTGCTCCTGTTGCCATTTAAAAAACACGGCAGCAATTATTGCTAGACACACAGAACACACACACATACACACACTCAACACTGCCGGCGGTGCTAGTTTTTTTTTTGTGCTCATTTTAGCAAACGGCGGCTACAATAATAATCCCCTTCCCCCTTAACGCCCACGGACTATTTTTTTGTGGATAGAAAAAGCGTCCAGGGGAAGAGGAGGAGGAGGTTGCACCTCATTTGCATGCCGCTTGGCCGTGGCAATGTCGTGTTCCATGTGCGGCTTCATTCTGCTGTTGCAGCTGCAGCTCTTGATTTCATTGCACGACACATGCAATGCTCTCCATCTCTGTCTATGTCCCTGTCTCTGTCTCGGTCTAGGGAACTGTTCAATTCAATTCCTGACCCGACATAGGACATCCATATGCATGCTTTGATTTCATTTTCGATTTCCATTTCATTTGTAGGACTTGGCATTGTTGTTGTTGTCGTTGCGCGTTGTTGCTGTTGCTGTTGCAGGTTGCTTTGTTGCCGCTTTCATGAAAGTTAAGAGCAGCTTTTGCATGTTTCCCTCGGGCTGTTGCTTTTGTTGCTGCTGCTGTTGCTGTTGTCGCTGCTGTTGCTGTTGAGTATCTTTTGTTCTGGCATTGCCATTGTCAACATTTTTTGGGGCGTTTAGACCTCATGACCATGCCCACATTTGCTGCCTTTAGCTGCCAGCTTACCTGCTGTGTTTATCTATGCAAAACTTTCGTTCTTTCGCATAAGTTTTACTTCTTTGCGTTTTGTTTGCTTTTGCTCTGTTTGCCTGTCAACTTGTTTAACTTGTCAAAATCTTTGTTTGTTTGTTTGTTTTTGTTTGTTGTTGTTGATATTATTATTGTTACAGCTGTTACTGCTGGCAATTACATATTTAAAGTGTGTGGCAACTTAAGCAACTTAAACGCATACGAGTTCCAATAGCAAATTGCACCAATTTCAATCTCATAAATATCGCCTTGAACCTCAAAGCCACATCCACAGTCAGAGCAAAGGCAACAGCTGGGCAAGGTCATGGCTTAAAGACACAAACACACAAATACATTTGTGCAGACAAAGAGCAAACACAAATAAACAAACGACCATTTGGCCAACAACAATGATGCAACAAATTCGATTGAACAAAGCATCGACTAACGTAATTTAATAAAACGTTTAGACGATTAGATACGTTTGTACGAGTATGCACTATAAAATGTAACCATTAGATACGCTATCTACTCACACACATACACCCATACAGCCAAACACACACACACACACACACACTCGGAAACAAGTGCAGCCAAAGTGACTCCAGCTTCCATTTGGCAGCAGCTGCTGCACTTGCTCAGGCCAAAACGCTAACGAGCCTTTGGCCACGCTCCATAGCTCTCCCTCTTCCTCTTCTCTTCCCCTCTCTCTCTCTCTCCCTTACAGCCATGCTTGTGGAGTGTGGACGATGCTTGGACTCCGTGTCGAGACAGCGACGCTCCCTTTTACTTGATGCTGGTTTTACTTTTGCTGCTGCTGCTGCTGCTGGAGGATACCAACTCTGGTTTCCCCCATCAACCCCTGGCATCCCCCTAGACGTCCCTTTTGCTTGGTAAATCTGCGCTGCCAATCGCTGAAATTATTGCGCTCAATCTTTGTTATTAGATTAACTTCTATTTTGTTTTCCTATTTGACTTTGCCATAAAAACGAATCGAGCTGAGCCTCCTTAATGCCCTTTCCCAATGGGATATATCAGCAAAGTGAGATTGTGTGTGACAAGTCCAACTGAAATATGTAAATGCTAAATACAAGACTGCAATCTTCCAAGATATTGGAGTTGGCTAAGCTCGATAGTTGTTTGCATATAATACAAAACAATACTTTTTTCTGTTCTCGACTGTTTTCTACTTTTCTTTGTCTGTTAAGTCGTTACTTTTTTAAATTACTGAAAAAAACTAAACTTATAAGACGTCATTATTTTAGCTAATTATTGCATAGGTCACTAAAATTTAATCATAAATTTAATAATTAATACTTAAACTCCATTTATACATATGATTGTAGCGTATTGCCAATTCGACTTGCTCAGACTGAAGACATTGCTTGTTATCTGTTGCTGCCGCTTCTGCTGTTACAGTTGTTGTTTCTGTTAATGTTGTTGTTGTTGTTGTGGCTAACTGCAGGCCCCCATTTGAAAACTGAAAGTGCGCCTGGTCAGTCGCTGCCTCTGTCTGTGCCGCAGTCAGTGGCATTAGGCAATGTTGCATTAGCTATGCTCGCCTGGCATTCGGTTTTGGCTTCATTTGTTTTTACGGCCTGCATTTTGTATCCATTGCCATTACGAGACTGCTGCACTGCATCTTCTTCTTCTTCTTACTCTTCTTTTTCATTCCCTTCTTCCTCTACCTCTACTTCTTTTATCTGTGGTTGCGACTGTGGTTTTTATCTGGCCAAAATGCAATGCGAGTACGCGATGAGTTTGCCTGTTTTGGGGCTCCTAAATTGGTTTTGTGTTGCCTGCCATGTTGCAGGCGCATCAATTGAACAGCAAACTGCAATAGGCAACAATAACAGCAACAGCAACAACAACAACAGAAACAACAGCAACAACATCAAGTTGCCACTTGCAACTTGGCTTGCTGTAACTTGGCCATTGAATCTGAGACTCTATTCTACATAGCAAACTTTTAGAAAGGCAACAACTTTCCTTGCAGCAAGCAATGATGCGGTCATAGACCGACTAGCAACTTGCAACTTGCAACGTGCAACTTGCCACTTGCAACCTGCAACTTTCGCCCCGCCAAAGTCGATAATAATGATGTTGCAGCAGCTGTCTGCCACATAAGTCTGTGAGAGTGTGTGTGTGTGTGTTACATAATTAGAGAACTGCCTTGCAAATATGTTTCTAATTAAGAGCGGGAAAGAGAATGAGAGAGAAAAAGAGAGAGAGAAAACTCTCGAACTTACAGTCTGTTGAAAACTCATTAAGTTGGCCAACCAAAAATTGTTAAATGAATGGCTTAAATGTTACTCACGTGAATAGACTCAATGCTCATTAGATGCTGGGTATTTATGCATGCTTTATTAATGAGGGAGTTTCACAAGGCCTGCCCAATTTATACCCTGCCTCTCTCTCTTCCCTCTATCTCTCTCTCTTTGACAAACCCTTTATTTTTCCCTGTTTGCCATTTGCCATGTTATGAAGCCCTGTGACAAGTGCGGCGTAATTGAAAGAAATTAAAAAGGAAAAACACAAAGCTGCTACAGTTTAATGACAGCAACAGCAACAACAACAACAACAACACCAACACCAACAATAGCAAGAGCAAGAGCACATATTAAATGATGATGATAATGTGCCACGGAAGTGGGTTAAGCTGCTTAAATGTTCTGCTCCGTTCTGGCCTGGTCGGGTTGAGTCTGGTCTGGCGTGGTTGGCTCTTAACAAAATCATTTTCGTACGTGAGCTGCTCTGAAGTTTTTGCCAAGCCAAACAGAAACTGTCGTCGTGTTGTAGTTGTTGTTATCGTCGTTGTTGTTAGTGTTGTTGTCGTGTTGTTGCTGCTCTTTTAAATGCATTAAAATGAGCACGCATCAAACTAAAGCTGCCCGCAATTAAAACAGAGAAAGTGAATAATACCCGGCCCCAAAAGATACATCTTAGCATACCCCACTCACACACACACACACTCACAGTTGAGATTCAGATACATTAACTGTAAGTGCCTGACATTTGGTAGCTTTTACTCACGTGCCGCAATTCTATTTATGAGGTTTATGGGGTCGATGTTTGCCTTCCTCGAGCTTACCTGCAATAGATGATAAAAAAAGAAAATTTAAGATAAGCATAAGCTACATTTACGTGTAAATTGCTAACAACACAAAAATAATTAAATTAATAATAATAATAATTTTAATGTTGATTTTCTTTATGTGGCAATTGGACAACTTGTTTTTGGCCAGCGAACTGTGTTAACGGAAGTGTTGCAATTGCGATGCTCGCATTTCAAGTGTTACACTGCGCAGCAAAATTGGGAATTCAGTTTAAACATGGTCATAAAAGTGAGTGAGAAGGTTTTTAATGTTTCTATAAAGCATGAATATTCCATTTTGTTCCACTCCATTTCTATACTTATAACTGGCTTATAGAGTAAAGCAAGAAATAAGATTTTATTAAAAAGAATGGCGTAAAAATATATACTTAATATATGTATATCCTAACTTTCTTCTTATAGTTAAAGCTGTCATAATGTAAATCAGCCATCAGCATATTTAATGTTTTATAATCTCGTAGTAATTAGTTTTACAGGGCATCTATAGGTCGAGTACACTCCACAACAGCAAGCTGTCGCATTTTATTGTGCAATAATTTATGATCATTTTAAAGAGAATTATTAGCTGCCAACTGCGGTTAAACAAAGAAAATGCCAACAAAAAAAAAAAAGAAAAAAAAAACTTAATCAAGCTATAGCTGCCACTTTAATTAGTGTCAACAGCGGCCAACAGGTGGCGCATAGCAATTATCAATTTGCAATTTCTATGCAAGAGCACTTGATAAAAAATAATTGAAACAAGTTTCGCGGCATTTAATTTGTATGAAAATAGACTTGGCCATCGCTGTGCGGACATCTTTCAGGCCTAGACGACTGTCGCGACTGTTGGCCAATGTTGCCTGTGGCTTAATGAAAACTTGGCGCCTGTTGTTGCAGCACCAGCAGCAACTCCTTTCCCTCCCACCTCCCCCCTGCCAGCTGGCACCATCATTGTCGTCGTTGTTGTTGCTGTTGTCGTTGTCGTCATCATCGGGAGCGTGAGCGTCAAGTGTCTTAAATTGAAAATTTAATTAAAGAACTTTGCCTCAGTTAAGCCTCCTCCCGTCTGTCTGTTGGCCCAGACTGGGGGCTCAGCTGTTGGCCGGCATAAATTAGCCAAACAAAAGCTTATTGAACTCAAGGCGCCGCTGTAGCTGTCCGTCTTTGCCTTCATGGTCAAAATCACCGCAAATCGCTGTCAATAATGGCCAAAACCGGACCGCTTAATTTGTAGCCGACTTACGTTATATATTCACACGCTTTTGATGCCAATTTCAAACAATTGCCCTACGTCAACGCTTGGCTAAGTCACGCTTATGGCCAGTCCCAAATGGAAGTTTGTCAAAATTGGCAAAAGGCGACAATACACACACACAAACACACATATGACTGATTATAATGAGTCGACGCTAGGCAATCAAGTTGGTAATGAAGGTGTAACTTGGCTTAAAAGACAATGGGGCTCGGAGCAGGGTTTCTTAAGGCTCATTTGAGCTCAGTTTTAGCATAGGTTCTAAGCCTTAATTAAAGCTCACCGAGCTAATACCTTAGCAGCTTATGTAGTACATTTTGACCACATCTTTTGCCTGGCCGTAAATGATCAATAAACTATCAACAGCTGTCAGTTTTTCATTTGGCTTTTTGCCTTCGGTTAGTTGTTGCCTAGTCTGGCCTCAAGTGCCCAGCCAGACCATTATGTCTTATGACTTTGGGCCGGTTCAGAGGCAGGCTGGCAGCCAGTCAGTTTGTCTGTTGACTTGTTGCCATTAACTTAAATGACATAAGCATAAAGATTTACGCCACGAAAATGGCAAGAAATCAAATGCTGTCAGCCAAAGTGTCAAATTTGTAATGAGGCAAAACACTGAGACATGAAACACAGAACTCGAATACGAATAGTCGCCACGCCCGATTGTTGAAATGCTTTTTGATTAAAGAAGTTGTCACTGACTGAGAGATCCCCCCTTCCATACTCTACTCTTCTCCACACTTCTCCCCAGCTCACTCCTAACAAAAGCCGTTTGATAATTGCGCGTGGGCGCCTCCGTTTTTAGTATTATTACTCGTATTATTATTATTCAGCTACATCTCGATCACATTTATTGTTTAGCTACAGCGTTTTGCATAGACTGGTCTGAGGTCTGAAGCATTATAGCCTTGAAGTGTGCTTTATGCTCGCGTATTGTTGTAAACTCTTTAAAGCTTTAAAGCAACAATAAATTCAAAGGCAACGACCTTGCCAGGGCAAAGAAATAACTCTTGAACAATTGCTTAAGCAAATTGCAGCACATCTATGTATAATTAATAATTTCTCTTTCAATTCGGTACTATCAAAACAAATAAGTATATAGTGCGGGGGTGGGCGTGGCAGCCGCCCACACTGAAAGCTTGTTATAAACCGGGAAACAATTATCTTGATGTCGTCAAAAGCCATCGCCATCAAGTTATCATCATCATCGACATCAACATTCACAGCCCAACATGAATGCACTTCCATTTAATGAGACATACTCATACACTCGCACATACTCACATGCACACCGCACACACAGAGACATCGATATTATCATAATACGAGTAAAACAAAAAAATGATAGAAAAAACTTTCATTTGTTTCGCTTACTCAACATAATGAAAAACGGCGACAGGAAAAAAACTAGAAGTAGCAACAACGAGTAAAACTAAAAGTTAACCGAACAGAGGACTTCTCTATAAAATCACGTTAAAATAAATTACTAAAACAAAAATAAAGTTAAAAAAAAAATCATTAAAATAATTAAAATTGTTAATTAAAATTTAATTTAAATAAAAAAAATATTTTTTTTCTCAATAAACGTGATTTTTGTAATCTAAATAATGTTTTAAAATCACTGTTTATAATAGTGAGTAGTGCTTTTAATAATAACCATCATTTGTAGCACTAGAAATAAAAAAAATAATAAAAAAATGTTATACAGCATTTGTAAGTGAAGGACTTTGTGCTGCAATAAGATATTCTTCTTTAAATATTCTTCTTTAAATATTCTTCATAGTTAAGAAACGAATTTGTATTTGCATTTGTATGGTACGAAATACCAATTTATTGTCGTCAATTTAAAGGGAAGAAGTTTACCCATTTCTACTACAATTCAGGTTTATTTTTTATTTGAAAAATTGATTTGATTAATAAATAAGCTGCAATAGGTATGATAACTTCTCAAAGTTAAGAGCGTAATAGCTTTAGTTTATTATTTAACTGAAATGAATGATGAGGTCTTAAATTTACAATTGTAACTATATTGAGCTAAAACATGTTTTTTGATTATAAAACAAAATGAAATTGGTATTTAGAATAATAGTCCAATAAATAGTTATATTCAATTTAATTTGGTTTACAAATGAACTGTCATTTATATGCTACCCTTTCTCACTGCCTGTTAGAGTATAGTAATCGTTTAATATGTATGTATATAAGTTGTGGCTGATTTTCTGTGTGGGCTGAGCGGCAACTTTTGATGCTTAAACCTCGCCCTTATCCCCCACCTCCATCTCCATCTCCTGGTCTTCACCTCAGCCCTGTTTTGGCCCTGCGTAGGTGTCAAGCCAGAGTTGCATTTGTGATTAGAGCATTTGATAAGCTCGACGGCAAGCCGAACCCATAAGCTTAGATCCAGGCCCAGGCTGCAGATTGTATATCTATGTATATCATATGCAAGTGGGTTGACTTTAATGTTCAGCTCAGATTTCCGCTTTGGCTTTTGCGCTCAACGATTGGCAGCTGCAACAGCAGGAACAACATTTGGGGCCAATGATGAAGACAAATGTTAAGTGCGCGACATTTTTACTGTCAATTAGCGCCTAGGCTGAAACTAAATTGCAGCTGTGTTTGTAGTTGTTGCTGATGCTGTTGCTACTGTTGCTGCTGCTGCTGTTGTTGATGTTGCTGACAGTTAAATAACGCAAACGTGCCGAGTTGCAATTGCTTGTTGCTGCTGCTGTTGTTGTTGTTGTTGTACCGCCAAGCACGTAACTCAATAACGCGCACATTCTAACAGCAGCAACAAGAACAAGCACAACAACAGCAACAACAACAACAATTAAGCTAACAATGTACCACACACAAGTAAAAGTTGTTGTTAGTGTCGACTCGACTCGACATAATGAAAATCTGCAGCAACCACTGCCCTTCTCTCCTCTCTTTGTCTCTCTGTCTCTCCATGTCTCTGCAACAAAGTGGAAATGTGCCCTGTGTGCTATCAGCTCTTTTCCTTCTATCCTTCCCGCTCTCTTCCTCTCTGGGGAAATTGTCTAATGAAAAGCTGCTGTCGACACAAACGAAGCGTAGCCAAGACAGAAGTGTAAAAAAAGCATTGCACGTTAGCTCTGTAAGCGGGAATTGAGCTAGGAGCAGAGCTTATAGAATTGTCAGGGATTCTCGGGCTGCAGGGGAAGGCAATAAAGCGCCATCGATTAAGCCTTAAATGCTCTGATGATGCTGCTGCTTCTGTGATGAAAGGCTTTCATCCATTTCACTCCAAAAAGGCGCAATAAATACCCTACACTGAACACAACAATCGCTCTAAAACTCAAGTTTAAATTGCTTGATTTGTGTGTTCAGAATATTATTGTTAATTTAACACATTATGCAGATAAAAGGAGAACCACTCTGCATTAACATAGGCAAAAAAAACCTAAAACATTTGATTTCATTGAAACAAAACTTGTATAGTACAAATAATCAAAATTGATAAATCATATTTGAATCAAGTACTTGTATAGAAATCCTGGATTGATTGACTTTATCCCAGAATCGCAGATTTTTAAATCTTTGAAATGTCTAAGAGAATGGAAGTTCAATGTTTTTTTTACATATAAGTAAACCTCCCCAAACATAAACTAATTTTAAATAGGGTATTGAAAGAAAGTTGAAGTTCTTTTGCCAACTGATGGCTTCATTATGACAGCTTAAATTATTGGTGTTGCTGCCAATGATGATGATGATAATGATGATGATGAGGCAACGTAACTGAAACCGGCAGAAGGCCACAAGAAATGGCTTAAAAGCACTTGATGGCCTAATGCTTGGCAGCTGCCAAGCGTTAATTATATGGTCAGCACTTCAGTTGCACTCCAATTGGTATGGGTATTGGGATTGGGAATCGGAATGGGTTTGGTCTAAAGATTGGTTTGAGCTGCGCCCAAATTCGCGCGCTCTTTATTTGCATGCCCCTCCCTGCATGCTCCCCTATTAACGTGGCTTACAAATTACTTGGCTTGGCTTGGCGCAATCACGACAATTTCTTGGCGTGAAATTATTTTGGCAAAAGCATCTGTTGGCCGTGGACATGGAAATGGACATGGACAACAAATGAAATTATTTTCATATTTAAAGTCAGCTAACTTATGGCCATGTTTTTGCTGTTTTCTGTTTTCTGTTGGCCTGGTCAGAAACGTATTGCTCTGCCAACTGCCAAGTATGCCGTTGTCTATTGTCAATGAGTTATGGAGCATTACGGCGCAAGTTTCAGCTAACTGCTAAGCAAATTGCATTTTCGACTGGCAGCTTGCAACTGGCAACTCACAACTTACAACTTACAACTTACAAGTTGCAATAAGGAATTGAGGAACTGAGTCTGGTTTTTGTGGGAGGTGCAGAGAGTCAGGAACTGAAAACTAGCTGAAGATTGCGAAGGTGAAGTTCGTTGCACCCGCTGGCAAAGATTACAAGCTGCCAGCTTGCCAGTTGCCATTTGCAGTTGCAAGTTTGCAAGTTGCAAGTTGCAAGTCGTCATCTGCTAGGTCGTCATCGTTGTCTGGGCTGAAGACGGGGCAAATAAATTGATTGATTTATGCCATGAGCCCTGCGGACAGTCGCGATCTTCAGTTGCTCGTGGGTTTTTTATTTTGTTGCTGCTTTTAATTATGGGCGTGCAGCTCTTAAAGCCAAAGCCACAACCCCAAAACCCGCACACTCCCTCCTCCCTCCAGCCCCCCACACACTCAAGCCATTAGCAATTTTAATTTATTTATATATGCGCCGCAGCTTCGAGTGAAGTTTAAGTTCTCCCCATGTCTCTAGACAGAGAGAAGCAAGCTCTTCTCCTGCCTGCCTGTGTGTGTTGTGTGTTGTCTTGAAGCGTACGAATGTTTGCATAAATTAATTCCAAATGCACAAACATGGACTAGAACACCACTCGGATTGCATGTTATAACAAACAGTCACTACAAGCGGACAGACAGACAGACAGACAAACAATCAGACGGAGACTTCATCTCCGACTTCAACTCCATTTCCAACTTCAACTTCAACTTCTACTGCGATTCCGAGCTGGAAGTCAGTTAACTTTTCTCAATTTATTTTATTTGACATTTTGGCTAATTAACTGTGCCAAATTGCAATTTACATGCACTTGACCATCAAATAAATTGTGTACAAAGTGATTTGTGTCCATATCATCGCCCATAAGTCAAAGTCAAAAGCGTTAATTGCAAAATTGCGCATACGACGTGTTGCCAAATTATATGGTTAAAACATAAACGATTCTGTCTCTCTCTCTGTCTGTCTGTGTTTCTAAGTTTGTTTTTGTTGCGGCTTCTTCATTTTTAACACCATCGGCATTGTTGTGTTTATATTGATAATTAAAATAGAAATTAAGCAAGAAGCATTTGTAAACAAAGCGACGCTTTGTTGTTGTCATGCAACAACAATAACCAAGTTTTGGGTTAACCTTGAGCCTTAGTCACAGCTACTAAATGAGTGATCAGCACATCTAACTAACTACTCATAGCTATTTATGTGGCCATAGTTCTGGCCATAATTTAATTGGCTATTCAGCGGACACTTGTATGTTGTGTGTGATATTTTATTGGTCAATTTGCATAATGATTGCATTTACAAATTTAACAATTTTAATTGTTAGTCACGATTCAATTAATTTGTAATTTATGTTGCATGCAGCCGTTAGATGTGCGCACAAACAAATACACAACTAATTGTTATTGTAATTATTTTTTATTTATACATTCATTATTCACATTGAAACAGTCAGGCAATTGCTCAATATTTGAAGTGAATGCGTCGTGTGTCATATCCATTGTCAGTCTGATTTTATTTCCTGTGGTCAAACAACTTTCCAACGCCGAAAAACTGACTCTCAAATGGACTTTTCTTTTGTTATCTCGCCGGGCTAATTGCGACACCTTGGCACAATCACTTACGAGTATGGGTTGGGTTCAGTTTCAGTTTGAGTACTCAATCTTTAATGCATTTGTGAGCTTGACACATTCAACAATGCCACGCCCCATTTTTAGTTTCAATTCCACTTCCACTTCTAGTTTGAGTGCATTGACAACTCTCTTAACTGATTGCCAAGCTGGCTTTGTCCAATTGCGGACTTGTCAGCTGTCTGCATAGAATGGGAACGTGATAAGCATCTCGACAACAATTTGAATACTTATTATTAGCTTGAATTATGTAGTTAGATTCCTTGGCATTAGCACTGATGAGTCTGCGATACGGCAAATACATTGATGACTTCATTGACCTTGCCACCAACTAGTTGCCAGTTGTCTCTCACCTTGGCAATGGACTTTGAAAAACTCTACATCAGTTGCCTTTTTATATATAGGTACTTACAACATTATTATTTGTAAAACGTATATAAAAATGTGCTGAAGTCGTAAACAGCAGACCAGCAGATACCCTGTACCCAAGATTCTTGAATAACTTTTATATTTATTGTGCGATCTGCGCTGTTTTTTAACTACTCCATAATTACAGGGCTTAGCTTTGGAGTTGTCTTTAATGACTGCTTGGAAATTATATAGCGCCAGTTTGTAATAGTTACAACAATTCAGCCGTGTGTCTGTGGTAATTAAGTGCCAAGTGCTCGATTAGATGATTGCCCTCTGCCTGGAAGTACTCAGTACTCACAACTCAATGCGAGTACTCAACAGCAATTCCAGCAATCTTCGCATTCATTCAGCTGTTGTTCATTTAAAAAACTTGGCTTATGGTTGTACTCTTAAACATGTTTCACCTCAAAGTACAAGTATTATATATTTTATTGTTTTTTGTTTGTAGGCGCACACACATTAATCTAAGCTTAGAATGAGCTCGTTTATTTATAGCCATGCGCCAATCGCCAATTGCCAATTGCCAATAGCCATCACCATCAACAGATGAGCAGCAGTCAGCCAGATACATCTACACATATATGTCTCTATCTCTATATAGTATATATTTTATGTATCTGTAGTAAGACAGTCAATCTTTGCCGCTGCCTTTGGCTCTTCCAGCATGATTAACTGTTGTACAAATGGCGAATAACAGCTAGCAAACATTTTTAAATTATTTCTTTGCCCTTACTTTCGGCAACTGCGACACGTCTTTAGGTTTGTGCAAACCCACAGAATAACAAAAAGTTCAACAATCTGAACTTGGTTATTTGCAATATAAAATGCGAGTAAACGCTGACGGAAAAAGTTAGAAAAAGATGGAGTTAATTGAAACTAAAAGCTTTTATTAAAAATATTATAAATGATGTTTGAATGAACTAAAACCTTATAATTATATGGAAATCCTGTTAATTTTTGTTGTAAGTTAATTGTTTGGTAAAAATTGAAGCTATTTGTAAAATTTTAAATATGCTTAATCAGCCTTATTTTTTTAAAAAGGTTCAAACATTTATTTCTTTTAGCTAGACCTTAAGATATTATTATTTATAAATCTATATATTATATTGATGATATCTTAAGTAAATTTATTTAAATTTTTGGATTCCATAGCGTATTTAGCTGTTCGTTGTCTAAACTTTGACTTATTTCTTATTGTGGTTCTTTGTATTTCATTTTGAACGATTTGTTTGCTGCTTAAAAGTCAATTAATGGCTAAGTATGGTCTTTTCTTTCCGGCTCGCCGTCACCCTGGGCAAGGTCATTGCACAATTATTAAAAATATATAGAAATAATTATTAGTCATGGTTAAATTACTTAAATTGATTTTAGCTGGGTCACATGAAATGCACGTGTCATCTGGTGTTAGTCAGGCATCCAGTTAACCAGTTAACTGGGTCAGTTGGCTTTGACGCTGACTTTGGCTTAAGTTGGGGCCACGCCCACAATTACGTGGCATTATCAATTTCATATTTAGCATTGTCGCATGTGGCGCTGCACAGCGGAAGAGTCCAAGTGTCAAAGAGTCAAACGGAGACGGAGGAGAAAAAAAGAGTCGACGAGTCTTTGAATCGACGAATGCCGTTAGCCATAATTGACCATAATAACAAAAGTTAAGCGCAATGGCATTCGCCATTGTTGTAGTTGCTGCTGTTGTTGGCCCCTATCTATGTGGTTGTTGTTGGTGTGACATTAACCCAAAGCGGCCTCACATCTCGCATACCTCGCACGAAAAGTGCCGCAAATAAAACGTACGAAAAATTTAATTCAATTTAATAAGCGAATATGTTGCGTGCCACGTCGCTGCAGTTAGGCGGCAACTTGGGTGCCCCTCTCTCTCTATCTCTATCTCGCTCTTTCTCGCTCTCTCTCTCTCTCTCTGTGCTCTTCTATATGTCTATTTCTTTATTTTCCTGTGTCTTTGTGTGTGTTGAGTGTGTGTAATGTGGCGCACTCGTGCATGCTCCAAAGCTTCAGCTCCACCAGATGCCTCAGATGATGACGCCGAGGAGGACGACGCGTCGCCTTCTCCCTTCGCTTGGTGTGCGGTGAATTCATGCGTGCGCGTAAGTGTGTGGCAGCAGCATTTGGAGGCAGCAACTCCAGCTCTATGTTTGAGTCTAAGCCTGAGTCTGGGCTTGGGTCTGAGGTCTTCTCTGGGCTCTGGGGACTTCCAACTGCTGTCGGCGGGCGTTGCTCGTTCGTTCGTCCAAATGTGAAAATAATCGTAAAAGGCAATTAGCGCAAAATAGCTTTGACACTCATTCAAGTTAGCTGGCCATGTAGGTTACTGGTAGCTCCATATTACTCCACACTACAACTCCCCTACTACCTCCCTCCCCTTCCCTCTTAGAGGCCCAACGGGGCCCTATATCTTTTGTTGGGCTAGGCAATTTTCGTTCACATTTGGTTTTGGATGTGTGTTTGTTTCTGCGACTCTTTACATTAGCCAAATTAAAAGTATGTAGGTCAGTGGAAACGTAATTGGCCAGAATGCTTGGCTGGCTTTCATCATAAATCTAAAGGGACCTTAACCTCAGCCCAAATTTAGCTAGAAACTAGACCCATTTGATAGAAACCAGCTCTTGTTTTCAATCTATCTGTAGACAGATATGTAATTAAACATTTCTTTTTCACTATTCATTCATTTTTCAATGTATCTATTTATTATCTTATCTAACAATCTCTCTATCTACACATATATGTATTTAAATTTCACTTTATACATCTATCAGACCATTTATCTATCGTATATATCTATTCATGTGTCCATTTAAATTTCATATTACATTACATCTAGCGCTGTTCTTCAATATCTAAAATTTTTGGAAAATTCTGGCCTATTTATTATTTTATTCCATTGAAAAGTTCGCTATCGTATATTGTATGGCGTTTAGCTTTGTCTCGACTCGAGTCGAGTTGAAAGGCTTTTGGCCCTTTTGTGTGACCCCTAAGCCATTGTTTTTGCAACCCTTTTGTCGTGCCTGAAATCTGGCAAACGTTTCACATCTCCCTCTCCCTTCTCACCACCCTCTTTTGGTATCCTGTCTGTTGCATTTTTAATAAAAGTGCCGCAGACTCGTACGAGTTTTACTCGTAATACTCGAATTTTTTATAAGCGCCTGCTTGATTTGATTTTATTTTGTGTGTCAGCGGCGTTGAAAGTCATGCGGCCAACTTGAACCTGAGTCATGCAACTGGGCGGCTGGGCTGTTGGCCAGGTAGGGGGCGCCACCAGCACGAGCAGTGGGCCACCTTCAACGGTGTCATACATACAGTCATGCCACAGAATGGGGTCTGTTCCGCCTGTATAAGTGTGTGTGTGTGTGTGTCTGTGTCTGCATATGACCAACATATTGTGTCGCAGTGGCAACTGCTGCTGCCGTAGATGTTGTTGCTGCCACTGCTGCTGCGTCAGCGTTGTTGCACACCTGGGCACACTCGATGGCAATGGAGTGCTGCGATATGCCGCCTGGATTGCATTGGATTGGATTGGATTGGTGGTCGCCCAGCGATGGCGATGGCGATGGCGATGACGATGGCGATTACTCAACCCCCGTGGCTACAATATGAGTGGAAGTAGTCAAAAATGCATTGCAGCCTGAATGTTGCGCCAATTTGTAGGCAATTGACAATACCCCCTCCTTTCCCCCTCTCTTCCCTCTCTCCACGGCATCACCGTACAACGCAGCGAAACAAAGGCGCATTAAAGTTGATAGCGTCCGGCGCGCGTTTTGGCTGTTGATACCCTGTACTGTTCAGGTATGGAGAACAGCAGCTAATCACAGCCTTTAGAACACACCAACTTTATTGATAAAAGTAACAAAACTACAAATCTCAGAAATCGCCTTCCAATTTTCATTGATTTTTAAACCATTAAAACTATTTCTCTAACATTTTTAACTTATAAAACCTAGCTTAAGTTAAAATTTTATAAAATCTTTTTTTTTTTCAAGTATTGTTCAAATAAAATTGTAGACAGTGAATTATAAAGAATTATTAAAATAGTGTAATTAATTTGTTTCGAGTCAACTCGAGCTTTTGAGAAAGTTTTGAAAGTCAACTATGTTAACTTTATAGAGTATCTGCTAGTCATTGTTGCCCATTGTGATTTTCAAAACTTTTGCTATTGATTTTGATTTTTATTGAAATGTTTCGGCGGTTGTTATTGCTGCAGTTGTGTTGTTTTGTTGTCTGACTGTTTATATTGACATATTTATGGCTGCGGCCATTGACAATCTCCCCCTTCTCCCTCCCTTACTGCTGGTTCATTGCCCTCCCCTCGCCATCCCTTGTATGTGGCACGGATTACATAAATCTCGGGGTGCGCCATGCGCAATTGACACACCTTTTTGGCACATTTGAATGCGAGTTCGGGGACCTGATCGTTGCCACCAATTAACATTGAAGGACTTATGTCCTGCGTGCTTGAAATCTAATTGCCTATGGCAGCGGGTGGGCGCCAGCTCGCCACATGTGGCATCCACATCTCATGTGTCTTATGTGTCCTGCAGCCAGTTAACAAATCATGCTCTTTATGGGCCCAGGACGCGTCTTAGAAACTAGGCGCTGACATGCAATCAAAGCCATAGTCAAAGCCAAAGCCATAGTTATGGCCAAAATGCTATAAGCTTGAATGCCTTTTTGCGGTTTTATTTATGTGGCTGCCACAAGTTATTAGCCATCAGGCAGCGGCGGCTCGATTAATTACAAATTTCTTGTTTATAGCACTTGACGGCAATTCTTATAAATCAATGGCAATGCCAACTCAGCTGAGCATGCAATAAAAAATATTAAATAAATGGAAAGTTCGAAAACGAAAACAAAATACGAGTATTGCTCAATAGTCGGAAAGACTTTCCATGTTGACAATTTCGCGAAATATGTTTTTTCCACGGCAGCGAATTTATGTTTCGAGCAATAAATTTGTAGACCAACATACACACACACACACACACATACAAATGCGAACACCCACCTGGACAGGCCAGGCCGGGGCATGCAACATGTTTATGGCCGAAGTAGCAGCAAAATAATGAAAATGTTTTCCATTTCGATTGGCAATTTCCGCAATTTCTTGTTGCTGCCCCACCTTGTTGCGGCTGCCACAAATTATTGAAAACGAATGCTTAAATATGTCGCACTGACAGTTGCCAGTTGCCAGTTGCAACTTTCCTGCCCCTCGACTTCCATTTGCAGTTATTGTCATTATTGTAAACAGCTAACAAATTGTGTCAAATTGTTGCAGTTTTCAAGGGTAGATGTAATAGTCCTAAAGTTGTTCAGTAAATTTTACTTTTATTAATTTCGAATTATAATTTAAATAACAAAAGAATTAGTTTTTTCTCCTGTAAGTTGTCATTAAATAGGTAAATAAATAAAAAAATACTTGAACTTGTCTTGAATTTTGTGGCATGTTGTTGGTGTTGCACCAATCACGATGGTCTGTTTTTTGTGGTCTGATAAGACTGCAGTTAGTCGGTGGCATCAATAGTCAAGCTTAAGGCCAAAACCGCAGCAGATAGCAACAGAAATGCATTGTGGCAAAATGGCCAAAAGGCTTGTGAAATTTCTCGCTTCTTCTGCTGCTGTTGTTGTTGTTGTTGTTGGTCGATCGTCTGTCTGGTTGTAAAATTGAACAATGCCACTCAAAAAGTTAAAGTTCTGTGGGTCAGTAGAATTTTCTCAGGCCACAATTGTTGCCAACTCGGCGAACTGGCCAGCATCGACATCAACAACGAACAACGAGTAACCAACAACGAACAACGAACGACAGCGACAACATGTTTTGGTTAAGTCAAGTTGGCTACGCATGCGCGGCCAAAAGAGAGTTGGCCAGAATGGCAGCCATACGAGTACGACTAAGCCAAGACTACAGACTGCAGACCATAGACCATGTACCATGTGGAGTACTAATGAAACCATAAAAATCAACCGCAGACGCAACAACAGACGAAGACGTCCAAGACTTTCAAGGCAGATGAGAGCTGAGAACTGAGATCCGCTTGGGTTACAACTTGGCCAAGTTGAAGTATTTGTGTTGCTGTTGTTAATATTAACGTGTTGCGTCTTCTGGCTGGTCGGCTTTTTCGGCCAGAATTATGCTTGACTTCGTGTTGTTGTTGGGTAATTTCAGCTTTGACCGGGGCAGGGCCTTAATGTTGACCACAAAATGACTTACACGATTCCCCCGACGAATGTTGCATGCAAATAATTACCTGAGGAAACTTTAAGAGCAGCTACAATATGTCAGTCAGTCAGTCAGTCAGTCAGTTGGCTTGCTTGGCACAACAATGGAAATGAAGCATGCGTTGTGGAGATTTAACATTTCCTGCACATATTTAAGTGAACTCTGTCAAAATAATCCAACTGCGACTGCGTCTGCAACTGAAACTACAACTACAACTTTGGCTACAATTCCAACTTCAACATCAGCCACAGCTTCAACTTAAGCTTCGTCTTGGCTGTTGACACAGGTAATTTGGCTTAATTACAGCATGAGAACTAAACGTTGACAGTTGAAAAATGTGCGACTCCAACGCCTGCAACACACACATTCACACAGACACATACATTTTAATATGTTGTGTATACAGTTAGTCAAGAAATTGTTTTGACAACAAAGAAAATTAAAATAAATATGTATATATATTTTTTCCAACTCAATGCCAAAATAAGGTGTTTAGTAATTATTTAAAATATATTTCGAAATTAATGTTATAATTAAAACAAAATATTCTTCAAAATGTATATAATAGGTACATTGAAAATGCAGCCCACATTTAATTTTTAAAATTATAAACATAAATATTAACAAAATGAACATAATGAGATACATTAAGTATATTCAATTGTGAATTTCTTTTGAGTCAAAACAACTACTTTATTGGCTGTATGCTTACATATATAAATCTAACTATAGCTCCAACCCAAAATGAGGTTAATATGTGTATTTATGAGTTGGCTTTCACACGACATTCTGCCAACGACGAGAAATGTGTCATAATTTTCACTTTTTCACATTTTTATTTTGCTTTTTGTTGTTGTTGTGTTTCCAGTTGTCACAGTTCTCGCTTAACTTTTGCTTTCTGTCTGACATAATTTTGTTGGTTTTCTCGCTGTTTCTTTTTCGGCAACAACACGCAACAGCAACAACAATAAGACATACAATTTATTGCATACTGCAGATTTGCATGCTACAGTCGGCTGCAGATACATTTGTATCTCTGCATCTCAATCTGTGGGCGCGTGGGCGTGTGGGCGTCTGGGCGTGTCGCTTGCCACTCGCAGCACTTTTGTGTGCATTTTGTCGCCTGTACAATTATCGTTAGTGCGACGAAGGAAGTCGTCGCAGACTTGAGGCTCCAGCAGCAACATCCTGTTCTCTTGCTCATCCTATCTCTATTTCTATCTCTCTCTTCTTTTTACTCTGTCTCTTTCGCTCTTTTTGTTTTCTTGTGTGTGTGTCTTGGTCCTTTGCCCCCTCTGCCACTTCAATGGATAATTTACAAGTCACGTGTGTATGAAATTGAAACAAAATGCGCATAAATTTTTTTTTCAAGCATTCATGTGTTGTTTTTGTATGTTTGTTGTGTGTTGTACGGGTGTGTGTGTGTGTGTGTGTGACTAAGGGGCTTGCCATGCCAGCAGCATTTAATATTAATGAGTTATAGCACATAGCCTATATGTTTGACGATGCGTCTGTTGCAGTTGTTGCAGTTGTTGCCGTTGTCGTTGTTGCTGTTTCTGTTGCTTTTGTTGTTGCTGTCGTGTCTTGTGGCCTGTCTAGGCAGTGCTCACTTCTCGGTCCTTGCCAAGTTGCCGTGTTGAGAGTTGCATTTAGTTGGGGGCTCTTAAAATGCGCGACGATGACTGCACTACATGTTCAAGTAGGCAACAACAGCAACAATAACAACAGCAATAGTTGCTGCTGTTGTTGCTGCTGGCCTCGCTTCGTTGACTGACTGACGTAGTAGGCGCGACAGGCGGGCGGACAAACACGGACTGCCATTAAAGGATGTGCCTTGACTCTAGTTGTTGTTATTGTTGTTGTTGTTGTCGTTGTTCATTTTCTTCTTGTTGCTCTTTCTGTTATTGTTGTAGCTGTTGCTGTTGTCTTGGCAATGCCCATGTGAGGCTAAGATGCTGCAGGGCCTCGTTTCGATTTCTATTTTGCTGTTTATTAATGCAGATACATATATCCAACTATATTCCATGCCACACCCTGTGGATCCCCCTTCCCTTTCCTTCCCTCCTCCATCTCACCCCTCTGCCTGTAACTATACGCATTTTAACTAAGTCATTTCCGTGACATACTTTGGACCGTATTTATAACTTTTACTTGTCGGTTTCGTGCACTGCACGTATGTATTTGCCACACTGTGCCCCGTGGCCACGGATGACATTAACCCAGGGTCCAACTCCAAGTCCGACAGCCAAGTGGCCATTAATAAAGCAATTGGCAAACGGCGATCGAACGAGGGAAATCGAGCAGACAAATCTATAAACCAATTAGAACAGATCGCAGCTAGCCGCAGGGCGGATAATGTCTGGCATTAAAATGAAATGAAAAACCTGCGTTCATAAATACTCATGGATTTGTTAAAACACGAGTATATACATATGTATGTGAGTAGCACGCGAGGGCTGCCACATAAGTTGTATAGGTCAATGAAAGCAAAAGGCTAAATAATTGGATTATATTAATTGAATAGTGTTTGGATAAAAATGATTGATACCCCGTATAATAGTGTGCTAAAAATCAAAATGGCCGATTTTGAATACTTAGGCTAGAATAATTTAAAGTGTATTGTCCAAACTGCTAAACTGTTATACAATACCCTGTATAATTTAGCCTGCATCTTAATAATTATAAATTTTAAAAAATTCAAAAATGTTACAAATTCCTATTATTTATTATAAATAAAATACAAAAATTATGAAAATATTGTGTGTATAATATTTATATCAATTGCAATATGTGCTTAAAAAAATTATTACTGAGTGTATAAATGATCTGAAATTTCTAAAATTATTTAGCAAAGAGATTTGAGAATATTATCAAACATTTGTTTTATATTAACATTATTTAAAATAAAAAATTCATTGAAAATCATTTAGTCCACATAATTTGTACAATTTTTATAAATCAATTCTCAGTGATTTCTCAAGTCACTCTCGCTGCAAATATTGAATCGGAAAAGTCACCATTAAGCCAGGAGGAAATCTATTTCCCCCACTGTCCGGGTAGAGCACTGACAAGACGACAACTTCAACTTGCAGACATGTCAGCCAGAATGGCAAAGTCGAAATGGAAACTGTTGTCGTTTGTCGTTTGTCGTTTGCGAGTTGCCGATGCCGGTGCAACTTTGTCAAGCTGAACAGCTCCAAGTGCAACTGCAACTGCAACTCTGACTTCAGCTTTAACTTCAACTTCAACTTCAGCTGCAGCTTCAACTTCAGATTCAGATTCAACTGCAGTTCCATTGGCGGGGTAGTTTGTCAGAGGCTGTCGTCGATAAGCAGCCGCAGCGATGTAATTGACACAATTTGAATTTATATCTCGTAAACGTGAATACGAATACGAATACAAATGTGAGTACGAGCACAAATGCTGCCGAAGTGACTAAGGTGACTAAGCTGCTGCAAACTGAACTGAAATCCTGTCGCCAAGTCTTGTCCTTGGCTGTCGCGGCACATTAATCATCCATCCCAAGCCCCAATTGTGAAGGGTGTGGCCACAGCTTGGCTGTTGGCTTTGTTTTTGGGGCCAATTGCCGCATATATGTACATACATTGGCAATTTGCATTCGACAATGCCACACGCCACACTCGGCTTTGAATTCGAGTTCGACTTCGACTCGGTTTGATTAGCTATGTAATTTGTATATTAATTAGCAGCGTGGGAGAACAAACATTTTGGCATGTACGACTTAAATAAAACATAAATTGAAATTGCCAGCCAGGTAGTGAGTCTCTCTCTCGCTCTCTCTTGCTCTCTCTGTCTCTTTCTTGGGGCACCTTTCACTTGGCCAAGCTATAAATTTCATGGATGAGATGCCAAACAATGCGGATGTAAATGAGCGTGAGGGGGCAAGGCGGACGGGGCGGGGCGGGGCAATGTCGATGTGGCAAAGGGCAGTGTGTCAGTGGTTTTGTGGCTGCCAAAACGTCTGGCGTCCATCTGTGGCACCCACGAGTGGCAACCACAACCAAAGATGCAGATAGACCCAAAACACAAACACAATCAATATGAAACTCGATGCTGAACCTCAGCTTGGAGTACTTGAAGTTATGGCTAAGCAAGCGTGAAACATTAGTGCGGCCAGTTAATTTGTAACAATTGAATTGTAACGGCCAAGAGGCAGACGTTGGCTTATTGAGTCGACTCGTCGGTCATATGAGAGCGGTAAAAGGTACAGCACAGGTACAGACGGACGCTGAATAGAAAGGTGTTAAATTGGCTAAAAAGCTCAAAGCGAACGCGTCGAGTGGGCGTGCAACTGAGCTAGGGGCGTGCCCCATAACAACAACAACCGCGTTGGTAAAAAAAAAAACGTTACAAAAAGGTCATTAACTTTGTTCTTTGCTAGTTTTTGGCCGAGCATAGCGAAATCAACTTGAAATCAACTCGAACCCAAACTCGAAATCAAACTCAACTCCAATCAAATCAAATGAGATTAAATCAATGGACTGGGCCACCGGGTAAGTAGGCACTGTCTGTGATTGTTCCTATGTCCAACAGTTTGGTCAGTGAAAGTGTCAAATTTCTGACAGCCAACTGTCACATGAGCAAACAATTGCCGGCCACAATGGGTTAAGTGTTGCCCCCAAGTGTTGCCGTTTACTTTCCATCAATTCGAGTGCTTAAATTCTATTGATTTCCAATAAATATTTTGATGTGTATCAAAGTGAAGTGATTCAAAGCTAAAGAAAGCAGTATGTACAAATGTATGTGATTATTGTTATATTTATACCCTGTACTTTTACTGCATAAGTGTTTAAAGTACAGACAAGGTGACATTAAAATAATAATGTAATATTTAATTTAATTGACTTGAAAATACTTCAATAGTTTAAATAGGGAATACAAATAATAACATAAATCAAAGTGTAAGCATTCAAGTTTAAGAGCATTTCTAAAAATATATTTTAGATTCGTGGATTGCTTTCTGCAATAGTTACAGGGCATCTTATGAGTAAGTACTCTCATTAAAAGCCCTTAAAAGGAACCGCATTAACATTTCCACATTTGGAATTACACGACACTCTTCAGATTTGATTTCAGAATATTCCTTTCTCATACGTTATCCCATTATCATCTATGTATGTTTTATTTTTGGTATATTTTTTATCAGTCGGAGTTCTTTTAGAAACGTAATAAATAATTTGGCAGCCTTTTTGGCATTATTTAAAGCCAATTGATTTGCTGATTGGTTGCGCATATTTCATTAGGCAAATTGCCAAATGCCTTTCAACCCAACCGCACCATAGATGCCGCTTTTGTGTTATGTTATGGCCACGCCTTGCTGCACTACATTATCTTGTTTCAATGTGAATATGATTTCAATTTGATTTTCTTTTATTTTGTGTGTGTGTGTGGGGTTTTTTTTAGGTTATTTATGCGCATTTTTAAGCTTGTTATTTTTTAATCTCGCGCCCTTTTTTGTATGTTGCCCCATGTTGCACACCCCCCGCAATGGCACGCAATTATTTTGGGGCTGGGGTCGTGTGTACGTTGGCATGTGTGTGTGTGTGTGTGTGTGTATGTGTTTGTATTATTGTTATGTATTTTTAATGAATATCTTTTCAACACGTTGCAGGCTTCAAATTGATTTCCAGATACAAATTAATCAACTCTCGTTTCGAACTCTTCGACCCAGTTTACAATTAAAATGATGACAGACTTTTTCGACTTTGTTTCCGCTTTTTTGCTGCTGCTGCCGTCAATTGCTGTTGTTGCTGTACCCGCAGTGGAAACTTAATTAAAAATTAATATTTAATATGCCGCACGCTGCGCTGAGGCATTGGCCGCACTAGCCCATTAGTTAGCCAGGCCTAAACCGCGAATTGGCAAGTTAATTTGCCGTTGATTAATGACAAACACTTGAGTACTTATTTGGGTCACTAATCCCCATTCCCTTGCCCCTGCCCCTGCCCCTGCCCCTGCCCTCTACCCGCCGTATCTCGTTATTTCAGCTAGTTGCTGTCAATCCAATTGTGGCGTACGAAGTGACAAGTTTGCCAGCGGCTGATGCATGCCCCATACTCGCTGCCTGCTGCTGCCCCACGACTGCCTGCTGCTCTTTAGCATATAAATCAAGGCATTGTAAATGCCGTTGGCTCGAGGCAACAGGCTTATAATAAAGACATGCCAGCTCACAAGGCAATCGAGCAACGCCCGCGCCATGTCAGCGACGTGGATGCGATGTCTGCAAACCAATCAGCCGCAAACTAAATCAAAAATCATAAAGGAGAGATCGAAAAAAAAAAAAAAAATAAAATAAAAATATAAAATCAGATGGCAGCCAAATCGGAATTGCACACATGAGTTGGCAGAGCTCTTTGGCCCAGAGAGCAGGCGTAGGATTTGGGCATATTGGATGAACTGCAGCAGCGAACGGAGCTGGGTTTGTTTTGGGGGCATCATCATAGATGCCTGGCTGGGTTGTCGTTTATAAATAAAATTTGCATAAATTTAATAAACCCTCTCGTTGTCAGTGTGCCCACAAAAGGCAGTTCTTCGGTTCCATGTGCGCACTTGTTAGTTGCCATTGCCGTTGCCGTTGCATGCAACAGCCGCAGCAGCAGCAGCAGCCGCAGTGGCAACGGCAACGGCAGTGGCAGGCAGATTTGTGATTTACCGATTTACCGGTAAAGCGGTTTGTCACAAAACGCCGTTGTCTCACCCAAAGACCCATAAATAACCCAATGCCGCTGTCACAAATAATGATGACAATGCATCCAGTTTGCAGTTTGCAGTTCCCAGTTCGGAGTCCTAGACAAGCATCCAAATGCTGGCCTATCCCTGACCATCCAGCACGTTCTCATCATTTTGCACGCATAAATCGCATTGCCATGTCTGCCATCTGCCTATCGGCCACTGGCTGCTGCCACAGCTTGTTAACAACATCCATACTGACAATGGGCCAGAAACCAGAATCATTTGCACATGGTCAAAAAATTCTATTGTTATTTGCTTGCACAGTGGACTGTTTTTGAATTAAAGGGCCCAGTGCGGAAAAAAATAAATAAATAGCTTTTATAATCTTATTTATATTTGCAGTGAATTTTTGATAACAAAATCAAGACCTTAATTAACGATACTTTAAAATAAAAAAGTCTCTAGCCTAAATAGTTTTCATGCCCAAAAAATAAATGAAAAAAAATAAAAAAACCATTGAGAATATTAAATAGTTGTTTTGCATAAATCTGTTGTAAAATTGTAACCGCCCTGTTTATCTCTCTCTCTCATTCTTCGACTGTTTTGTGCATTATATTTCGGCTCCGCTGCTTGGCGCATTTTCAGCTCGCTTTTTGGGACGCATCTAACTATGTAATAAATATATAGTTTTTCGTTTTGACTTGAATACGAGTACGAGTACTTTGCGTACGAGTGCAATGCTCTCTAAATCATCTAATGTATAAATATTTGCGCGATGCCAGCGCAACTTCCTGGTTTAGGCAAAGTGCGGCCACAAATTAATGTCAAAGTCAAATGAAAATGGCATTTGGCAACAAGACGCCGCCAGGCAAAGCCCCAATCTCAGCCCCAGTCCCAGTCTCAGCTCAAGTCTGAGCCACAGTCGCAACTTCGAGTTGCCAATAGTCCGAGTTAGAGCCAAAGTCACGCCATAAATTTTGCGCTGCGAAAAAATGACAGAAATGCGTTTATTGACCAAATGTGCAGCAGCTCATCGATTACGAGGCTGAGGCGTACAAGGAGACTAAGAAGGAGGCGGGGCAGAGGGATGAGGGGCTGCGAGTGAGACTGCCTTGACCATTGGCGATGCTTGTTGTTGTTGCTGTTGCTGTTGCCATTGGCTTGCCTTTTGGGAAATGCCGTTGTGGCACATACACACATGTCGTATACGTAATAATGTTGACTATGTTTTCCATTTGTTGTGTCTCTTTGGTGTGTGAGGCAGTTGCAATGCGGCGCATAAATAAATTAAATGAAATATCAAATATATCGCTGGCAATTTATTTTTAAGCATTTCCCTCCAATTCAAAAAACGAGCTCAAACAGTTTCAGTGCTGAACAACATATATATTATTTTAATATTACTACTAATAAATTAAAGATATGTTTAGAAATACGATTGTTGGCAATTGAAACAAGAATATTCAATACATGAATGTATTTTAAATTTCATAAAAAAAACTAAAATTAAAAAAAAAACTAAATTTTAGACACAGACTTTTAAAAAATTTCTAATTATAAATAAATTTTGTATAACGAAAGCTAAGTTTGTATTGATATGAGTTTGTTCTTATTTATTTAAGTTTAATTGTTAAAGAATTAAATCTATATATATAAAACTCTTTGTCCTGACTGACTGAGAATCAACGTGTAGCCCAAACGGTAAAAGATAGAAAGTTGAAATTTGCACACAACATAGATGAGATAATTTCATCGTGCAATAAGACGGCGATTTGCGAAATTCGACCTCTAAGTGGGTTAAATCGGGGTCAAAGGTCACGGAATTGCTTAGTAAGAAAAACTTTTTTGTTTCTTAAGGTATCTCAATCAAACTCACAGATTATATGTTTGGTACTGTCTTTTACATTCTGACTAAATTTGGTCAAAGTCGGGTGACTATATCATATAGCTGCCATAGGAACAATCGGATGCAAAATAACCTTTAGTATGAAAAACTTTTTTGTTTCTTAAGATATCTCAACCAAACTCACAGATGGTATGATTGGGACTGTCCTTTACATTCTTACCAAATTAGGTCAAAGTCGGATGACTATATCATATAGCTGCCATAGGAACAATCGGATGCAAAGTAACCTTTAGTATGAACAACTTTTTTGTTTCTGAAGATATCTAAACCAAACTTACAGATTATATGTTTGGAAGTTTCTTTTACATTGTGATCAAATTTGGTCAAAGTCGGATGACTATATCATATAGCTGCCATAGGAACAATCGGATGCAAAATAACCTTTAGTATGAAAAACTTTTTTGTTTCTTAAGATATCTCAACCAAACTCACAGATGGTATGATTGGGACTGTCCTTTACATTCTTACCAAATTAGGTCAAAGTCGGATGACTATATCATATAGCTGCCATAGGAACAATCGGATTCAAATTAACCTTTAGAATCAAAAACTCTGTTGTTGTATGAGATATTCTTAGAAAACTCACACAAACTCAAATTTAGCTTTTTCCCGCCGAATTTAGCTTTTTCCCGCCAAATCTGGATTTTTCCCGCCAAATCACTAAATCTGACTTTTAGCCAAAGCAAGAAGAAACATTGAAACCGCGGACAGCGGAAGTTGAATATTTCCGTTTTTTACAAAAAATGCTATATTATATAAATTTGTTAAAGCGGACTACTAAGGACCTTCTTTTAAATTTTGCGAGCGAAGCGAGCAGGGGACGGACCCCCTTATATTGTATTAATTTGTTAAACCGGACAACTAAAGAAGTTCTTTTAAATTTTTGCGAGCGAAGCGAGCTGCGGTTTGCGAGCGAAGCGAGCAGCTTTAGTTTGTTAAGCTGGACAACAAAAGACCTTCTTTTCAATTTTGCGAGCGAAGCGAGCGGGGGTTGGCGAGCGAAGCGAGCAGGGGGCGGAGCCCCCTAGTTGTATTATATTTTAAGTGCCCTGTTTAGCTTCTTTTTTTTTGGCTGATTTGCCAGCACTGACAGCAGCATATGCAAAACTTGTATGCTGCGACAATCCTGACTGTTGGCTTGCCTGGCTACCTGTCTCTGTCCCCCTGGCCCACTGCCGCTGCCGCTGCCACTCGCCTCGCCTCGCCTCGCCTCCCCTCTCTTCTACCTGTCTACTCCTGTCTTAGCCTAATCCCCCCGTTGGCTAACTGTCTGACTAGCTGCTTGTCTAACTGGCTGCTCTTTAGTAAATATTTTTGGCTGCTCGAGCGCTAAATGTGTGTTACTTCCGAGCGTTGGCAAAAGTCGTGAGGCTGCCACTATGGAACTAGTGGCAGCCCTCCTTCCCCTTCCCCTTCCCATCCCCATGTTGGCCACTGTGAGCTCTGTTGATGGCCTGGCAACATGTGACAGGTAACAAGGCATGCAGCCAGCCCGCTGCCGACTCTAATGCATGATTTATAGTAAAATATTTATTTTACTGTTAAGTATATGCCGCGACCAGACACGAGTCACAGTCGCAGTTGGCAGTTGGCAGTCGCAGTGGCATCTCCCATCTCCAAGGGGGGTGGCAGTGGTTGGGTGGGTGCCGCATACGGAACGGGACAGGTTGCAAGCCCAACTACTACTACTACTACTACTACTACTACTACTACTACTACTGTTGCTTATTGTTGTGCGCCTTATCAGTGTTTATGCAAAATGCTAACTGTTGTTTTTTGTTAGCCAGTTGGCAGCTTGTTAGTTGGCTTAAGTTCTTTGCTTGGCTAATGTCACTCATACGACACGTTGCACAGTGTAGATAAAATATTTATGTCAAATGCGGTTCGTATAAATCAAATGCTATCAGCTGATGACCCCGTTCCTCAGTACTGCCCCGAAGCTGCCAAGTTGCCAAGCTGCCACACTGCAACATCAACGGTTTTATGGCTTTTCAATAAGCGTGTCAAGCATAAATCATCTGACAGAACAACTACAACAAAACACAACTTATCTCAATCTAGTGTCGAGCTGCTGCTGCTACAGTGGGTAGCACAAGTCTTTCACTCGCACCAAATTAAGCCAAGCGCTCTTCACAAAATTATGACAAGCTGCCAAGCATCGAGAGCCAAGCTAAAAAATCCAGCCAACAATTCTGATAAGCATCGCACATCGATTTTGCATGACTGCTTTCCCCCTCTCGCTCTATCGCTCTCTCTCTCTCTCTCTCTCTCGCAGTCACTCTTTCTGTGTCTGTCGTTTAAAAGCTTTTGCTTGGCTTAAACAAAAGTGTCATAAATCTTGCAGGTCGACACAAAAGAACTTGACACAGTGAAATAAATACGCAGCACACCACCATAGGGCCCAAGATACACAAAAGGCAGCCAGTGAGGCAGCTAGTCAGCTAGTCAGCAAGAGCAAAAGGATACTAATGCACGTAATACGTTCCACTTGAATTGATAACAAAGGAGCCTGGCAATGTGGCCGCATAAAGCGCTCATGTGGGCCAGGGCAAGCCCTGTCCCCAGGGGCCAAAGCCAAAGTTAAAGCCAAAGCCAACATCAACAACCCACGCTGTGGCTGTGGCTATGGCCATGGAATCTCAGCCAGAGCCTCTGCCTCTGCCTGAATATGAGACTGGGCCTGCTGCTTGGACCTGAGTTGAATGCACAAGATTCAGACTCAGATTCAGAGCAAGTGCGTCAGTTTGGCTTTGCAGTCTATTAGCCAGACAAAGCCACAGAGCCAAAAGTCATTTTGTCAACTGCAGGACAGGGCACAGTGGTATAAGCATGTCGATAAAATTTAAATTTCAAAGAAAATATTTCATTATTAGTTTATTCATTTAATTCTTTAGTTAATTAAGCAACTATTGGTAAGCTTAAACTGTTAACATTAATTCACAACAATAATTTATAGCACGATTGGATTTTCTGCGTTTCCCCCAATCCTCGCAACAAATACCGAATACCGAATATAACTATAATATTCATTTTGTTTTTAATAAAAATTAATTAATGGTTATTAAATTTATTAAAATAAAATAAATATACCCAATGTTAGACTATTTCTACCACTGTAGAGCGTTGAGGTTCCTCTTCTGATAAATTCGTTTGCACGCTGACAACGACACGGGATTTCCTGTGCCACTCCACGATAAAAAGATATAACAACATCAGCAACAACAACAACAACAACGAGTCGCAACTCAAATTACGTGTTGAAAAAATAAAGAAAATGCCAAAATTGTTGCGGCCTAAAATTTGTTTTGGCCACAAAACGCAAAAGGCGCGACTGGCCAAATGAAAATGAAAAGAAGATTAATGACAAACGACAAATTGCGTTCAATGTCGCATTAATTGAGGCAATGAGCGCATGAATAAATGCATGAATTTACACAACAGCATTAGCACTAACAGCAACAATGCTAACAACAATAAAAAACAATGACAAGCCAAATGAATTCTACCAAAAGTTGAGCATTAAAGCCAAAAACCAAATGCGCTGTGAAGGTCGCTTACAAGATTTTTGCGATCTGTCGATGAAGGACTGCAAATGATAATGTTGATGATAATGCCCTAGATTCTTCTTCTTCAGAATAATAATATACAAATTATTTGGCAAATAATTTAATCGCAAAAATCTTGCATTATCTTCATGATACACAATATTCAATTCAAGCAACGAAAAATATAATTTTTAAAAGCACAAAAAAAGATTTAAATGTAAATTTAGAAATCCAAAAACAAAGTAAAAATTATTCAAACATTCGACATTAATTGCATAAATGATAAGTTAATTATTAATCAAGTTAAAGATAATATTAAAAATTCTTGCAGTTGCTGACAATTTATGATTAAAATATCTGATAATATTCGCAGCATCTTTAGAATTATTGTAATAATCTTAAAATTATTTGCTAGTGCTTTATCAGCAAAACTGTTGCGCAAGATCTTAGATATGCAATATTAAATTCAAACAAACAAAATTATAATTTTTTAAATCACAAAAATGATTGAAATGTAAATTTAGAAATCCAAGACCAAAGTGGAATTTATTGAAGCATTTAGCATTATTTGCATGAGTGATAAGTTGATTATCAATCAAGTTAAAGAAAATATAAACACTTAGCATTAATTGCATTCATGATTAGTTGATTATTAATCAATAAAACTAAAAATGTTTGCAGTTGCAGAAAATTTATGACTGAAATGTCTGATGATCATCGCAGCATCTCTATTTTAATAATATAAAAATTATTTGCTAATGACTTAACAGCAAAAAAGATTAACGGTATATTCAGAAAACTAAGGCCAAAGTACAATTTAAGCAAACACTTAGCATAAATTGCATAAATGATAAGTTGATTATTAATCAAGTTTAAGATAATATTTAAGTTGTTTTGCAGTTGCCGACAATTTTATACTGAATGCTTTAAATAATATAAAAATTATGTTCAATTCAAAAAAAGGATAATGTTATTTTTTAAAACACAAAAAAATGTATTAATATTAAATTCAGAAATCTAAGACCAAAGTACAATTTCATGATGCATTTACGTCTGAGATAATGCTAAATAAAATTTTGCAGTCGCAGCATCTTTAAAATGTTACTCAACGTCTATAAGATGATCATGCGAAAAGAAAAAACTTTGTTAAAATCCATTAACAAAATATAATGATGCAACCACAAACAATAGAATATAACAGAATGAATTAAAAGTTAAATATAAAACAAAAAGCGCAATAAAAAAGTGTGATTTGTGAATCTCCAACCAACAGACATACCGATAACTATTATATAAAAAATATTAGATATAGAACTCAATGAGTTAAGGCCGCCGTGGATATTGTTTGATGGAGATCTATAGATAAGGCCGCGCCCCAGAATGTTGCGGCTGTGGCGCGTGTTGCGGTCAACGACAGCCACTTGGTTTACTTTGCACCACCCAAAAGCCAGCGCAGAAACATTTTCAGTGTCTATTAGGCGCATTTATGAGCAAATTACGGGAGCGCCGTGGCAAATGGCGATGGCGTTGGCGATGCTGTAACGAACTGTAACTGGCTGCCACCCGCCGCCAAGTTGGCCAAGTTGGCCGCAAAATATGAGCAAGCCACCGGCTAATTGCACCACAACATCACTGGTTGGTTCGTTGGCAGCCCACGTAGCCAGCGGCTCTGCGGTTGCCGTTCGATATATTAACATTTGTTTTTCTCTCTTATTTTGTGTGTAATATGCAACAAATCAGCGCGCAAATTGTAACATAAAATATTTACACTGCTCTCATTTAGCTCCCCGCTCTCCTTCCCCCTCCGCACCCCCTGTTGCAGCGCCTGCAGCAACCACTGTGCACCACCCTGTATTTTGTGTTTTGTTTATTGCATTTAATTTGCACATTGTTTGCGCGACTTTAGATAATTGCGAGCATCAATTGCAGGCGCAGTGGGCAGTGGGCGTGGCCAGTCAACTGCAAATCGCCCACACACAGTGGCAATCAAATTGCCAGGCGCTGACACAGTGGGCGGGCGGACGGCCTAGGATGAGTGGGCGTGTCGTGTGGGGTCAGTGCACAGCAAAAACAAAGAAAATGAAGAAACTAAAAAACAACTCGCGAAATAGAAATACCACCAAAATATAATTCAAATGAAAAGCCACTGAGATCTGCCAGCTTTCATTAAGTTTTCAATGCAAAGTGTTGTGTATAATCAACGTCCAGCTGTCCAGCTGTCTGTCTGTCTGTCTGTCTATCTGTTTGGCTGTTTGTTTGTTTGCATTTCACGCTTGAGCCTATGGCCCCGTGTGTGATTAATCTCCCACACGGTGAGTGGCAAGCGGGGCAAGTGAGGCAAGTGGCAAGTTGCGGCTCCAATGGAGCACAGATCAGACAGTTGGACAGTTTTTCGGACAGACAGAAATATAATGTACACATAGAACAAATGATTTCCCACTGTTATTGATGATGTGTTGATTAGGTTCTGAAACACAACACAGCAACAATAGCAACAACAACAACGGCCAACAAATTGCGGCCATGTGAATTTCGAGTCGATTGAGTCGAGAGTCGAGGGCGCGCTGCGTTTCATTATGAATTTCACTTTGAACTCGTGCCGCACACACACTACACACACACACACACACATACATTTAGATAGGACGCCCTGCTGGGCTATTGGGTTCTGTGCTGCACATGTGCTGTGTGTTGTTGTTCTTCCTGTTGTTCCGTCAATCCGCAACAAAAATAAAATACAAAATATAATAAAAAATTGGGTCATGTTTGCTCAAAATATTTTGTTGCAAATTGCAAGAATCATGCAACACAGCGTGTGTCTAATGAATGGCCAGCTCTTTGTGAGTCTGTGTAAATGTGTGTGCGGTCTTTTGTTTCAAATTACCAAGCAAACTAATGACCAGACAACGTTGCACGAGCTAATGCCACAAAATGGCGCAGTTACGCAAAATGCAACGTCAATGCATTAGAAGTTTTCTGCAGCTGCCACCGCCTGTCAATTCCAATTTATTTGCCTCATAAATTGATCAAAGCAAAGTTGCCCCCGTAGCTAGACAGGCCTTAAAGGGAGAGGGAAAGGGGTGGTGTACTTGCTATGAGGGTTGCCCAATAAATTCAGAGATTAAATTACATTTGCATGGAACCTCTTTGAATTCGCCTTATTACAATATTATTGCATATTATTATAATATTCTATTATAATATTAAATAGATTCAAATTATTTTAATGGTGAGGAATCTGGTAACCATTTGGGGTTTTGCATAAGTTTATAAAATTATTATAATATCAACAGTTAAAAGTAATTAAGTTCACATAACATAGCATAATACTATAGTATTGAAAATGTTTCACATTTGAAGGCCTTTCTCTGTTTGAATGAGCTTGAGCTTGCATTTAAATGCTTTGACATTTCCTCTAAAATTAATCACATCATTTTTGTTGCATGCCTCGTTGCCTGATTGTCAAACCGGCAATCAACGAATTGTCTGTGGGGGCATTCACCGTTTATTAAATCACAATATGATGGTCATTTCATGCCAGAATTCCTCAATAAATTATTATGCACCGGCGAGTTGTTGGAATTGCTGTGGCCACGCCCACACTTACTGGTCAGTCTGTCTCTCAGTCATCAGTCAGTCCGACAAGCAGATAGTTTGGCTAATGGTCTGAACAATTGTCGCAAATTAGTAAGTCCAGCACACACAGACACACACATACATATGTACATGCGGAGCAGGTGGGGCGGACGCAGGTATGTAAGTACATAAATGGCCAAGTACCTGGCCAACACCTTAGGCCAATCACATGCACACCAAACTAACGGTACACAGCACAGGCGAGAGAGCCAAGAAACGAGGGAGCCTAAGAAAAAAAAAATAAGAAGAGGAGAGGAGGGGAAAAAAACAGCTATAAAGTTTACTGCTACAATTGGCAAATTGAAAATTGTGCGGCGTTGGCGGGAGGCTACAGCGCGAAGCAAGGTACGCAGACCGACCACAAGAGCAGCCATGATCGGGCTCGGACTCGGGCTCCAACTCAAACTCGAGCTCGGGCCTTGGCATCGCCCCAAAGCCAAGTGAGAGCGCATGATGCGTTGACTGCCAGATAAGCTCAACAGTTGCCGCCGCCGGCGGTTGATGATGACGACGACCACGTTGAAGTTGCAGTTGTGGCAGACGAAGATGCATTTGCACAGACGCAGCCGCAGACGCAGTCGCCACATAGACGTTTCAATTTCAAAAACCATTTGGCTAAGGCAGACATTTTAATGAAGCGCTGCAAGTGACGGGCTCAGACTTAGCCAGAGACTTGTAACGGTGCCAGTGCAGGCCAGGCCAAGATCAAGCTGCCAAGCTGTGGCTAGACGTCCACGCACTGACGCAACAGCAACAGCAACAACAACAAGAACAGCTCGTCACAGTCATAGAATGATAAGGTCGCAAAACGAATGACTTAAGCAACGAACTTGCATTCAGCTGCAAGGCAAAGTGTCCAATTCAATGCCAAAATCTTAACCGTTTGCCAGACACAGTTAGTTCTTAAGTGCTCTGCGTCATGTGATCTGTTGTGAATCCACATAAATCTATGAGTGTTGCGTGCGAGTCATGTGAATCATATTCATACTTGTATAATTTGTTTAATTAAAACAGCAACCCAAATTTGTGGCAATTACACGCAAATAGCAACAATTTGTTGCTGTTCTTTTTCATTATTGTTGTCACTTTCAACTTTCGCTTGCTCTCGTTTCACAAATTCATCTCTAACTCCCTCTTAATGTATGTGTGTGTGTATGTGTTCTGCTTCGTGTGCTCCAAACTTGACCCTATTTTCAAATAACTTCAGACTGTGCTTCATATATTGTAATTAAAATGATTTCCCGTCTCCTGCCTCCATCAACACTTGATTGCCATAATAAAGCTGAAGAGTCTGAGCTGTTTAGGCGTTAATTTTGGGTTCTACTTGTTGTGGGCCAGTGGCAAATTACACGTTGCGAGTTGTGAGTGCACTTTCTCTCCGCTTGCTGTGATTGAAAAGTGAATTGTGCTTGTATGGCACATGGGCGTGGGCGTGGCAGGGGCGTGGGCGTTGGCTTTCGCCTTTACTTAATTGATGTTTAATGCCAAAAATCGATTGCTGCTTACCTTTTGATGGCGTCTGCTTTTCGGCTTTTCGATCCGACTCACATCACACTGTAAATAGAGAAAGAGCGATAAATGAGTATATTATTTTATGCATGTAATTGAACTTAGAAATAGATTCTACTTTTCAAATAAATATAAATTAATTTTATTTCATTTCTTTCTCAGTTGAAAGCTTTCACACATCTTAAATAATGCAATAAATTATAAGTATCTAAATTCATGTTACAAACAAAATTCATTAAAAACTCACATGATTAAATAAAAGTTTTCTTGAATATTTCAATAATTTTTTTTTCATTTTTGGCATGTGGCATGTGTTTTGTAAATATCTATGCCCAAGTCAATCCGTGACATTTGACACAAATTGAATATAGTAATCCCCCTTTACTCTCTTGTACTTTGCTCATGCCACCTTCTGAGCCGTTGCACGTGCTGCAATTCGCATTGTTTTCTTGGGTTGCAGCTGCAGCTGCAGCAGCAGTTCTGAATGGTTTTCGGCCACGTTTTAGTTATTTATTGGCCAGCATGCAAATGGCTAACTGAATTGGCTGCAATTGTTTTGTGCCTGGCAAAAGTGAAAACGCAGCCCACTTTTGCTTTCCTTCAACTTTCAATTGGTGACTTAATTTCTTTGGCAACAAAAGTGCTGCAATAAAAGCTAATGAAATCGAACGGCACGGCAGCAACAACAACGACTTATTGTCCACCAAAATATTGCTACGGGGAAAAAACAACAACAACAGCAACTTTAGAGACAACAAGCAGCTTGCCCAAGAAATTATCAAGTGCAGTGCGCTTTGGCACTTTTACTTTCATTGTTGTAGCGATCTTAGCCATTGTGGCCGTTGTGGCCATTGGGCCTATTGTACGTCGTTGTTGTTGTTATTGTTGGCCAACGCTAACGAACATTTTATAGTATCGAAATTTTCACCAAGCACATTTTCCTTTTAGCAGCAGCTAATGAGTAAAACGCTTTTGGCAATAGCAACAACAGCAACAGCAACCAACGCAACAAACACAACAACAGAGTCCTAAAATTACAAAACAATTTGTCTTAAACGCTTAAACTTCGATTTGTATGGGAAAATGTTGTTGCATCTTTGGGGCATTTGATGAGAAAACAGCGACAGCAACAACAATAAAAGCAACACCAAAGACAACAACAACACCAAAAACAACTAGTGCTTTTTATATAAGCAGATTAAGCATATGCCGCGTTGACAGCCCCAACAAAAACCAAAACAAAAGCAATTCAAATACACTTCGAGCACAGAAACTTGATTAAGTGCAATCGCAGTGCGAAAAAATAGTTAAACGAGTAAAAATATACAATTATAGACTATTGTCAATGTTAATTTTAACACACTTTAATCAAGACTGTTCTGAATTCCGCATGTTCCTAAAATGTAATCAAAACAACTGAACTTTAACTTGATTAAGTTTGGTATTTTAAATCCGAATTTGGTTGCTTTCAAAAATAAATATAACATATAAAGAAAAAATCTTAAAAGCCCCGGCAATGCAGGTCTAAAATTAAAATCATATATTTTATCTTATTGTAATGCTTAAATGTACTATTTAAATTAAAAGAATGATTTAAAATTAAAAGAATGAATCAAAATTAAAAGAATATATTAATATAAAATATATTACATAGTAAGCCAATTATTTTTAATGAACTAAATACATAAAAATAGTGTTGAACATAAATATTTCCATTCAAATTCAGCGCAAGCTCGAAAAATATAAAACTAAGTTTTGCAAAAAATTAATATTTAAATATTTCAATATGTATTTCCATATATTATTCATATGCGAATTAGAAGCAGGCTTGTATGTAAATAAATATGTGCTTAAATATACTAAACAAATCAGTATAAAGTTAATTTTAGTTTTCCCATCGAGAACAAAGCATAAATTGCTGGCTTGCGAATGTGTTGTTGTGTTGCGCAGTGTAGCGTTGCAAAGCCTGAGATGTGGGCGGGTCTAAGACTGCAATTGTGTGCAAGCAAAGAGAGAGAGAGACGAAGAGTATGGAGTGGAGGTAAGGTAGAGGTGGAGGTGAGGGGTCACAGCCGCATGCAAACGCTAAATTATCGCAGTTGATCTTTTGCACAGACCTGAGACTTGGTTAGTGTTTGTGCAGCGAGGCAGCTACTCGTATTAAGTGGAGCCACAGCAAACACGCCAACATAGACAGCACTGACAACACTGACAACAACAACAATAACAATAACAAACTAAACGACAAGAGTGAGCAACGTATCAATTAGCAGGAGACACAATCCAGCAGGCCTGGCCAACTTCCAGTTAAACTTCCAGTTCAGTCAAAGCAAACAATATATTCGAATAAGTCCCAAACGACACTAGACATTTTGTTATCTGGCTTTCAGCTACTGACTCAGCATGGCCAAGGCATTCTTTTGCAGTGAGGACATGGAGTTGGCGCAGCTGCTGCTGCACGAGGACAACGCCTTCAACTGCCTGGTCGAGGTGGGCCACACGGGAGGCCTGCAGTTCAACAATGTCTACGACGAGGATCGTCTAATAAACGGCATGTATAACTCGAAGGTGTCTCTGTGCTACGAACTGCTGCGCTATGTTGAATTCCTGGAGAGTCAGATGCCCAGTTTGGATATTGTGCCAGCTTACTACGACAAGGTGGATCAGGAGGAGCGTCCGAGGGAGTCGCAGATTCCCGTTTACGATATGCATCTGCGTCGTTTAAACGACGAGATGCGAGCCGTCATGGAGCATTACAATACTTTGGAAAGGCGTCAAAACTATTTGGAGGAGAAGCGTTACGCCATCCAGAAGGCCCAGAAGATGCTCACCAACGATGGACAGGGCGCTCAGTTGCTCTACACAGAGGAGAACTTGAAGGAAATACTGAAAGATCAGTCCGATGGAACACCAATTAGCTCGCATCTTAACTATATACTGGGCAGCATTAATGTGGAAAGATTCGCGACCTTTGAGCTGATGCTCTACAGACTCTTCGGCCGTAATCTTCTGGTGCGGCGTGCCGAGATGCCCGAGAAGGTGTTCGAGCAGAAAGGCCAGAAGCGTCAGTTGGTCCACAAATTCGTCGTGCTTCTCATGACCATCTCGGTGAGCATTCGCCCGAAATTGCTCAAGTGCTGCTCGGCCTTTCATGTGACCATCTTTGAGTGTCCCGAGACATCGAGCCAGCGATTTTTGATGATCAAGCAACTAGAGTTAGAATCACGAGACTTCGAAAAGGTGCTGAACGAGACTCGCACTGTGCGCAAACGAATCCTGCAAATTGCTGCCAGGACTAGCTACATAATGCGCATTAATTTGAACAAATCCATGAAGGTTTACGATCTGCTTAATCGACTCAGTCCAGTGGGCGCCCAGGAGCATCAAAACTATCTGCAGGCCGAGTGCTTTCTGCCCGCCTCACAGGTTACCGAAGTGCGGGAAGCATTGAATCGCGGTGCAATCGCCGAGGTTGGCGAAGCCGACGGATTCAATCCGAAGCCCATGCTCCTCCTGCGCCATCGCAAGTCCAGACATAGGCCGCCCACATATTTCCGGCTGAACAAGTTCACCCAGGGCTTCCAGAATCTAATCGATTCATATGGCATGGCTGACTATAAGGAGCTCAATCCGGCCCCATATACAATCATCACGTTTCCCTTTCTGTTTGCCATCATGTTTGGGGATCTTGGACATGGCTTGATTCTTATACTGTTCGCCTGCCTCCTGATCTTTAAGGAGAAACGCATCGAGCGACATCAGCGCACAGCGCTTAGTGAAAATGAGATTCTGAATATTCTATTCGCCGGAAGGTATATTATTCTGCTGATGGGCATCTTCTCAGTCTACGTTGGGTTCATCTACAACGATGTGCTCGCCATGCCGATCAACATATTTGGCTCCAGTTGGAGCGCTGTCTACAACTCGAGCACAGTTCGAAAGTTGACCTCCAAGTTCGGCCTAGATCCCAACAGTCCGCAGTTCTACTCTGGTGAACCATATCCGATTGGCCTCGATCCCATTTGGAAGATCAGTGGCGAGGACTCGATAACCACCGTCAACTCGTTAAAAATGAAATTGGCCATCATTCTGGGCATTTCCCAGATGATGTTCGGCTTGATCCTGTCGGCTGTAAACTGCATTACCTTGAAACGAAAGCACGATCTGTTCCTCATGGTGATTCCACAGTGTATATTCATGATCTGCCTGTTCTGTTATCTCGTCTTCCTCATCTTCTTCAAGTGGCTTACCTATGGTGGCCTAAAACAGGCGCCCTATAACTCGGCCTGTGCCCCGTCTGTGCTGATAACCTTTATCGACATGATGCTCATGAAGACATCCGAGTTGGAAGTGAAAACCTGTAACAAGGGCATGTTTCCAAATGAACGATTGGTCGAGTATATCCTGGTCTTTATCGCCTTTGCTGCTGTGCCCATTTTACTGGCCGGCAAGCCAATTTACTTGACGCGTCGCCAAAAGAAGTTGACCAAGGAACGCAATAAGCGAGACCTGAACGATTTACAAGAAGAAGGACGCGAAACCCTCAAGGAGATGCGATCCTCGCTGCATTATGCTGTGAGTTACAGTAACGACGCGGATAAACGTGGATCGGTCACCAGATCGAGCTCGGACGAAGATGTCACTGAATTTGATTTGACCGAAATCTGGATACACTCGGGCATTCACACGATCGAAAGCGTTTTGGGTTCTGTATCCCATACCGCATCGTATTTGCGTCTTTGGGCTTTATCCCTTGCCCACAGCCAACTGGCGGATGTCCTGTTCCATATGGTCCTGAGCAAGGGACTCGAAGAGGATTGGCCTGTCTTTATTGGCGCACCCTTCTTGTTGGCAACCTTCTTCGTTTGGGCTGTACTCACTGTTGCCATTCTGGTCATGATGGAGGGACTGTCGGCATTTCTGCACACGCTCCGACTCCACTGGGTAGAGTTCCAATCCAAATTCTTTAATGGTGTAGGTGACATCTTTCGACCCTTCTACTTTCCGCCATCCACCATTCGGGGTTAAATGTAGTTTTTAATTTCGATTTCGATTTGTTTTTGCAGTTTTAATATCCTCAATATTTTTAGTTGGAAATGAAAAAGTTTTGAAAGAGAGATAAATACTATGAGGAAGTCTTTTTCAGTTGTGGCAAATGCTCATAATTAACAACAGCTTGCCACAGACTTGCGAAGGAGACGCTTGCAACACAACCCACGCAAATGACCAGCATCTGCATTTCGTGTGTGTGTGTATGTGTGTGTGGACATTCCATTGCAATTAGCATTGGCAGCGACAGCGTCTAAGGCCATAAACCAAAGCAAACTTTAAACAATTTCCATTTATTTGGTTTATGCCACGATGGCGATGGCGATGGCCATTGCCACAGCTGCATGTGGCACGTTGCACGTTTGCCAATGGGTGCCAATGCGGGCGCAAAAGTCGTCGACCCTTTTGAAGCTGCCAGCTCTTTTTTTTTTATTTTTTTTTGCGTTGCTTTGTTGTTGTGGTTAATGTTGCTGCTGCTGTTGCTGCTGTTCTCGTCGTAGTTGTTTAGCTTGTTTTGTATACCAAACACACAGCTGAGTATTTGCTGGCGTGACTATTGCAGTAAGTAGTTGTTGTTGTTGTTATTGTTGCTGTTGTTGTGGCAGCGACTGTTGCCGCTCTGTTTGCGTCGCGCCGCCATTAACACCCACGCCGTTGTCGTTGTCGTTGCTGTTGCTGTTGCTGGGGCGAGTCTTGGCATAAATTATGAACAGCAACCGATGACGCATGCAGGCCTAAGTAGACTTGTTGCATGCATAAATAACTTTCGTAAGCAAGCGCAGTACCTTATTATTAGATCTCTGGCCGCTAAACAAAAGACACAACCACAACAACAACCAACAACCACAACAACAAACAAACAACAACAAATACAACAGAGCAGAGCAAAAACTCAAGTTTGGTGGGGTACGAGTAAAATGCATTTTCATGATCAGAGCAGGTTTCCAGCTACGCAATGGCCTGGCCTGGCCAAAACAGGCTTTGGCTATGTGTGTATGATTGCGACTATGGCTTTGGCTTTGGCTTTTTAGCCATAGCACGCGCCATTGTTTAGTTTGTGCTGTGCCGCAAGTTCGTTGCCTAAGTCTTTTGTTTATATTTGGTAAGTTGTGTTCTAATGCGAAACGCTCGATGCCCATACATGTGTTTGCGAGTGTGTGCGATTGTGTGTGTGTGAGTGTGTGTGTACCCACAATGGGCAGCTGCTTAGCGCATTTATGGCCAACAATTGTCAAGTCCCTCGGGAGAAGCAAAGCAAGGTCAACGGCGTTCTTGTTGTCGCCGCATGGGGAAAATCAATTTCAAACTAAAACGTCGCATTGCTGATGTTGCTGCTGCTGTTGCTGCTTCCATCTCCCGCTACAGCTCCCGCTACAGCTACAGCTTCACGTCACGTCACGTTCCGCGCTGGGTCATCAATTTTTTGAGTGCATTGCGCCAGCCTTAAAGGGCGCTGCTGCTGCTGCCACTGTTGCTGCTCTTGCTTCTATGTTGCTGTTGTCATTGTTGCCACGTTTTCTTATTTTTTTTACTTTATTTTTTGTTTGTACTATTGTTGGCCAACAACTGTCTGGGCTGGCAGGCTCCGGCTCTGGCTAGCTCTGCTTTTGGGCTTTACATGCCGGCCATAACAAAAAAGGTGTTAAATCCAACTCATGGCAGGCAACGGCAGCAACCACTCGAAAAGCCCAGGCAATGTCAATGCACGCTGAAGAATTTCTGCCACAGCAGAAGGACATTTGAGCTACGTGGAGCTGCAAATGCCAATGGCGAATGGGAATCGGAAAGGGGAAAGGGGGAAAGGGAAATGGTGAACAGGCCTGAAGCACCTCAAGTGCTTACCTCACTTCAGCGGCTAACAAAAATATTGTTTCGACTTGGCTGGCAGCTGCTACGTCTCAAATGAAGTCAAGAGTTCAACAAAAAGGCAGCAACACTAACAACAACATTGCCGGCTACCTGATGAAAACATCAGCATTCACAATGCAAATGAGCAGCGAAACAAAAACGCAACTGTAAACAGCAAGTTATTAAATTAATTAATTAACTTGCCACACATTTTGCACAATTTACCCGCCCAGCCCCACACCTGCCACCTGTCCAGTTCCCTGGTTGACGCTTTGCTCAAGTTGGCAAGTGAAAAAGTGCCACTAAAATTGCCACAAATTGTGCATTGTTTTAAACTTTCAGTGTTGCTGCTTGTTGTTAGCTCATTTTAATTAAATTTAATAGCATTGTTGTTTTGCACTTATTTGTTAGCTGATTCTTAACGCAACGGAAGCCAACAATTGGCCCCATTAGGTAAAAAAAACTTGACCAAATTCTGGACTCTAGGCCAGACGTTGGCCAAAGATCTACAGACTTTCACTCAACGCAACAAAACGCTTTAATTAAAATTGCAAAAAGAAAAATTAATTTTAACTATGTCGGAATTTGTTTGGCAATTTAACCGGTTTTTCGCTTCTGTTTTTTATTTGTTTTTGTTTTTGTTTATAAGCAACAGCATCAGCCACTGCCCGAAAAAGTGAAATTTCTCAAACTGAGAACCCATTTTTGGTATTTAGCATTTTATTACCAGGCAAGAGAATTAAATAAACGTTCGCCAAATGCAGCGGAGAGAGAAGCATTCGATTAAAAAAATGCAAATTTCCGGGAATATCGACAAAATAAATCAACTTGGGATATTTAAGCTAATTAAGCTAAATAATTTCTTTGCATAATTAAAGCAAATTAGCAATTAATAAATATTTTCATTCGCAATGCAGGACGATACTGAAATTTCATAAAACTATTTTCAGAATTTGTTTTATTTGAATTAACTTCACTATCAAATACTCCAAGTATTATAAAATCTTCTAGACTTTTAAGCTTTTGTACATTTAAGTTAATTTTAATATTACATTTCCAAATATAATATTACCGTTTCAAAAATTACATTAAATTTTACTTTACTTTGGCGACTGTGCTAAATTGACGGTAAATAAATAAGTAAATTCTAAATGTCACTTGATTAAGTTCTTAAATTGTGTATTGTTTATAATTATATTTGGCGATACTTTACACATTTAATCCACTACTTTTCTCTCAATCTTTTTTAATGAATAAATTTCATAAGGTGTAAAGTCCCAATTCAATTAACAATGAAATGTTCAATAGATTTATGGTACTGTAAAGCAACTTGAACAGTGTTATGTATGAAAATGTCTTTGTGTGCTTAACATGATCTGGGCAAGTTCGTTGTCTCACTCTTTTGTCTTGCCCCCTCGTGCATGTGTAATGAGAATGTGAGCCAGACGAGACGAGAGATACACGTTAACTGTATAATGCGTCCATATATATGTCAATTACAGCACGATTTTTGGCAAATTTGCTTGTCGCTGACACATTTTCAGTTGGCATCAAATTGTGGGTCAGACCTGATACCGATTTATGTCGTCGGCGACAGTAAATTTGTCAGCTTTTTGTGAGCACCGTTAAGTAAACGCAATGCATGATTTGTGTTTTATAATGAGGGCGAGCGAAAGACAACGGTGATAAAGATATTGACAAAGGCAGATGGCATATAAGATATGCAAGACAGGCGATGAGTAAAGTACCATATAATCAACTACTTAATAAAGTGTATCCAACGGATACATATACTCTAGGGAATACACTCACTCACAAAAGTATACAGCATTCGCTTAACTATTTCCTTTTTATTTTCTATTTGCATTTCTTGGCTAAAGCAAATTTAATCAGCTGCAAATTAAACAATTAAATGAGAAATTAACAGCCCAAATGTATCTGAAGCTGTGTATCTACAATATGTGCGTCTGTATCTGTAATGTGCAGTGCAAAATCTCGCAAGCTGATTGTAAGCTATTTACATTATATTTATACCCCATGATGCTGTGTGTATGTGTGTGTGTGTTGGTGTGTGCGTGTGTGCTCCAGTTGCCAGCACGAATCAAAACATCACGAAATCTCGTTAAAAACCACAGCGCAAAGCAAATACGTAGCACAAATATGTACCGTTAGCTTTGTTTTAACGCTTTTTGCTGCTGTTTACGCGCATACGCGAAATGGAAGAAACCCCAAAAACAACAACAACAACAGCAACGGCAACTACAAAACAAAACAGAAACAGAAATAGAAATAGAAAAAAAAATAAAAAGCAAACAAAAGCTACAAAATGGCATTGACCAGCCAAGTGAGCAGCCACTTGGCCAAAAGCACCAGCTGCCCTGGTCAGTTGCCTGTTGCCAGTTTGTCAGTTGTTTTGAATTGTTCACAAATTTTGTTAAACTTTTCATAATTTGCTACAATTAATTTGTGTGGGCCACCTTCGCTGCTGGCACTGTGCGTACACTGAGATCAAATAAGTATTTCTTTTGAATAAATATTTAAATTAATAATTTAAATTGACTTTATTAGTTCTTAATTTACTATATTTGTAACATAATATTGTTGATGTTATATTTTATAAATTATTGAATATTATAAATACATTTAATGATATTTATTTATAGTTCAGTTTACTTTTAAACTTAAAGCGGACTCACTTTTTATATGATAATATATTTTTGCTTAAGTGAAAAGTGAACTTAGGTACATTAAGCTCAAAGATCATAAAAAAGAAAATAAAAGTTCAACGAAAGTTTAAAAGAAAATTCTCCCTTTATTTTGTTCATTTTTTTTTTAAGTGTACGAGACTGATTTAATCACTTGACAAACTGCAGCGCAGGTGGAGGAACAACACCAAGAGCATTTTGACCTTCGCCTGACAGCCAAGAAAATGCAACTCAAGAGTTAAAAGACTTCAGAGCAGCTCAGTTCACAGCTCAGCTCGGTTCAGCTCAGCTCAGTTGAGCTTAGCGTAGCTCTCAGCTGGCAAACACTTGAACACGAAGTTCGTTGGCTGTCTGCCATTTGAATGACGTGCAACACCAACAGCAACAGAGGAGGCAGCAACGGAGGAAGCAACAGCGGAGGCAACAACAATGGCATGCAACAATCACAGCAACAACAGCAACATCAATTGGTGTCAAATGCTACCGTAACACGCCACAGAGAATTACAACTGCCACTGCCGCTGCCACATACTATTTATTGGCGCAACTCAAGAAATTAGCCGTAATATGCAAACTAGAAAATACGACAATACATAAATAATTATTATTATTATGGCAACTAATTTCACTATGGCCCAAATGTGTTGTCGCCTCCACATGCGCAACTTTCCAAAAGGGCAGCAAGAATTTCGCCAGCGACAGAGACAAAGAGAGAGTGGAGAGAGATGTGAATTCTCTACGGATTCGGCATACTGACAGCTTCCAAATGCTGCGCAATTTGCAACCGTTTGCTGCCGAAAAATAAAGCAGCAACAGCAACGTTTGCTTCGCGCTGCCCACACAGTCCATAAATAAGTCAGCAACAGCAACAACAACAATCGAGTCGCTTAGCGTCGCAGCTCGCAATAAATCTGAGCGCGTGGGACGGAGCCAAGTCGGACGGAGTCGTGCGACAAATGTCAGCGGCAAATGAGGCCACGCCCTAAACTGCGTCATCAACTATGCTAAAAGGAAGGGGAAGAGAAGAAATTCAGATACACTTTGGGCCACCAAGTGCGTATTAAACCTCTTTCAATCTTTATGACTCAACTGAAGAGGCAACAAAAAAAAAAACACAAATCTTCTGCTTGGTCGCGAAAGCCATTAAAGAAAAGTGAGCGCACATTTTGATAATCTGTTTATAGTCACAAAACTAGGCCTCATTACCATATGCGTTAGCAAAAATAACACATATATATGTCAAGAGACAGATATATAAATATGGAGAGAGAAAGAAAGAAAAAGAATTGGTGTTAAGCCAACGCATTTAGCACTTGGTCTCCAAAGAGGAAGACATCGACATCGTCTTGCCAGTGAATTGACACATTTGGCACAAGCTCAGCGAAATTTCGGAGCTTATTTTTAGCCAGAAGGAATACGACGAACTGAAACTCACAGCAGCTCCTCCAACTGCAAACTCCCTGTCAGAAATGCGACTGCTTAAAGAATTTCAAAAATTAACAGCAGGTGAGTTTAAGAATGGCAAAAGTAGACCCTAATATTTTAAAGTCTGTCGCTCTCATGTTTCTTTCTTACCTTATCTTATTCTCAAGGCATCTGCAATTATTGTTTGAATTATATTTACTTGGAACTTTTCTATCTGCAAGTTTTTTGCTACCCAATCTGAGTATAAGAATATTTTAATTATGATCATAAATAAATTTTGAATTCAAAGATGTTCAAAATCTGCCGACAACTTGCAAATTACTCTTACTCATTCCCAGAATAGATTAAATACATACTATGCTTCCTTATTGCCACACACGAATTCTTAAGCGAAATAATAATAATAATGAAAATTATAATTATAGTTATACTATGCGTATGCGTAATATTAAGTAACTTACCCGCAGGAGTCTCTGACGGCGCTGCTGCACTTGTAAATCAATTAGCTGAAACGATAAAGATTTAAAGAACATATTTTAGCAAAATACTTAAGTAGACATAATTGTTGGCATATTAGCCAAGCATAAATCATATTCAAATGCTTAGTACAAAGTTGTGGCTAAATTATAGACTATTTGTCACGTCAGACGTTGACATAAATTATCACTCGAAACTGATCTACGAGCTGTTTCTAAACACTAAACAGCAAAACACTTTCTATGACAAATTTGCGAGAGCTCAACGCAAATTAGACTCAAAATCATGTATGTACATAGACTTGAAGAGGCAGCAGCAGCAGTAACAACAACCCCAACAGCAACAACATCAACAACAGCTGCAACAACAACATGTGCTACGATTCGCTTGTTAACTCATCCAAAAAGTAAACCACATTCTTTAGAGCATTTGGACAAAAAAAAAAGATATACAAAATAACATGCGAGGCATGAAAAACAACAAGCAACAACAGCAGCAACAACAACAAATGTTTGAGCAAAAAACACGTTCAGCGCGTGTATCAGCATGGGGCAAACATGAGAGGCAGCTGCATGAAGGGGCGTTGAGAGGGAGGCGTGGCTTTGGCTATGGCTATGGCTGCAAATGCAAATGCAAAACAACATTGAAAGACGAGAAATCTGGCTACTGTAATTTGTCTGCCCCACCAAAGAGGCACAAACACAGACACACAGACACACAAACAGATAGACAGACAGACACACGCTCAACCGAATTCAATTCAGTGTCCAAGTGCGCGTCCAAGTTGCATTGCAGTAGCATGTAAAAGGGGTAGGGACAGTGCCAAGGGGGGGCAGGAACACAAAGCAGGGGCAATTGCTGCTCCACTTTTGTACACTGCGCTGTCTCGTTGTGCGCCTCTCTGTCTCCAACTATTTGGCTCCTAACATCGTCTATCGTCGACATCGCCTTTGTCGCTGAGGTCAATTTTTATGTTGCAGCCATTTTTCAGCAACACACACACACACACACACACATGAACATAAAAAAAAAGTTCGTTTTGTTAGTTTCATTTTATATTTGTTCGTTTTTTAAGACAGCTACATTTTTTATATTGTCTGGCGCACTTAAAGTTACGAATGTATGTATCTATGTGCAGTTGTTGCCGAGTGCAGCAAACTTTTCAGCTTGCCACTTGGCCGGCATACACTTCAACTTCAACTACAATTCCAACTACAACTGCAACTATAACTACAATCAGAATACAACTTTTGAGTACAACTATAACTATAAACTGCCTCAATTGCCTGACACTTCAGTTGTAATTAGTTTTGTGGCCATGCATGAAAATTTCATTTAGATTTTAATAGCCACATGAACAATAGCCACGTGCTCAAATGCCATTTGACAATTCTTCTAGCATCTGCTCAAAATTAAATCTAAATATTATATGATAATCAAATTTAAGCAAATAATTCATGTTTAATTAGATAGGAAGTAAAACAATGGCCATAATATATACACAAGTGATCTTAATGCATTTGAAAGTGTGCTGAATATAGATTATGCAACAGTTCTCTAAATCAACCTAGGTGACAATTAATTGTGATAAAAGCTCTAAATAAATTTCAAAAAATCATTAAAATATTGCTTTACATTTGTCATTTATAATTAGAATTCAATAAGTAATTAGAAGACGAGAAAAACTATATTAACTATTTTATGTCTCAACAAGCATTTTCAAAAAGAGCTTTGAAAGCACATTATTGCTTCAAACAAGTTCAATTTAAGCTGACACTTAAAGCTTGAATCAAGTGACTGTAATTTGAAAGTTCCTAGCCTCCCCTTCCTCCCACCCTTTCTCTATCTGTATCCATCTCACTATTTTCCTTTCGTCAGGAATAATAACTTGACTGAGTTAGTCAGCTTAGACAACTTTAAAGTCTATTAAAGCCCGCTTCGAAACTTCTTGGCAACACTTGTTATGCAGATAAGCTTTAACTTTAATGCAACTCTCAAAACTTTAATATAGCCTAGAATCTAGTTTAATATTATATTTTTCGGTGGCGTATCAAACTAACGAAATTATTTACTTGCAACCTTGAACTATTGTTTAAAAGCAAGTTTCGACAAGCAGCCAATTTTGCATGTATACATAATAAACAAGCCTTGAAAGAGACACTCACACACTGACAGACAGACACACACACATAGAGAATAAATTGAACAAATTGTTTTGTGAGTGAGTCCTGAGAACTGAGAATTGTGAACTGAGATAGAGTCTCTCTCCCCTGGCACTTTCAAGTGTCTGCCAATCAAGGGGAATCAAGTTGAAATTATTGACAATAACAATAATGGCAAATAATAATCAGCTGATGTTGTATTTTGCATGTGGCATGCAACATTTCGTTGCTGTCTGCTAGAGGCAAAAAGTACTCAGCACTCAATGTAACAACAACAGCAACAGCAACAACAACAACACCGAAGAAAAGTGAAAATTCTTGTTGTGCAAGTGAAAACTGTAAAGCAGGTGAAATACATTTGTATCTGATACTCGTACTTTTACTTGCTATTTAGGCAGGGCTTTCATATGTGCCACACACCATATGAAGAGCAGCAACAACAGCTGCTGTTGTTGTTGCTGCTGCTTGCACACATTTTCCCATTTCGCTGGCATGAGTTTTCATAAATTTTTGTTGCTGCTTCTGTGTTGGATTTCATTTGATTACAAACTGTGTTGCCGACATGTGCCACTTTTTTGTTGCAAGTTGAAAGTAAAACGAAACAGCCACAAAAACAACTGAAACTGAGCTTGGCATGAGTAGCATAAACCTTTGAGAAATGCATATAAATGCTGCAACAACAACTAGAACACAACAACAGCAACAACAACAATATTTGTTGCTTGCATGTTAAAAACTTTCAAAGGCATCGAAAATACAGTAAATACTTTTTACCAGCATAAATATGAAAAGTTTATACACAGGTAATTATCTGGGCACAGCTTGTTACCAGTTTGAAGTTGTTGTTGTTGCTGCTGCTTACACTACTTGGCATAAACAACTAACAACATCAACCAAACTGGTAGCTGGTACTGTGAAAAAGAAAACTCTACTTGTTATTAGACAGATGCAAAAACGTTGCCCTAATTAAATTCGTCAGACATAATATTGTGGTACTTATATTTAGAGTATAAATACTAGTAGGGAAGCGTACAAAGCAAGATCGCAGTTCACAGTCCTGCAGCGGGTCCAAGTCTTTGGCAAACACTCTTCAAATGCTCTTGCCGCTTCACTTTGTGCCTTTGCGTGAAAAGTTTCTACGCATACAAAGTATGAAAAGAAAGCAAGTTTTGAATAGGTCCAATGCGACTTGCTAGTTGCGCTATAGCTCATATTAATTTAAACTAAATACAACATTTTATTTAGAATTTAAAATAATAAAATAGTCACAAGAAGGAGCTGGCATTAATGATCCTTTCTACAAATCTTTTTAGTTTTCTGTAATACTGTGCTTATTATTCAACTCATATGCATCACTCTATAAAAGTTTTCTGCCAAATTTTTTAGGTAGTGTTCCAAAATCAGGTTAAATTTTTGTAATTTGACATGTACAACTTTTAGTTAGATATCTGGGACGTAACACTTATAATTTTTTTTATCAAAAAACTAAAAAGTTGGAGTTATTTGCTGATTTTTATAAATATAATTATTTTTATTATTATTTATTATTATTATTTTTAAATTTTTCTATAAAAATTTAACCCTAACTCTTATTTCCAATTTTGATTATAAAAATTGAAACATAACTCTTATTTGTCAATTTTTATAAATAAAAATTGAAAATACAAATTGAATTAAAATATCTTTTGAAATATCTTATAAAAATTGCAAATAAAAGTTTATCCTGTTTTCGATTTTGGCGTTTAAAAATAACATATGTATGTTTTTCCCACTCTTCTGGAACGCTTTTTTGTGTTTCAGTTTTTTTGAAACTCATAACTATTATTTGCAGTCCCTATTAGATATTGAATATAAATCTATATACACTGCGCCAAGTGTTCGAATTTGAATTCTCCCAAACTACGCAATATTAATCTTTCAAATTAAAGATTTTAAGTTTAGTTTAACTGTAAGTTTAAAAGTTGTTATATTTTATATATTTATTCTAAGTCCAAAATAATAATATTTGCCGACTACTTAAGTTAACAAGAGTAAATAAGTAAATAAAATATTTCCTACAAACTCAATAACAATTTCTACATAAAACTTAGATTATCAGTTGTAAATAAATTTATTACTTGCAATTGTTTCTGCGTTTTAACATATTTTAATCAAAAAAAAAACATATTTATTAGGGAAACTAAAATATATTAAAAAGACGTTGTGTCAGAAAGAGGATATGACTTGTCTACACACTTTGTTCATGAAAAACGTGCCCTGGTAACTAATATGCCCAACTTTCTATAAGTTTATTAAAAGATGCGAATGAAAAAGATTTTTTTGCTAGCGCAAAGTTCATCAAAACGCCATAGCTGCAGTTGGTAAGGAATGAGCAACAAATGAAGCCACTGCATCACCGCTCAACCACCGAACCACCGAGCCACCCACACGACGCTGCTGAACGGTAACTTTATAGCATGCCAGAGATTGGGATTGAGATTGAGATTGAGAGCGGGCCACTTGTGCGCAGTTTTGTGGCAAACAATGCATATGACAAACTTTTGTCAATTTATTAAAAACTTTTGCGCGCTCAAAGTTAACCTGATTCCCATGAGAGACAACTCTGAAGTGAGCTGCAATGGCTGCAAACTGGTCAGTCGACACAGAACAGAACCACAACACCAACATCAACTGCAACTGCAACAGCAACAACTCCCAGTTGTGCATTGGGCTCATCAACAACATCAAACAACTTTCGTTGTTGTCGTTTATGAAACGAGCGCATAAATTTATGATAACAACACACAAAGGCAAACGGGCAATTGGCCAAGTGATTGCACATCCAGCAACTGGAGCTGTTGTTGTTGTTGATGTTGTTATTGTCGATGTTGCTGCTGTTGTTGTTGCAGCTGGAACAGATGCATCCGCGTTGCAATCGCAACATTTCCAGTGGCAGTTGCCCAACTGGTCCAAAAGCCGTTGTAGTTATGAATTATGTCAAATGGCATAATTGCCAACTCTCAGCAATGGACGGACTCTTGGCTCTTGGCTCTCGGGTCTCGGGTCTCGGCCATGGTTGCAACCACACTTTGCTGCAGTGTCATCATCATCATCATCACAGCTGTTGTTGTTCTTGTCGGTGTTTTTGGGGGGTTGTTTTCTTCTTTATTTTTGTGTTGTTGCCGCGCGTAAAGCAGGAAGCAATAAATTCTATACATTGCACTCGATACAATTTGTAACTGATAGATACACAACAAGATAGATACTAGATATAGATAAATAGATGGCTGCCCCCCTATCTCTCCCTCTCTCTCTCTACCACTCTCTCTCTCCGTCTGAACGGAAATGCTTTGAGCTGTACTCGTATTATGGTCAATTGTGGGCCACGTCCCTCTGGACTCTCTCTTCCCCCTCGCTCTCTCTCTCTCTCTTTCAGTTGCAGCTAATGAATGTTTGCCGGCCTCGCTTGCAGTTTAATTAAATTTAGTTTTCTTTTTTATTTTTTCCTTTGCATTTCAGCGGTTAGCTGCTTAACGGTAAACTCGGCTAAATTGTTGGCAATTTGTTCTGCACGTCGAGGCCATAAATTTGCATTTATCTGTTACAGTTAGAGGCACGCACATGCACAAGCCTCGTCCCCAAAAAAAACAAGCCAAGTCTTCGCAGTAGGTCCAACTAGCCGAAAACGCAATGCCGTTAACGGTTCATCTTAACCATGTTGGGTTTGTTTGTTTATTTGTGTTACTTTCGCCGGCAGTGAAGCGATGCCAACGTCGACGCCGACGCAACAAATTTGTACTCTAATTATCAGTAGCAGTCGCCGAGTTTGGCTAACATTTCACACTCACTTTTCCTGACGAGGGTCTTTCCATCTCTCTATCTCTGGTTTGTTGTCATAATGCTTCACCTGCCATCCCTCCATCTCTATCTATCTGTCTCTCTTATTATCTTACTCTGTCTCTCTCTGGTCATGCATCTGAATCTGAAGCTGAGAACGCGCCAGCGAAAAGTGAAAAGTCATTAAAAAGCCAAAGAAAAGCGAAAACTGGCTAACAGCAGGCGAAATATGAGCAGCAAGACTTTTTCCCCCAGCAAACAATGCGGTTGTTACTGCAAAACTTTGACATTGATATGCCGAGGGGCGCTCAAAAAGTTGCAGCAATGAAAGTGCTAAAGTGAAAATAATACTGCGAAATAAAAAAAAATAGATTAATTATCAACCTTATCAAGTTTACGCTCTCTCTACCACTCCGTCTGTCTCTATCTCTTTGCTTAAACTTAAATTAAAGTAAATTCTGAAATAAATAATTTTCTAATAAAATTATATTAAATTCAAAAAAAAAATTATCAACCTCATCACGTTAACTATCAAGTTAATAGTTAACCTATTAAATTAAATTAAAATAAATAAATTATCTACGCTTTCTCGCTCTCTCTACCACTCTATCAATCTGTATCTCACTCTCACACCTTAAATTTAAATTAAAGAACATTCTTAAGAATTTTTTTTGTTTCCATATGTCAATCATATTTTCCCAATCGGAGTTATTCGATTCGCATGTCTAATTAAGCCAAATCTATGGATAAGCAATCTCTATTTCACCCCCATTTTGAGGGGGTAAGCTCATCAAAGGGGAGTGGGGGCAGCAGATGGCAATCGCTGTGAGAGTTTGCAATATTGTTTTCAAACTTACAACTAAAACTCATGTGTGTGAGTGTGTGTGCCCACTTCGAATTGAGGTTATTAGTAACAAGGCCGAAGCTGCATTACATGGCTGAGGGTTATGCTAGCGGAGCTAAAAGGGCGGGTGGGCGGCAAGAGAAGGGGTGGCAAAGGGCAAACAAAAGTTTGCGGAAAGCGAAAACTTTTTGCCCACATTTTCAATGATAATTTATGTCTAATATTTGAATACAATTGCAACAGCAACAGCAACCGCAGCAACAGAGCAACAGCAACAGCTGCCCAGTTTTGTAGCGAATGTTTTTCAGCTTTCCCTCTCGCTCTCCCCCTTCTACTCCCTCTCCCCACCCCAGCTCAATCATGAAGCAAAAACAATGCCAATGTGTGTAAATGATGTCGAATTCATGAATAAAAGTCGGAAACTCATAACTCTGGCAGCTCATTGTTGCCACTTTGCTGCATGCATCTGTTACACTCTGTATTTATATATCTTTGTATTTGTATTTGTATCTGTTTTTATATCTACATATGTGTGTATCTTTCAATGTGCGTGCATTTGCAAAATGCCCATAAAATATTTACGAGCAAATGCCTGAAACTTTTATATGACAATTATTTAATGTGCTCTGCAAATGTTTATTATTTTAATGGATTATCTGCCGGCATCGCTGATGTTGCTGCCACCAATGTTTGAAGCCAATTACTTGCACCTGAGGCTGGCTTAATTGGCATAAATGTAGCAACAGCCGTTAGAATTTCAAATGGGCATTAAACGAACAAATGATCATAATATCAAACGATTAACAATATGTGAGAATTAAGCAGTCAAAAGTGCTCGACTGGCAGATACTCTGGAGTCGAAAGCGAAAAGTAAAGCTTATGGTCTTCTAAGAAATTTTTAGAAAAATTATTTGAAAAACAAAATTATAATATATTTATACATGACATTAAGCTGAACCAAAGCCTACAAAATTGATATACATATATTCAGTTTATCTAATAACATTTTTTTTCCATTTTCTGCTACACATACATACACCCAGCGACAAAAAAAAAGCCGCACTCTTTCTTTTACTATAACAGCTATTAGAAGTCAAGTATTCAAATTTAAAAAATATATTTGGAAAGGTCATCTAAATTCCGTTTGAATGATGCATAACTTTCCTTAACCCATTAAGTACCCATTAAAATATACGAATTTTGGAAAAAAAAAAAATCGACCTCTTTTCCTCGATTTTTCCAAAAAAAATTTTTGATGCAAAAACATTCTTTAAACAATTTTAGGAGTGACTGGAAAAAAAAATTTTCAAAAATATTTTTGTTAGTATTTTTTATAATTGTTTGAAAATCCCAAAAATGACCATTTTAACCCATTTTCATGCAAAAAGTGCCTATTTTGCAGTTTTCAAACAATTATAAAAAATACTAACAAAAATATTTTTGAAAATTTTTTTTTCCAGTCACTCCTAAAATTGTTTTAAGAATGTTTTTGCATCAAAAATTTTTTTTGGAAAAATCGAGGAAAAGAGGTCGATTTTTTTTTTTTTCCAAAATTCGTATATTTTAATGGGTACTTAATGGGTTAAGGAAAGTTATGCATCATTCAAACGGAATTTAGATGACCTTTCCAAATATATTTTTTAAATTTGAATACTTGACTTCTAATAGCTGTTATAGTAAAAGAAAGAGTGCGGCTTTTTTTTTGTCGCTGGGTGTAGCTTATATAGCCCCTTTTTGACTACTGCTAATGAGTATAAACTTTCAATATTAATAAAGAAATAGAAAGAACTAACAACTGTGCATTTATGACTGTTAAATAAAAACTATTCACTTGCAGATTGCTGGTTTTTATCGCTTCGCAAAACTTTACGACAAGATTATTAGATGTTCAACTTGCCAAGGGCAATATGGACTATAAAACTTTATGAGCTCACATTATGACATCACAAACTCGATTTTTGATTTATATGTTTGCTTGCGATTCGGGCAACAAAAAGGAGAAGAAAAGAGAAGAGAAGAATTTTTTGGTCTATGACATTCGAATGGGGTATAATTAAGCTAATTTAGCGGCCTTTAAAGCTCCAAAGAATTCCGAAATTTATACGTTAGAAATCGCTGAAAAAACAAACATCAACATTCGCATTCGAATTCGCATTTGAATGTAAACAATAAAAACACATTTAATTTGCATGATTCCAGATCGTTTCGTAAGAATCAAAAAAACCTTAAATAAAAGAGAATGAAAATGAAAAATTCCAAATAAATTATGTGAGCAGTTCAAAGAACATTTTGCAACATCGAGGCACGCCCCGTAGAATGCCCCAAAAAGCAAGGCCAATAGCCTGAGAATGTTGTTGTATGCGCAAATTGATGCGGCTTGTTGCATTTGTTTTAACTTTAACTTTGGCTTTGGCTTCTGCTGCTGCCTCTGTTCTCTTGAAATTTATCGAATTAAATGCTGCTATCAACTGATGAATAATAAGCACTCGCCGACCGCTGACCAAACATTTAATTACAAAAACGTCGCCGCTGCCTGCAATAAATTTTGTTTGCCTTTTGTGCTGCGCTTGGGGCCAATGAATATGAGTTTGAGCCTGCCCCAAAAAAAGACAACAGCAATAACAAAAAAAAACTCATCAACAACAACAAGAGGCAAAGTACAATTTGCCACTTTGTTGAACCGCCTTTGTTTATTAAAAGTGCGCTCCGAAAAGTTGCACGCTCATCCTTATCCATATCCTTGTGGCAGCCATTCTCTCAGTCTTAGCCCTGCATAAATATGTTTTTATTTATAAGTTGCAGCTTCCCCCTCTTCCCTCTTTCCCCATTCCCTGGCACTGCTCTGTAACCTTTTCAAAGCCAAAATTTGCAGCCCTGGCACGGTGAACTGCATTGCCTGGCCCATTGCTTTACTTTGGCTTACTGCTTACTCTTGGCCCAAAGAGAGCAGCTCACAAAATTATACAAAAAAATATATATGTATAAAAAAAGAAGCGAAACAACTTTTTGTTGCCGCTTGGCTGCTGCTGCTGCCGATATTGCTGCTGCTGTAGCAAAGTGTCGGCCAGAGTTGCCACTGTCCGCTCGACTGCGACTTGGCTGCCTTATTTACTTTTTTACTGCATTTATTTCAAATGGAATATGCTTGTAAGCCCTTGCTGAGCGCATTTAAACTTTCCCCTTGCCTTTCTTTCCCTCGCTCTAGTCATCAACTAAGTACTTCCAACTCAATTCCAAACAGTTTCTAGACTACAGCTTGATTTAGTCTAACTTCCGTGTATTTACCATTCCATAAATAAATGCTGCGTTGCCACTTAGACACATATGATAGCAGCGTTGCCACACTCGGAATGAATCGCAATTTGAATTCTGTTTAGCCAATGCTAAATAAGAAAAGAAATAAAAGTTGCCGCTTGGCAACACAACAACAATTCTGGTGGAAAGTAAAACTCGCGTGCGATCGATTTCAATATACAATTTCAAGTGCTTTATTGCTGCCCACGCAGCTTCATTTGGGCTCTCGTACGCTTAGAGCGCATAGAGCGAGAGAGCGTTAACATAAATTGAGCGCAACATAACATAGATTGAGCGCTCAACATACCCAACTATGTTAAGCATAGTGGGACAGCAATACAAAATATATATACTAAGGGAAATGACTACACATCGGCCGCGTTGAATGCCGCAGGCTTCAAGCCTTTGGTAACGGCGCCAACCGATGAATGGCGCGTTTGTAGACTCCAGATTTCGTCTTAACCACGGCTACTCGAACTTTCCCGTCTGCTCCTTTGACGACGTCCGTCACTACGCCTAGCAGCCAGTTCTGCGATGGCACGTTGTCCTCGTGTATGAGAACGACTGCGTCTACCTCCAGATTCTGCTCCTCCCGTGTCCATCGGTGTTTCTGCTGCAGTCCGAGGAGGTAATCTCGCGACCAGCTCGCCCAAAATCTCTCCTTGACTGCGGACACGAGCCGCCATCTGCGCAAGTAGCACAGCTTGCTGTCGTCCTCGAGATGAACGGACGCGGGCGGCAGCGTTGCGAGCGTTCTGCCTACCAGCAGATGCGCTGGCGTGATGGCCTCCACGTCGTTGGGATTGGTGCTGTCGGCCACGATTGGCCGGGAATTGAGTACGGCCTCTACCTCGACCACCACGGTTTGCAACTCGTCCGTTGCGAGGATCACGCCGCCTATGGCCCGCAGCAGATGGTGCTTCGCTGCCTTCACCGCGGCCTCCCATAGGCCTCCAAAATGCGGCGCTCGTGGAGGGATGAACGCAAACTCCGTCCCACGCTGTGCGGCAAACTCCACCATGGCATTGCCGTGTTTGATAAAGTGGCTCGCAAACTCCTTCAGCTCTCGAGCAGCACCCACAAAATTCGTGGCATTGTCGCAATGCAACCGGATGACGGGTCCTCGACGGGCAAGAAACCTAGATAAACACATAATAAAAGAACTTGAGGTTAGATCGCTCACAATTTCTAAATGGACAGCTTTGGACAAAAAGCAGACGAACACAGCAAGAAATACTTTAACAGGCGGCTTGCCGCGTATTTTTAACGACATTTTAATAGGTCCACAAAAGTCGACTCCACTGACTTCGAATGGGTGTTGCCCATTTACTCGATCAGTGGGCAAGTTTCCCATGATTTGGGCTGCCAATCGCGGTTTGTACCGAAAACACCGAATACATTTCCGGACAACCGATCCACAAGTCTCGCGTGCGTTTACCAGCCAGATTTTTTGTCTAAGCAGTCCAACCAGAATACGTGGGCCTGCATGACAATTGCTCCTGTGCAAGTGTTCCAAATACAGGGTGACGAACCGGCATCCTTTTGGCATTATCAACGGGAACTTGGCCTGATGTGACAATGGAGCATTGAGTAAACGACCGCCTACTCGCAACAGCGTCATCTTCCGATTTTTGTCCAAATGCGTATCCACGAATGGCGTCAGCTTCTGTAGTGACGGCTGAAGTGCAATAGATTTCTGTATCTTCTTTATTTCGTCACAGTACTTGTCCTGCTGCACAATGCTTACGACAGTCAAAAATGCACTTTCCAATTCCTGGACGCCGACAACTAAAGATGAGAATTCAGAACTCCTTTTACGATTAGTAATACACCAGACAAAGCGAAGAATGTAAGCCACAATACGCAATATTTTACAATATGAGGAACAGCTTTCGACTAATTCTACGATTGGATTGGGTGACACATCGGCCGCGGTGAAGACAGTAGCAACTTTCCGCTTCTCCAATCTTGAATTATCTGGTGACAGGCTGAAATGAGGATTTTTAGGCCACTCATTTGAGCCCTTTGCTAAAAAATCTGGTCCTTTGAACCAAAACGACGCATTCAACTCGTCAATTGTACATCCTCGAGATACCAAATCAGCGGGATTTTCCTTCGTTGGAACGTGACGCCAGTCAACTTCTGGAGTACTTTCCTGAATATCCGCTACTCGATTTGCAACAAATGTGTTCATAGTTGATGGGTGTTGTTTCAACCAGTGCAACACTACTTCGGAGTCTGACCAAAAAACGACTCTTTCTACTGGGAAGTCAATCTGTTTGCGCACTTTCTGCCACAAGTTGGCTAGTAGATGTGCAGCACACAGCTCAAGTCTGGGAATGGACTTGGTTTTTAGCGGTGCCACTTTTGATTTCGCAGTCAACAAGTGTACCGAGATATCTGTCCCCAGATTCGCCCGCACATATAGACAACACCCATACGCTCGAGATGAAGCATCAGCGAATCCATGTATCTGACACGCTGTTAGTTTTGAAACTCCAACGTACCGTGGGACTGCGACTACGTCTAAATTCGAAAAACAGCTAAGTACCTCTTGATACTGCAGGCAAAGCTCTTCGGGAATAGAGTCATCCCAATCAAGCTTAAGCAACCATATCTCCTGAATGAGAATTTTGGCCTTTGTTATGATTGGGCTAAGCAGACCAAGAGGATCATACAATCGGGCTGTAAACGAAACAATTGACCTTTTCGTGGGATTCTCGGTTTGTTCGACCTCTTGCAACGAATATTTAAATAAGTCTGCTCTGGGATTCCAAATAAGCCCTAGAGTTTTGGTATCTCCATGCTCTCCAAGAGCGACTGCATCATCGTGGGAATCCAGTGGCCTCAACGTGCTATTAGAAGCCCATTTTGCCAGGGTGAATCCAGCGGAGTCCAACGTCTCTACCAACTGTCTGCGCATTAAATCCAACTCTTTCATAGAATCGGCTCCTGTCAGTAAATCATCAACGTAGAAATCCTGCGACAGTACGCGCGACGCAACAGGATGTGACTTTGTACACAAGTCACTTAGCTGCTTTAAGCACCTGATCGCCAAGAATGGAGCTGAGGCTGTTCCATATGTGACTGTGTTTAGCTTATATATCCGCAACGGATCCGTGGGATGCTCTCTCCATACAATCAGCTGAAATTGTCTCTGATTCTCGTCAATTTCAATTTGACGGTACATCTTGGTTATATCAGCCGTAAGTGCGTATGTGCGAAACCTAAATCTCAACAATGTGGAGTATAAACATGGCTGTATTGTTGGCCCAATCATTAACAAGTCATTTAGCGATACCTGAGATGATGACTTACTCGACGCGTCAAATACTACGCGGAGTTTAGTGCTAGTGCTTTGCGGTCTTAGCACGCATTGATGAGGAATAAAGTAATGCGGCTCTCTCGGGATATTACTGTCGGTTTGTGTCATATGGCCCAACGTAATGTATTCCTGCATGAATGACATATACATTGACCGAACTTCTGGCTGTCGCAACAGCCTTCGTTCCAGACTTAAAAAGCGTCTTCTTGCAGTTTCGAAAGACGATCCCAATTCGTTAGGGCTCGATTTGAATGGCAAAGAAACACTAAACCGACCCGAGGGCAATCGAGCAATAGTCTGTACAAAAGACTTCTCGCAAAGCAATTGTTCTGGGGTATAGATTGTTGAATCAGGTGCATTTGGAATATCTTCCAACTCCCAAAACTTTCGCACTATAGTGTCAATTTGACATGGCTCTTGATTTAAGCTTACAAGAGCAGTGGCCTTATCAGTCGAATTTTCTATTGATTTATAACGACCTGACACTATCCAGCCAAACACAGTGTTCTTCAAAGTGGGCCCACCACCTTTGGGCTTAATACATCCGTCTATCAAGAAGTCATAAAATGCTTCTGCTCCCAGTAGCATATCTACTCTCTGGGGTTTATAATATAATGGATCTGCCAGTTGTAGATCCTCTGGAATGTCTACCTCATTTGGAGCAATAGCTCTTTCTGGCTGATACGACGAAATTGTTTTGAGAACACTGAATTCTGCACTCATTTCAAAAGTGCCTACTCGGGATGCCACCGACGTTTCAACCTTGTGCTGACTAGACGAGCTCAAATTTCCTATGCCCAAAACTCGAATTTCTTTCCTCAACTTTGGTAATTTTAATGAATTGGCCAACTCCTCAGTTACAAAATTGACCTGTGCTCCAGAATCTAGTAGAACTCGTGCCAAATGATAAGACCCACCTCGTCCCTTAACCTTCACAAGCGCCGTTGCCAATATCACCTGCTCAGACTTCTTGCCGAACATATGATTGCAAGACGCTGGAGGACTCTGAGACGAGGCATCTCTCTCTGGACCTCGCTCGTGCTGAAGCGGTGCTACCAATGCTGAAGATTCTGGCACAAATTTATGCAGCAACGTATGATGCGGTTTCGAGCAAACTCTACAATGTGCTGACTTGCACACAGATACATTATGGCCTTTTTTCAGGCAATTGAGACACAATGGGAAACTTTTGACGAATTTAAAACGGCTTATAAAGGGCAGCGACTCGAAGGACGGACAAGAATGTATTGAATGGTTGCTCGCTTTACAATACGCGCATTTCGGATCGGACGCTTGCTCTGTTTGAGCCACAGACAACGCAGTCTTGGACCCTCGCCGAACCGTGGTTTCACGATCAGGCCTAGTGGGTTTAACGCGACTGGAAGTTGCCTCTTGTGCACACAGGTGCTGAAAACGCCTATTTAAACTTTCTTCGCAATTTTTCCAGAGCGGGATTCTTGTATAATCCAGCGTTTCTTCCCATTTCAAGCGCGTGTCCGAATCAACCTTATTCATCACGATGTGAATAAGCATTGCATTCGCGATCTTTTTATCATCTCCTAACGACAGCAGTGAATCATAAATTGCTGACACCGTGTCAACCAGTGACCTCAGTGACGATGCTGAAGGCCCTTTCATCTTCGGCAAATCGAACAATTTGGAAATGCTTTCAAAGAAAATTAAACATTCATTATCATACACTCTATTTAGCGCGTCTAATGCCTTCGGGTAATTCCTGTCATTCACTTGGAATGCCTTTACTGTTCCCAGAGCGTCCTTCTCCAGGCATGACAACAAGTGGTTGAACTTTTCCACATTCGACAATGAATCCTCGTTGTCAACCAAACTAGTAAACAGTCCAATAAAGTTTTTATATTCTGAATACTCTCCACTGAATTTAGGCAGTTTCATATAAGGCAGCTTTCGATGATGTCCTACCGATCCTACAATTGTGGAATTAGCACAAGGCTGCGACTTCGGTACCACTCCTAAAGACCGCAACAGAACCTTGGTAGACACACAAAGCTCCTCTAAATCCGAACGAGACGCTAAAGCAGGATTTATTTTGTCGACTTCCCACTGTATTTTAAATGCCTCATCAACATAACGATTTAAAATCTCCGTACGACATTCTAGTTCATACGGGTCGAAAGGCGCGGTACGCTCCTGGAGCGATTCTTTAAGACGAGTAATGCTTAACACGAGCACCTCAAGTTGATACACAAGATCTACTTGATCCTCCTGACCAGCAAGTGAAACGTTGTGACCACCGCGTCTTTGGCTTTTAGGAGGCATTATCACAAATATGTTCAATTATTACACAGAAGAATTACAGAAATCTAATTACAATACTTTATTTCCAAAGAAACTAATTCAAAAATATTGCAAGTATTTTTATTCGAATTTCAATAACCTGCCACCACTGTGCCTGTTCAAAGCCTATACTTGAGCAACAAATGCACGCGCAAAGAGATGACCGAAATGCAAACACAAACAAATGAACAGCAGTCGACACTGCCAATGATGCTTTCCGTTGTATATATATACATATATATGTATCTCTGTGTGGGTGTGTTCATGTAGCGCTTCACAACATTTAAAATATTACAAGTGTTTTTACTCGAATTATGACACTCAGTTACCACTGTGCCAATGCAACGCTTGTATCAAACCAACGAACTCACGCACAAAAGACAAGAGAAACTGAGAGCAACAACAAATCAGCTGCAGTCGACGCAGCTTAAAACGTTTGCCGTGTATGTGTGTGCGCTGCGCGTCTGTATGCATGCACAAGACCAATGACCAAAATTGACAACAACAACAATCAGCAGCAGTCGACACTGCTCAGCTGCTTGCTGTGTATGTTTGTATGTATGTCACTGCAAGCGTTTCAGCTCACGCGCCAAACACAAGCACAAAGAGAAGCCGAAATTGCAACACTAACAACACTCAGCAACAAGCGACACTGCTCACATATATGTATATGTATGTACGTCTTTTCGCGCTTCTAAACCGACGAATGCACGCACAAAGAGAAGCCAAACGCAAATAACGCCAACGATGAGCAACGGTGACGCCGTTATTATGCACTATGTATTTCTGTATGTACATACATGCATATGTATGCAGCGAGTCTATATATGCGAATATGTATGTTTTATGCACTTTTATATGTTACAAATATATGTATGTATATATAAAAATTAATAAATTTTCTCTTTGATTAAACTGATATTCACTTCACATTTATTGATATCGTTCAACGACAATTTGCTAGTATGTATGTATGTACAATTTACATGCATACATACGTCACCAAGAACGGGTCACTTGAACCTTTTGATTTAATGATTATTCGATACCTGACCACACACTGTTTGCCGAGTGCACCAGCAGCTGTTCATCGTATTCCAAATCAAAAATCCAAGTTCCAGATCCAAATCAAATCCCAATCCAGTCCAGTCGCAACGATAGCAAATTAAAACGTCTAATCCAGAGAAACAAGTCCAAATCGAAATCCAAATCCACGCCAAAGTCCAAATCAAGTCCACCCGGGGGCGCCAAAATGTTTAGCCAATGCTAAATAAGAAAAGAAATAAAAGTTGCCGCTTGGCAACACAACAACAATTCTGGTGGAAAGTAAAACTCGCGTGCGATCGATTTCAATATACAATTTCAAGTGCTTTATTGCTGCCCACGCAGCTTCATTTGGGCTCTCGTACGCTTAGAGCGCATAGAGCGAGAGAGCGTTAACATAAATTGAGCGCAACATAACATAGATTGAGCGCTCAACATACCCAACTATGTTAAGCATAGTGGGACAGCAATACAAAATATATATACTAAGGGAAATGACTACACAAATTCCTTTTCTGATAAAATGTTCCAGTGGGCAAAGAGAAAATGATTTCAAATTGCGATTCATTCAGAGTGTCGCATTCAGTTGAGTTCTTTCCAATTTGCTACCGACAATTCGAAACCCTCGATTAAATGTCCATCGACAGAACTGCTGTTTGATTGATTAATAACGGACATTTAACGTCCTCTTTCTTCCTCAATAATAATATTTCAATATATACTGCACTTAATATGATTTCAGACGTTTTCAACCTGTTCAACTTGTGTTTTTGCGGTTGCTGCTGACGCTGCCTTAACTCATGGCTACCTTGCAACGCGTATAGCTTATTAAAATTTATATTAAAAGTGCAGTCATTGCATTAAAAGCGAAAATGCAGCCACAAACACCGACCGCGACTTAATTTCATTTTAATTAAAACTACGAGCTGCGAAATGGCAATGCCCAGGAGCAGCAAATAAATATGCCAATGTGTGCCCCTAGGGAGACTCTCACACACAGACCATCTACTTAACTATCTATGTATTTATCTATCTATCTATAAAACTGTCTATCTATCAGTGCAAACGCTGCGTATGCGTAACGTTGCCTAATGACCTCTGAGCAACTGACGCAAATTGTCGAATTTAGTGTGCCACGCCCCCCTGACACGTGCCGCCCGAAGGTTGAGCATACAGGCCAAACTATTCATGAGTACACAGAAAAAAGTACACAAGTTTAAAAAATCTTGATTCTAGCATGTATTTTTGAGTATTTATTTGGAATATTATTGTTACACAGAAAAAAAAATCCGGGATATTTAGCCCGAATTCAATCCGAAACGATGTCAGAAGTGGGGTAATTCTCGGATTTACTTAAACCAAGTATGAAATACTTGATTTTTTCAATCCCGAATTCAATCCTAAAAATTCTTAAAACAAATAAAAAAAAAAAAAAAATTTAACATTTTTTAAACATTTTTTTTTTTTTTATTTTTAAATTTTTCTTTTATTTATTTTTTTTTTTTTAAATTTGTAAGTTATTTTTAAATTTTTTTTTTTATATTTTTTTATTAATTTTTTTTTTTTTACATTTTTTATTTAAATTTTTTTTTTAAACATTTTTTACTTATTGCTTTTTTTTCACATATATTTTTTTAATGAAGGGAATGTTTGACTGGGGGAATCGAACCCAGGTTTTTTTCAAACAGGTCGGCGACTCTAACCACTGAGCCACCAGACCAGTTGAAATGAGACAGGCCGAGAGAGAATCAAGTAATTTGGGCTTATTTTCCATTTTAATCCCGATATAGACTTGATTGTTCAGCTTAATCCTAAAAACATACTTAAAAAATGCAGGCTTAAATTAAGTATTTTAGGCTTGATTTTAGAACGGCTTTTTTTTTTCTGTGTACATATAAAAACACAATATGCAACAAAAGGCAACCACTCAGCAGCATTAACAGTGTCGTATAATTTCACTGAAAAAATCCTATTTTAATCAAGTCATTAGGTATTCAATTTTGATAAACTACCAGATAACCAAATTTTAGACACCATTTGGAAATTGATTTTATGCCGGAGCTCCGAACTTTTTTTGCTGTGTATATGCGAGTATATGAACGAGTGAGTCCACTTGCACATGTGAGTGAGTATTCACACACGTCTATTCAGATACATACACTTTAATCAAGTGCGCGCCTAGCACGAAGAGTGCTCCAAACTCAATGCCTGGAACGAGCTCCAATAAATTTGAGACGAGTCGCTTTATCAGCAAGCTACGTCACCATGTTGTGTGCATGTTTATGGCCAGAACGAAACAAGCCAACACAAAAGGCAACGGCGGTAAAAATACTTTGCATGCTTTGCTAGCCAAACTGAGCTGAGCTGCCTTTGGCTTCAGTTTTTGCCTTTGCCTTTGCCGTTGCCTTTGCCTGATGTCAGCCAAAGTTTCATATGTCATAATTTTATCAGGCAACAAAAAAGGCAAGTGATGTCTATCTGTGAGTGTGTGTGTGTGTGTGTGTGTGTGTGCGGTGTGTATGTGTTTGTTGTGTGTATGTGTGTTTGGCAGACCTAAAGTGGAAATGCTGCGCTGCCATTCATGACACGCAGGCATTAAGAGCTGCGACAGGAATGAAAGCCCTTAAAGCCTTCCTCAGTCTCCTCTCTCCCTCCTTCTCTCTCTCCTCCTCTCTCCTCTCTTGGCAGGTGCAACAGCCGAGTCTCAGTTGTTGTTGTTGTTGTCCATGCTAACAGGTACATTTTGCAGCGTTGACTTTGATTACAAGTTCAGACCAAAAGAAACTGCAGAATTTAGTGTTATGTTTCGCTTAGACATCCAAAAGATGTCTAAAGCGTCAAGGGGGAAAGGGGGGCGTGGCACTTAAAGCCCAAGCATTTTATTAACTATTAGCTGGCAGCAGCAGGGGCGCCATTTTCTCACTCTCTCAAGCGCTTACAACATATTTCTTCAATTTGCCGTCAACCAACAACAACAACAACTAACTATAAAAAATATGATGTTATTTTTAACACACTGAAAGCGTGTGGAAAAGCTATTTTTAGATGGCAACAACAAAAAAGTGCCAGTGCGATCGAGGAAAAAACGTTGGAAAACGTTGTGGCGTTGTGGTTACAAAAGGGAACCAAAAGCAGAAGCAGCGCACTTGCCACTTGCAACTTGCAACTTGCCACTTGCCAACGCAAACGACTTTGGTTTCTGTGCTGCACGAACTCTCGGACTACATGTTTTATAATAAATATGGCCAATAAATTGCGCAGTTTAAATGTCGCTTCTGCCGCTAAGCAAATGCAACTTGCCACAAAAGGTTGCACAAATTTAATGAAAAATATTTTTTTAGTGACGGGACAAAAAGTGCATTTTCATAGAGCGCAGCATATGAATAAATATTTTTTTTAAACGTTTCGTTGTTTGTGTGTGTGTGTGTGTGTGTGTGTGTGTGTGTGTGTGTGTGTGTGTGTGTGTGTGTGTGTGTGTGTGTTTTTTTTTTATTTCATAATAGTTAGTACATAAACATAGAAAAAGATAGTTATATATAGGAAGTATAATAGGCAAATAGATGGAGAGAGCAATAAACTTAGCTTAAAATTAAATTAAATGAAAGGGCCCATAGGATCACGCGGTACTATTCCGCGGGGCAAGGCTTCGCGGGATCCTGGGCGAGCATTTTTAGTATGCCCCACCGTCGTCTGCATTCCGTCTGCGCTCCCTTTCCAATTGTCGCAGCTTTGTGAGCGCTCGAGCTGCGAACGTGCATACCGCAGACCAGCACTCCTCCTTCTCAAGCATGCAGCTTATCACGGTGTCTGCTGTCAGTTGTGCTCCTATAGTCGCTTCTAGTTCATCCCTCTCACTAGAGAATCTTCGGCAGGTGAGCAGGATGTGTTCTGCCGTTTCTTCCTCCTCGGGGTAGCACCATAAGCAGTATGGATCACTTTCGTGCCCAAATCTGTGGAGATAGCTCCGAAAGCACCCATGTCCGCTCAAGAGCTGCGTCAAGTGGAAATTGACAAAGCCGGATTTACGACTAAGCCACTTTCCCAAATCGTGGATGAGTCGATGTGTCCAACGACCTTTCGTTGACGCATCCCACCTGGCTTGCCATTTCCTCACACTCTCTTCCCTCGCTGATTTGGAAATCTGGCGGTGTCCAACAGGGTGCGCGCTGCGTTTCTCCTTGTGAATGGCTGCCCTCTCCGTAGCCAGCAGATCAATCGGCACCATTCCCGCAATCACCAATGCTGCATCATCAGAGACCGTCCGGAAGCCGCTGCAAACTCTGAGGGCACCGAGTCTGTAGGTCGACTGCAAGCTCCTCCGGTAGGACTTGACCTGCATGGCATGCGCCCATATCGGGGCTCCGTACAGCATTGTGGCCTTGACTACATTCTGTAACAGCAGCCTGCGCCCTTGCTTGGGCCCCCGGGTGTTCAGCATTATCCGGTTTAATGCATGCCCAATTGCTGCTGCTTTTTTGCCAGTGTGCTCAAGGTGCTCCCTGTAGCTTAGCCGCGTATCGATCAACACTCCGAGGTACCTAATTGCCCTACTTGAAGCAATGGTGGCTGTCCCCAGGTTTATGTGAGCTACCTCGACGACCTTTCTACTGCTAATAAGGACCGCTTCGGTCTTCTGGTCAGCAAGTTGAAGACCAACCGAATTAAGCCAATCCCTGGCTGCTGCAGCAGCTGCGCTGCATAGTAGTTCCGCCTCTGGAAGGTGTTTAGCGGTGACGACAATTGCTATGTCATCAGCAAAGCCCACGACGGTAGCGTTCTCCGGAAGCTCCAGTCTAAGGATACCGTCGTACATGACGTTCCATAATAATGGTCCAAGAACCGAGCCCTGTGGAACTCCTCCAGACACTTCGTAGCTCCTCTTTCCTGCATCCGTGCTGTAGTTGAGTACCCGGTTGCGGAAATAGTCACCTATGATGCCCATTAGGTAACTCGGAGTGTTGAAACCTCTGAGAGACTCGAGAATGCGATTCCAGTTTGCCGAGTTGAATGCATTCTTTACGTCGAGCGTCACGACTAAACAATACTTTTTCCTGCCTCCTTGCCATCTGCTGCCTTGGATTGCGTATTCGGCAATGCTGGTGACTCTGGAGATAGCGTCTATCGTCGACCGAGCTTTGCGAAATCCGTATTGCAGAGGGGAGAGATCACCTGCTTCTCGGATTGCGTGCTCTAGCCTACTGCATATAAGACGCTCCAGCACTTTACCGGCCGTATCTATCAAGCAGATAGGGCGATATGATGATGGGATCTCCGGGGGTTTACCTGGTTTCGGAATGAGCACCAAGTTTTGGATTTTCCAAGCACTGGGGAAGATTCCTTGCTTAATGCATTTTCCAAAAACATCTGCGAAGCTATCCGGTCTAAGCATTAGAGCCAGTTTTAATGCCTTGTTAGGGATTGCATCTGGCCCTGGCGCTTTGGAATCGCGGATGACGCTTGCCGCTATAAGGATCTCCTCCACGGTCACCACCGGGGCTTCGAGGAACAGCTGAGGCGTAGGTGTCGGATCCAGGGTCTGGAAATTAGAGGAGCCAGGAAAAAGGGTTTCCACGATCTCCTTCATTTTCTGCTCGTCCTTAGGAGCCGTTTGGGTAGACACATTCAGTTTTTTCATTGCCAGCTTGTATGCCAGTCCCCAGGTGTCGTTTTCGGCATCATCGCATAGCTCAAGAAACCGCTCCGATTTGCTTGGCCGAATGGCTTTTTTCAGCACATGACGCCTTAGTCTGTATTCCAGCCTTCTGTCTTCGAATTCGGGTCTTCCCCTGGAACGCTGCAGCAGTCTTCTTGCATTGATGCACCGTCGTCGCGCCTCCGCAATCTCTTCTGTCCACCAGTATACAGGCTCGTGGCTCCGCTTAAAACCACGCCGTTGCTGCATGCTCGCCTCACATGCTCCTGTGATTGCCTGCATCAATAGAACAGCGCTTCGCTCCGCATTTGGCGTGTGTGTGTGTGTGTGTGTGTGTGTGTGTTAGCCAAAGCAAACAGTTGAAATTGGAAACAGTCACACGCACATAGAAAAAAGAGAGAGAGAGAGAGAGAGAGAGCGAGGCAGAAACCAACAGAGATAAAGCTGAGCAAACAGCGCCGCAAACACGTTGCACAAATATTCAGATGCGGGGGCAGGAACAAGCTGTGGACACTTGTGGACAATTGGACAACTGGACACGGGACACGGGACATGGGACATAGCAATAACTGCACATGCCACATGGCGCAACAAATACCAAAACGCAACGAAAGAAATGAGAAACAAAATTTAACAAGCGGGAAAGGCCGTATTCGAGTTCCCGGCTATGGGATACCCGTTACTTATTTAAATATGTATAAAATATTTTTATTACATACTTTTAGGCACTAACATTGCTTGAAACTTAAATTAGCCAGTACTACTTTGAAAGTCCTTTACGTTAAGCAAGAGGTTTGGTCCTACTTTTAAATACTAAAACTGTGTTGGTTATGTTGCCAATTTGTATGTACGGATTCCACACATATCAAATAAAAGAAGTTTTGATTTTGTTTTAAGAAACTACCGTTCTGATACTACCGTTCAGATGGACGGACAGACGGACATGGCTATATCGATTCGGCTGTTGATGCTAATCAAGAATATACACTCCCCGAAATTTAATTAAAGGCACCTAATTTTTGCATGAAAAATTATTATTGGCGATAACGGTACCTTAAATTTGTCATCAAATGTGGTCATTCTTATTAGTTGTCTATTATAAGTTTCGAAATAATCATTTACCGTTAGATTTCAGGTTGCTTTTTCTGAACTTTCGTTTTGGTGCAACTTTTAGTGCGAAATTCAATTAAAGGCAGTGCCTTTGTAGTTGTTTCCAAGAAATGTCCTGATGACAAATAAATTATGTCAGTATTTATTTTAAATGCTGAGTCTATTGATAAGTAGAAAATAACTGAAAAAAGCAGATATCATTTCCGAATTAAATACAGGAAAGGGTACGGCACTATCATCTGAAGAAGTTGCTAAGGTCCTTGCTTACAAGGATACTGGGAGCTCCAACCAGAAAATTGCATTGATATTTACTCGTTCAGTCTCAGCAAAGTACAATATTATCAAAATTAAAGGAAAACTATACGAAAATCGGTCTAAAAACAAAAATCAAAAAATTTCCCTAAAGGCCAAATCGGGAATTTTTCGCTCCAGTTAAAAAAAAAAAAAAAAAAAAAAAACTCTACTGTATCCAATTTTAAAACTGATTTGCAGTTGCCAATAACAACACTTCGAGTACACCAAATTTTGCCGAGCAGCGACCGCTCAATGTAAATAAAATTGAAGTTGAAGACAGCTCTTACTGAGACCCATAGATAAGCAATACTAGATGTTGCAAAAAACCATACTTCTGTCTTTAACCTCAATTTAATCTACATTGAGCGGTCGCTGCTCGGCAAAATTTGGTGTACTCGAAGTGTTGTTATTGGCAACTGCAAATCAGTTTTAAAATTGGATACAGTAGAGTTTTTTTTTTTAACTGGAGCGAAAAATTCCCGATTTGGCCTTTAGGGAAATTTTTTGATTTTTGTTTTTAGACCGATTTTCGTATAGTTTTCCTTTAATTTGATAATATTGTACTTTGCTGAGACTGAACGAGTAAATATCAATGCAATTTTCTGGTTGGAGCTCCCAGTATCATCCTTGTAAGCAAGGACCTTAGCAACTTCTTCAGATGATAGTGCCGTACCCTTTCCTGTATTTAATTCGGAAATGATATCTGCGTTTTTCAGTTATTTTCTACTTATCAATAGACTCAGCATTTAAAATAAATACTGACATAATTTATTTGTCATCAGGACATTTCTTGGAAACAACTACAAAGGCACTGCCTTTAATTGAATTTCGCACTAAAAGTTGCACCAAAACGAAAGTTCAGAAAAAGCAACCTGAAATCTAACGGTAAATGATTATTTCGAAACTTATAATAGACAACTAATAAGAATGACCACATTTGATGACAAATTTAAGATACCGTTATCGCCAATCGTAATTTTTCATGCAAAAATTAGGTGCCTTTAATTAAATTTCGGGGAGTGTATATACTTTATAGGTTCGAAGTTGCTTCCTTCGCTCTGTTACATACATTGCAACGCATACAATATACCCTTTACTTATTTCCTAAGTAACGGGTATAAAAATAAACTGCAAAAAAAATCTAGTGACAAATGCAGCCAGCAACAACGATAACAACAACAACAACAACATCGACAACACTTGCAACAAACCGCAAAATGGATTTGCAAAAGTTTTTGCCATGAAATTTAAAACACAACGCTGATCTGATCAGAGGGAGGAGGGGGTGTTTCAAGTGGCGAGGTAATGCATTGGCAAGTTGAATGCAACGATAAAACGCTAAACGCATATTAAAACAGCACTACACACATACAACCACACACACACAAATTGATGTCATGCTGCTGCAAGAAGGGTAGAGAGTGGTAAACAGTCAGGTAGGAGGTGGGGGCAAGTGTGGCAAGTCGAGGGTGCTGATTTGTTTGCTGTGGCGTGGCAAAAACAACGTCGCACGTAATGCGCTCCAAAAAGAAATTCAAAAGATTGAAACTGAAACAAACATTAAAAACACAAAAACAAAAAAAAAAACACAAAAACAACAAAAAAAAAAAAGTACACACAAAAGTTTCATCGCTTTGCAGGATGGATTTACGAGTGTGTGTGCATATTAAATCTATGAAAACACTAGAGATACATACACAAACACATATGCACATGCTACATGCTACATGTGGCAGGTATGAGCTTCACACGAGGCCACATCAAATATGTGCAGCAATTTTGTGCAGACAAACTGAACTGTGCAAAAATACTTTTAGTTTTCGCATAAAAATCACAAACACAACTTGAAAAATCGCTGATTAAATATATTTACATCAACTTGCCACATAACGGGAATTAATACAGGATCTGGCAGCATCGAGTGTTGCAACTCATTTAATATAAATTATCTTTCTACGAGCTGGCAACTTTCGCAGATGCCTTGCCTTATTTCAATGTAATTCAAAACTCAACTGCTTGTTATACACTTACAAAAGGTATTTGGGATTTTGCAAATACAAAATGTATCTATAGGTTGAGCCCTGTGTGGGCTAGATCAGTATTACAGCTATTTTGCCACTTTTGCGACTTAGAATTCTCAATAGGTTCTAGCGTCTCAAAGTTGACATCAGGCTTGGATCACTTGCAAACATGTAGAAAGGTCGCTAACCAACATTTTATACATTTTTTGTTTATATGCCACAAAATACCACTTATTTTCCATTTTTTCCTCTCACTTTTTCTATCAGGGCATTCAATATTCGTCATTCAATACCATATTTCTAATTGTTGCTCCGATTAAAAGTTGTTCTTACTGGGCCTGTTGTGAAGCTAACAAGGCCGTCTCGAAAATTAATAGTAATAAGCAAGTCAAACAGCAAAGAGTAAAAAATAATAGATACAAAACAGTGTTTCACACTTAATTGCTAACTCGAAATATATAAAATACAAAATTAGCCAAGTGCGGCGCAGTGATAAATTAATGAATCTGAGCTGCAACCGTTAGCAGAGTTTTTTTTGGGATTGAGATCGCAATTTGAAGCAAGTCAAATTGCCCAACTGCCCAAACGGGTTACCACCACATATACTTTGTATCTGTATCTGATAGATACATATTCAGCGAAACACACAAAACATGTTTCGCGTAATTTATAAACCAAATATTTAAGGCATGTGGCGTTTCAGCATCAACTCTGTTTTGTTTTTTTTTCTTCGAATTGTATCTCTATATTTTCAATATTTCATGTTGTATTTTTTTCATCGATTTATTACAGTCAACGCACCGAGTTGCGGTAGGTCAAGCGAGTGTTGAAATGTGAACTGAATTGAATTAGGTATGCAAATCTATACATTTTTTAAATATTTATGCTAATGCCATCCAAGTGCAGTTGGCACTCAATTAGTCTTCAAGTTACTTATGACATGTACTTGCGAGTGCTTTAAACATGACTATTTAATTCTCAATTCAAATCAGTTAAAAATTTTTCAACTCGTGTCATTGTACTCTAGTGTCTTGTTGACTTGGTCAATGCTCCTACTGTTCAATGCTTAAGCATTAACTATCTTTAGCAACTTGTCACTTCTTAAAGCTGCACTAAAGTAACATTTTTAAGACTTCATTCCTTTGCTGCTTAGGTTTTCCCAGTGTCTTCAATGGCTTCTCTGCGGTTTCAACTGCTTCTCGCTCTTTTTCTCTCTCTCTCTATTACGTGCTCTGTCCTTCTCTAATCTGCATATATAGAATGCCCATTAGAAGATTAACAAATGTTTATGGTTTAGCAGAGGTCAGCATATGTCGTACATGACAGACAGCATCCAATCCAATCCTTTGGAAAGTGTCTCCCCTTTAAGAAGTTGCATAATGCGATTTGAGTTGCAGACACATAAATGTCACAAATGCTACAAATTGCAGTACCAAATGAACATCAATAAAAGCACTTTATGTCGCAAGTCACTTAAAGCACACACACATATACTCATTTATACCCATACATACTTACATATATCGCAGTTAAGTAGCTGCCCAGCGGCGGACCAGTAAACAAACATGGCAACATGTCTATTGCCGTTGTTGTTGTTGTTGTTGCCGTCGTTATCCCTTTAGCAGAGTCGAAAGCAGAGAATAAAAACGACAACATGAGACACCGATTTTAGAGAGAGAGAGAGACAGAGAGAGAGACGCACATACAAGTCAACAGGCCCAGACAAAAACCTAACGAATCGAAATTCAATCAACGATCAATGAATCCACTCACATACACAGAGAAAGAGGAAGAGAGTGAAGAGGCAGAACAGTGAGAAGGGAGTGAGGGAGAGGGGGAGGGAAACTGGGCTTAGGGCGACGTCGGCATTTAACATTTCCGTTGCCATTGTGGCATCTCCAGTTCCAGTTGCATTCACAGTCCCTTTTGGCTACCTGGCAACAGATTCTGCACTCCCTCGACTCACTGACAGTCTGCATGTCTGACTGTCTGGCTGACTCGCAGGCATCCTGCGGAAGCTGCGCTTAGTGCCATGCCACAACGGATGTCGAGTGCTGCCACCGCCGAACCCACGCCCTGCCACCGACGCTTAATTCAGTTTTCTGTTTGCTTCTCATGCGTTTTGTTTGCGCATCTTTTTTATGGCCCCCGTCTGCCTTTTTTTGTGCGCATAAATGTCGCTTAAATATTTTTATTGCGAATGCACCACGGCACCACTGCACCACCGGCGGCACCACTGTGCGAGCTCTTACAGCTCTCGTCATCATCACGAGCTAATCGCTTTTGCTGATGCAAATTTGCATTTTAAATGACAACAATGAGTGCAACTCGCAGATACATTTACAGATGCAGATACATTTACAGATACAGCTACAGATACATATATTTACTGATAGATAGAGATACTGAACAGCAGACAGAGTTTAATTTGTTTTTGCTGGCTTTTATAAATGGTTAGCATGGCTGATTAGCCAGCTAGCTGCACATTAAGTTGCCTGATTATGGCCAGGCTGGGACTCTGGGCCAGAGAGGAGTCCGGACAGGATCCCAGTTGCAACTGGGAGCCATCTACATAAGTAATTAATTGCATTTCTCAGCTGCTGCCACATCCCCCAGTTGCATGCAACTCGGCAACTCGTATCATCATCATGGCCATCGTTTGTCGATTGCCAACTTCCTGCATTGAGCTGCCACACAAATTGCCAAAGTCAAGAGAGACAGAGACAGAGAGAGAGAGTGTGCTAAGAATTGAGACCTGATAGCCAGTTAACTGAAAGCTGCTGGCTGGGAATCAGTTAGCTGGTAGTTGGTAGTTGGTAGCTGGGAACTGGCCTCTGGCTACTCACAACTCACAACTGGCAACTGGCTAAAGGCAATTGCCAACTGGTAGCTCTTGGCTTGTTGCACTGGCAAATTATGAAAACCAACAGCTGCTCCCCTTTGGGGCAAACGTTTTGACAAACAATGTAGCTGACAAATGACGAATGCAATTTGTTAGGCAAAAATTGTGAGTGCGAGTACGAGTACCCGTTCAATGAATCCAGCTGAAGGCATTTGAGTAGTGGCAAAATATTTGCAAATTAACTCACTGGGGAATCGCATCACAAGCGAAGAGTCATCACTCAGTGATTTACTAAAACATACCCTTTAAATAACTAAGTAGCTTAGATTGAAGACAGTCTATCAAGAACATTAGATTGTGTATGATCGACTAGCAGATAGCCTGTATATTTTAAATGCTGTAGTTGGCTTTTCCATTTCAGGGAACTGAGATCGATTTGAGATCGCAGTTAGGAATATAAAGAACGCTAACAGATCAAATAAAACGTCTTTAAGTAGATAGTTTCACAATTTAAGATGATAGTTTCACAAAGATGACAATAAATTAATAATTAATAAATAACTGGCAAATCAAATCCAATAATGCAAATGCAAACAAATCCAAAGTTACTAATTGAAAATATTATTATTTTTATATATTTCTACATATAATCGAAATATAATGTTTTAAATATAGTTTATAGTATATTAGTAAATGCGAAGTTTATGTTTTTGTATTTAATTAAATAAATAATTAATTTTTTGATAAATATTTGCACATATTAATATAAATCACACTCAATAAATATTTAATACGTAATGATAACAATAATAGTTTCCAAAGAAGAATTTTACAAATACATATAAAATTACGATGATTAACGATATAAATTTATCTATTTGCCTAAAGTACTGAATAGAGTCTCTCTCACTCCATTTAAAAAGGGTATAAATACCAAGCGCAACTGATGAATGCGAAATTTCATAAGCTTAGAGATTTATTGAAGGATTCTCTCTTCAGCATATTACACAGATCTTACTGTGGATTCGTATCAATAAATATTGTATTAAAGTTAGGCCAACATGTTGCGAGGGCGGCTCAAACAATTCCGTTCGCTTTTTCACTTTTATTGCTGAGCCAAAATTGCGAAATAAAAGTTTTTTCATATATAATGGTATAAGGGGTGTGTTTGTGTGTTGCATGCTCCAGCATAGGCAGCTGCCACAGTGAGTCAGTCTCTTGGCACTTCTGTTGCCTTTGCCTGTCCATTCAATTGAACACTCACATTACACATACGACACGTGGGTCTAAGGTGAAATCCTTTTTTTCATTCTCATCTTTACGTTCTGTGTCCTGTCAGTAAAGTAAAATTTTTGCCAGCTGTTGCTAGTTGAAAAGGTGTTGAAGGGAGAGAGAGAGAGGGAGAGGGAAAAGAGATAGGGAAACGAAAGCTGATTTGGCAGCTAGCTAAATTGACAGCTGCTGCAGCCTTCCTTGTTGTTGTAGTTGTAGTTGCTGTTGAACAGTTTCTAGTGAAAATAAAAGAAACCCAAAAGCGTATTTTTGCTCATTTCTGCTTTTCTGCCATTAACAGGTTGCACTTGAACTTGAGGCGCCATAAAATGTTGCCGCATACATATTTAATGTTGACAGTTGACTGGATACACACCGCTCCGTCTGATGTGTGCGTGTGCATGTGTGTGTTTGCGCACACACTTATGACCTTAAACTTCAACTTGTTTTGTGGCAAACCACCGTGCCGTGCCGCCTTTGCCTTTGCGAGTCGCAGCTGCCGATGAAGACACGCAAAAAGCGAAGCGGCCAAAAACAAACAGACGGCAGGTCTCAAGGCAGGTTGCTAATATCGCTACACTCAGCGAAATGCAGCAGTAGGAAGCATCAGAATATTATAATAATATTAAAGAAAGTTTTTGATACTCTCTCAGAACTCTATTCATTTTCTACCGACATTTTACTTATTGTTTATTTATTGTCAGTAACCAATTTGACCAAAATTTAAGTAGTAATTAAAATAAAGATTAAGTGATATAAAAATTAAAGTTTAATTTAGTAATTATATTTAATCAAATTTCTTTGACAGATATTTAATATATTTCAATTTATTTTTTTAATATAATTTAGATATTTTAGACATATCACATAAAGGACCTAAGTCTTTCTGGCAAACTAAAAATTAATTTCTACTGATGCAATTTTATAAAAAAGAATGGCAAAATTTTACAAATTTGCTAAGCATTCTACCTCAACTTAATCTATTGTTCAAATTGTGGAGAGCGTCCTTTAGTTAATACATTTCAAGCAATTTTTCGTGCAGTGTAGCTGAGCTGACTGTCTGGCGAAACACGTTGATCGGACGCGCAAACGACATGAGCAATTAAAAATTTGTTAAATTAATTTTGCAAATTTTTTTTGTTGCTGTCGGAAAGCCAAAGAACCAGAACCCAAACCCAAAGCCCGACAGTGAACTCGAACTGGAATTGGAGCCCGTGCCCAGGCCTGACAACGGTCCCGCATTCTGTGTAATTCATTAGGAACGCTTTCAGCCGGTTTCAGTTCAGCAAACGTTGCCCCATGCCCCGTGTCCCGTGCCACATGAAAAGCGAGGCACGGCCGAATATTGTCTGTCCCTTTTTCAGCTCTGGCGTTTTATTGCTACACTTGACATTTTGTCAGCAGTTGCGTATTTTAATTTAATTCATTTTTATTAAATGCGGGCTCAGCAGCGCTAAAAGAGATGAGCACCACGCCCCCCGCCCCCATTAAGGCCTGTCCCGCAATAGTCCAACCCAACCCAACGCTACCCAGCCCTGTCCCGCACTGTCACGCCCTGGTCCAAAAGCCAATGTCAACTAAGTTGACATTTATTTGTGCATTGCGCATACGCCGCATATGCCAGCAAGTGCCTGCTGCCTGCTGCCTTCTGCCAGCTATGGCGGTTAGCCAAGTTTGTCAGAACTTTGGGTCCAGCCACGTCAGTCAGTCAGAAAAAGAGAGACAGAGAGATAAGAAGCGAAAGAGACAGCATCGTTTTGGTCATGTGTGACTGTTGTATGTTTATCTTCATTTGGAATTTGACTGGGCGCTTTAAAGTCTCGTCGTCGCAAATTGCAAATGGTCTTAGCCACGGCAACGGATTTGTCTCAGATTGGGTTTTGTCGACTTTTGAGCTCAGAGGACGTGCGCCAGGCCAACATAAAACGGTCGACTTACAAAACGCTACGGCACATTGGCAATTCAATTAAAATACAGTTCGAGTTCAGTAAGAAGATAAAACCTAAACTCAGCAAATCTAAACTACAAGTGTACCTCTCTGTGCGTGTGTGTGTAATTAAATTAAAAGTTTTTGCTACTAAATAGAAACAGCTTTCCGAATTGAAATGTTAATGACTTTGGTCACACAGGAAATGGAAATAGCTAAAGTGAAGCGAAAAGTTCGTAGAGCTCGAAAAACCCACCTTCAAATTTTAATCAACGACAAATTGCTCAAGGAGCTGCGAGCAATTGACGAACCTTTATTTGAAAATGGGCACGACCCGACCACGAACTGAACAGAACTGGCAGGCAAATCAATTGACCGATTGAAAAGGGCCACGACAAACTTGGCCCAAAAATCAACTTATGAATAAGCCGCAGTTGAAATTTCGAGTTGAAGTTATAAAACAAAAACAATAATGCAGCTGCAACTGTTGTCGCTGTCGCTGTTGCTGTCGTCGTTGTTGTCGTTGACAGTTGTGCAAATCAGTTTTGCTTGATTTTGATTTTGGCCAATTTCTAGCCTTCGGCCAATAAGCCAAGACATGATCGCATTCCAAGAGAAGAGGCCAAAACTCAAACAATAAGCGGCGCTTTTTTTGTTTTGATTTTTTACTCTTTTTTTTTTTGTGGCCGCATCGATCACGATTGCTGGACAAACTGACTGACAAACTGACTGACTGACTGACAGACTGTCGACTGACATCAGCTGGCAGCCCCGAGGCATTGGGCCAGCTCTCTATCATAAATACATAATGGCAAATCGAAATCCCCTGAGATCCCCATCCTCCTACCCACCAAACAACAGAAATAACTGCAACTAAAAGTGATCTTTTGTCTAGCCAGATGTCATAGGTTGGCCCAAAATTTATGGAGCTAAGGTCGCGCTAGCTGGCCAAGTGTTGACTGCAATGCCGCGTTGCTTGCATAAGCCAACGTTGTTAAAAGCCAACTTGAACTTCGGGCCAAAGCAAAATATAAATAAATGCTAAAGCGAGACAATTGCACAATTAAAACTCCAAAAAACCACCAAACACCAAAGAAACAAACAAACAAACAAGCAAACGAATGAACAGCTGAAAATTAATTCGGCTTATGCGCCACATGGCCAACAACAACAATTGACAATAATTTTCAGCTGCAACAACAACAACAATTAAAATGCAGCCCAAAAGTTGAGTCACTTTTAAACCGATTATCAGCCAAAACAACAACAACAAAAATATAGAAATGCATTTCAACAAATGCAACTGCGAACAATTAAACAATTGCAACTAGCAGCCAAATTTATGAGCATTTTTTGTCTATTTTTTGTCCAACAGATAAGCCAAAGTTTTCAACACACACATATGCGAGGCACAAACCACAATGTGGTAGCGTATTAGGCACAGCAGCAACAACAATAACAACCACAACATCCACAACAACAATGTCAGCATTTCCTATCATACAATTAAGTTGATTGTGAACCCAAAAATACAAAATCCGCATAACATGTCAAATGTCATTTGTCGTACAATCACGATCTGACGACGATATTAGATAATTTTTACGTTGTACCACAAACTAGAGAAAGATGAAGAGATGACGATGAAGGGGACGAGGAAGAGGGTGAAGGTGAGAGAGAAGGTAAAAGATCAGACTGTTTGTTTGTCTGCCCAGCTGGCGTCGCTTGTCGCATTTAAGTCCAATTCAATCAGTCGACTGACGAAAATCAATTAAAGATACAATAAATAAAAGCAGCGTTTATACTTCGCTTCGTATCTCGCCACAGCCAATCAGTGCGTGTGCGAAGTAAGCTGCAAGACAGGCGAAAAGGAGGCAAAAGAGGGAAAAGAGGGAAAACAGGGAAGGAGAAGGCTTTAAGACAGGGCCGCTTCAGCGGAAATAGGGCGCCAATGTCGAAGTGAATTATGGACTGAAGATAAAAACGAGTGGCGTCTCTTTCACTTTATATCTCCATCCCTGTCTCGTGTTATTATTATTTGTTTATTAAATTTCCAAGCACTACAAGTATTAACTTATTCTGGGGTGCCACAGAAATCTCTTTCACCTGAAAAATGACGTAAATTTCATACAAATGTACGTCAAATTCAAGTGAAAGAGATTTCTGTGGCACCCCAGTTTCTTACTTAGTCACAATGTGTTTCTTACTGAGTCCTAGAATTTGCTTTAATTTAAAGCAATATAATTTATAATTAATTTTATTTATTTTGATTTAATGATCACAAACGTCTGTAATTATTTCTAATTTTCTCATATGGAATAGAGAGATGCATTTATTAAAGCAAGCATAAACTAACCCCGCAGATGTATATTTAAAAGATACACTTAAGATTCAATTATAAAAAAAATAGATTTATATTTTGCACTCAAAATAAAATAATTTTTTAAGATTCCTTCCTCAAGTAAGTCCCTCTTTAAACATATATCTGCATATTTCCTTAAGAAGTCCTTATGGTACACCCCTTAAATGTCTCTTTAAAAATCTCTCACTCTCTAAAAGCATTATCAGTTTCTATTTAATTTAAATGTATCTATTTATGTTGAAATAAGTGTAGATCTACAGCGACAATAGCAAACAGTTTACTAAAATTCTTTTTTACGCAATTTACAGATAGTATCAGCATAAAATATAATTTCCCTCTCTTTCTCTGCACCTCTTTCTAATTTCCAATCAATAAATCAAATTAATCGCACAATTACTGCTATTGAACTATTATTAAATTTAGCCTTCATACTTATTAGTTACACGTGTACATATTTGGGATTGTTATCAAAGCCACAAAATCATGAACATATGAATTTAATATGCTCATATGGTATTGGTATAAGAGCTAGATAGTATCCAGAAGTCACATTGACAGAGATTGTTCTCAAACGTATTAATGCTTTACTATTTAAATTTTATCTTTTATTTATTCTTAAATCTACCTTATATGTATTTTCCTGCACTCTAGCCTACATAGGTTGCCACCAAACCAAGTATTTGAAAATAAATTCTTTTTTAATTCTTATGGAAAAAATCCAAAATAATTTGTCTTGAAATTCAGTTTAGTTTTTTGTATATTTTGTGGCTTTCAATAATAGCTGCTTAACCAGATTTGAGGTAATAGAACTGGATATGCTGCCCACAGAACAGCCTGTCAATAGCAGAAAATCGAATACGAATACGAGTATGTGCTACTGCGTTGATTAGCTGCCTCTCACCCCCCTCTCCCCTTTCTCAAATCTACCCCCTTCGAGCATTAGCTCAGGCATCTCAACTGTCGCATGCCACAAGGTGTTGCCTTGTTGCCGTATTCCTTTTTGAACAATGCAATCGAATCGATATGCAAAGCAAGTTCTGTACTGCAATTGCCTTCAACTACCTAAGCTGACATACACACACACACATACACCAGCACACACATCTCTTTATCCCACTCACCACTTCCTGTCATTGTCACCCCATCAACAATTGCTGACAAATCATTTGCCATTTGGCTGCATTCGCTTTTGGCATTTTTCTGCTGCGGTTGTCATTGGCATGTGCCAAAATTCTGAGCTCAATATGTCTGCAGTCCTCTCTCTCGCTCTGTCTCTCTCATTGTCTAGCTGACAGCCTATCTGTCTCCATATGTATCTAACTGTCTATCCCTTCATCCATTTATCTAACCATCTGTCTATCTGTCTGCCTGTCTATCTGTAGGTTTTTTCGATTGCTACGATTTCGCAACCTCAACAAAGAATGTACCTGTCACATTGTGTATCGAGATATTTGTCACTTTGCAGTTAGCCATTTTTCACACTACATCTCAGCCATATCTCCCCTCTCTATCCATACATACACACAAACATATATGTACATAGCGTGTGTGGTTGTTACTGTAGGCGCGTGGCCCAAATTGCAGGCCGTGTCCGGTGCAATAAACACAAACAAACAACAAAAACCGGCTTTAGCCAAAAAAATTATATTTGTGAGACTGCAGCAAAAAGCATAACCAGGAAATTAAGATCACATTGACGTTTAAATGCACTCAATGTAATTGCCAAGTGCGCAAAGAGGGTTAGGGAGAGTAAGAGAGAGCAAGGGAGAAAGATCAAATTGAGCGACAGGATACTAGCGATTGCACTATCAATAAAAGATTTGTTATTGACAGGTTATCAATGGTAGTAAATTTAATATTATTATTTGCGTAAATCATGTAATTTCTTGAGGAAATAAATTCTTAAGCTTTGGTTAATCTATAAATATTATTATATAATTTTATTTATATCGATAATCGTAACATATTATTATTATTTTTGAATAGCTCCAGATTCTTAATTCTTAGTTTTTTAATTAATTTTTTTTTGTCCTTTCAGCTTAAATTTAAATTAAAATATTTTTCATATTAACTTAATAGCATATTTTTTATAAATAAATTTCTTTTATTTTTATTTATGATTATTTTATTAATATTTATTGATAGTCGTAAATTGCTATATAACTATTCATGTTGTTGAGATTAATTTGATTTTTTTAATAAATTTAAAATTGGCAAAATTGATTAATTTTAATAGTTTTTATTATCATATTTTTATACATAATATATTTAAATTTTTTAATTATTTTTGTCGAACCAACTGACAAAGTTGCAATACCCTTTTTGGTTAAAGTGTTGGCTGAATATGAATAAATGAATTAAAGTTTTTTGTGACTTCAGCAACAGCAGCTAATTAAATTATTTACTTTAGTTTTTAAATGCAATTTGCAGCAGGTCGTCGGGCATTATTTGTTGTTGTTGATGTTGTTGTTACACCTACCTATTGTTGTTGTGGCTATTTTTTAATACTTTTTTTGTTTATTTTTGCAAGTGGAATTTGTGAAAATATGCTTGTCTACTGCCGTGGGCAGGCAGCTGACTGACCGGTCAACATTGTGCATTTTTTGCCTGCAGCAATGTGTAAATAATAAGCATTTATTTATTTTAATTTTTTTTGTTTGCTGAAATTGCGCATACGCCGCAAAGACTGCAGACCGAGCAATCAAACTGCGATGAGCAGCAAATAAGACAATTGCAAATAACAACAACAATAACAGCCACAGCAACAGTAATTTATAATAAAAAGTGCAGTGTAAAGCCTTTAAGCAATTACAATATTTACAATAGGAGTATGTCAGCAGCAAATGGCAAACAAACAAAAAGGCAAATTCAACTTTCCGGGGCACGTTTGAACAAATTGCAAATATTACGAAATAATTTCAATAGATTTTTCCTCTTTCCTTCCATTTGGATTTCTTTCAACATTTTCTTTTGCAGCTGCCGTTGTCGATGTCGTTGCAGCTTCGATCTTTGCATAAGCAAAAGAAATTAAATTGAGTTGTTTTGCTTGAATTTAGTTTTCGGTTTGGCATATTCGACATGCCAGCCAGCCATAAAAACAGATGAGTCCGAGTGCCATTCAAATTGGGCAAATGCTTTCAGTAAACTAAAGAAAATTATGTAAAATTGTTGTCGCTGAAAAGTCATGCGAAAAGCAGCAGCATCAGCAGAGACAACAAAAACAATTCCTGCTGAACAAAACCACACAGTTTAAAGCATTTTTGAGTGTTGTCTCGTCTAAAACGTGCCGAAGTAATTTTTTTCTATACCCTGCAATCTAATAAAGGGTGTAAAGAGGAATCTTTAATTTAAAAAAAAAAGTTTTACACATTAAAAAAGGTTGATTGTTTGCAAATTCATTAAAGCTAAAGTTTAGTTTTCAAAAGTTTTTTATAGAGAACATTTTAATATAAATTTCAGACAGTAACTTAACAGAATCTTCCACATTGTTGAACTAGTATTGAGTAATATATATTATTTTCTTTCGAAAAAGATGTTCATATTAAAAAAGTAAGATTATTTTTAAATTCATTAAAGAGAAAGTTTAGTTTATAAAAATTATTTAAAGGAACAATATCAGACAATTACTTAAAATAATCTTCAGCATTTTAGCAATTATATTGAATAAATAGCATCTTCCTGTCGATTATTGCCATTTCTTTTTTTGCTCATTATTGTTGTCATCTTAATTGGTGTTTCTTTTGTTTCTATGTTTCTGCTGTTGTTAGACTATATATTGATTATTATATAATTATAAAAATTATGCTTGAACTCGGGATAGCTTTCATGCAGAGGTGACTGCTTTCAATTTGATAGAATTGTGAAATTGTCCCCTGACTCCTGTGAGAGAATTCCCCCTCTTTTTGAGTCGAGAGAGAGAGAGAGAGAGACGTAATTGAGCTGCTGAAATCTTGATAAAGCAGCTCTGTAATTGAATATAATTTGTACAGAAGTTAACAACGTTCTATGCTGACCTGAATTCGTGATTCGGGTTACCATTTCCCAATTTCTCAGCGCTTTGAATATGCCATGCCACTTGGGGCAGTCTCTCACACACAGATACGAGTAGTCCGAGTAGAGTTGAGAATTTATTAGGAAGCAGTACAAAAGGCGCAAAGGGGCAAAGGGGGGATGGTAGGCAAATATGATGGGTTGCAGCAACAAAGACACATTACTTGACTTGCCACATGCAACATGTTATTTAAGCGTAAATCATTTCACTGCCAGTTCTCAGACAACGAATTGGAATTTCGATTTTTCACAAGTTCACATGTTGCATGCGGCAAGTGCGTTGCGCCCTGACCAAGTCGTGTCTAGAGCTTAACTTGAAGCTGAAGTTGAAGTTGAAGTTGGAATCGCAAGTCGCGCTCAGCAGAGCGAAACGCTTGCCGCCGACGCCGCCAACGCCGCCGACGCCGACGACGACGGAGACGCCAACAACTTTGTGGCATTTCCATTTTCATTTTCACACGCGGTCATTAGAGTTGAACTCCACTTAAGAAGAGAGTGAGACTTGGACTTGGACTTGCCGACTCCTTTGGCCATTTTTCACACACACACACATGCACAGAGAGAGAGAGTGAAAGAGAGGGTGTAGAGGGAAAAGGAGTGAGACAAGCAAGCAGCAATCGCAGCAGAAATAAATTAAATTTAACTTGCATTTTTGCCAGGCCATGGGCCATGGGCAAGTCCAACTTGCTAGCAAAGTTGTTGTTGTTGTTTTTTGTTGTGCTGTTGCTGTTGTTGCTGTTGCTGCTGCTGCCCTGTTGCTGATGCTGTGCTGTGTTTTTCCACAAGTTGGCACTTGAAATTGCAAGGGCCGCCGCGTTCTCTAAGTACTTGCTGCGATGCATGTATCTAGCAGATACTTACTTAATACTTTGTATCTGCTGGTTCGTTCGCTCGTTCATTCGCTCGTTCGTTGCGCTGCTCGAGCGCGTTCTGCCATATGCAAATTAAAATTAAAAGCCTTTTTGTACTGCTTAACTTTGGCTGCAGCCATTCTCGAAGACATGGCCAAGACTCCAACTTCGTTTTGGACTTGGACTTGGTTTCTGTTGCCATTTTTGCGCTTCGTCTTCATCGTCGTTGCCTTTGCCTATGACTTTACAATTTGTTTGGCTTTTTTACGTCCGCCGATAGGCTCTGAAGTGTGAAACATGCCTTCAACTTGAGCCACACACAAACAAACATATATTTATATATATATATATATATATATGTATATCCACAACTCAGCATAAAATGACTGTCTTCGTTTCTTGACTGTCACTCCTCTGTATCTGTATCTGAATATGTATCTGTATCTTTGTATCTGTATCTGTGTCTGTGTGCATTTGAACTTCTTTAAGCGGAAGTTCAAGGCGTTCACTCAATTGTATCGTGTAATGAAATGTTTTATAAGTCAGAAGACAAGAAGAAACCAACAAAGTCGACGCAGATCGACTTGACTTCGCATTAATAATTGCTCGTTTATTTAACAGTTGCGTTTGGGTCATTGGCTCCATTGGCCTGGTCTATTCTGTTCTATTCTGTTCTGTTGTGTTCTCTACTCTTCTATTCTCTCCTCTCTTCTATTATGTTCTTTTCTGTCTCCCGGCGGTTAACTTGTCATATCAGATGATCAGATGATGGACCCACACTCATTAGCATTAAATAGTCTTAGATTATTGTAATAGTATTTATGCTAATATTTACACGCATCTTGGCCGAACTCGTATTAGTATTCCTATAGTGCACAGATTCTTGGCTTCTTTCACATCATTTGTCAAACGTAAAGCAATCCGTTTACAGCATCGACATAATTAATGGTAATAATCAAAGCAAAGCAAACTCAAACTCAAACTCAGACTGAAACTCAAAGCCAATGTTGCCACTTGGCCAACTCCAAGGTTGTAGACCTTTTCGAAAATGTATCCCAAAAGCCAACACAAAAAATTGACGTAACTTATTCGCGTTTATATCACTCTCGGCTGTAAGTCCGGGCCAAAGCTATAGATACTATCATCATCAGCTACAACACAACACAACACGCAATAACCACAACAACGACAACAACTCGAAAACTGGCGCGTCAAAATTAATACGTTTTTAAATGCCAAGCGACGCAGCTTCCTGTTGAGAGCCCAAGCACTGAGCTCGCTGCTCTGAGCCAAGTTAACAGAGTCTTACGCACATGCGCGTAATTGTTTGGCCCAAGTCGCAAGAAGAATCAAGACAATGAGCCATAAGTTCTTCGTACGCGTTCTGGCCCAATCAAACTGCGCATGAGAATTAAAAGCGAGGGCTATTCAAGCAATTGCCAATAGAGAAACTTGAATTTATGAATTTGAACAAGAAACAATTTAAAATAAGGGGCCGTAATCATTATGATATTAGAAAGCTACATAAAAATAATTATTTAATGGTTTTTAAGGATTTTCTTCAATGATAATGATAATGATAATGATATATTTTGAGCGAAAAGAATAAAACTCTCAAATAATCATTATTTATGATTGTTTTTTCTTCGCTCAAAATAAAACTTTCTTTTAAAAAAGATAACGTAATCATTTGAAATAAAATGTTTTGCCTTAGATGGATCACCTGGGTTTCGGCTAAGAGGATAGGCCACATATATAACTGTTTAAAATGGTGTACAATATTGTAATTTAGCTTTAATTAAATTAATTAAATTAAATCTTTGTAAAATCTCTTGCAATTTACATTCGTTACATGTTTTTAAACTATCTACTAAAACAATCAGATACTTGGCCAACTTCTTACACCCACCTCGCGGCAAAGATTAATAATGGAGTTGGTCAAGAGTGGAACCAAAATGTAAATTGAATTTTAAAAGGCAATTTAACGTGTTCGTTAATTAAAAATTAACTTAAATTTAACACTCGACACACAAAACTTCAATTTGTAAATGTAATATACGCAATTTCAGCTGCTTTTTCTTTTATTTTAATTAACCCAACAATAACTCGAATGATTTATGAACATTTTGGAGTTTCAATTGAAAATTGAAAATTGAAATGGAATCGGAATCGAATCGAATGCAAATGTTTTTTTGATTTATATGCACTGCAAATTGCATTTCAATTAATGCAATATTAATTAGTAGGTAAAAAGCAACAACAACACATGGGAAAGGAACTGCCATAACTTAATGAAGGACCACGCCCCCACACGCCTTTATTAGCGCAGCGTTCATTCAATTATGCGGCATTCAATTGGAACACTTTTGGAATCGCGCCCAATTGTTAAATGGTTTTTCATGTAATTATATCCCAAATTTCTCAAGTGGATTTTAATGAGTAAAATAATGAAGTAATTTGAGGAGGGCGTTGGGCGAGGCATTGGGGAATACACATTAATGAAAATGGAAGTTATTTGAAAATGAGAAGGAAATACGATATACAAAAGGAATGCATGCAAATAATTAATTTAGTATTTGCGGTGCAGTTAAATTACAATTGTGAAAGAGAAAGAGAACAAAGTAGATATATGAAAAGTATGTATATTAAATTATAATTTAACTATTCAGCAAATATCTAATAAAAGTGGTTTCTTAGTTTAAAGTCAAATCAGTGCAAACTCCAATGGATTTCAAACAATATTAAATTAATGTCTGTGAAACATTTTAAGTAATCATGCAATAAATAATCATATGAAAAAAACCAAAGTTTCACAGTTTTTTTGCCTTTTATAAAGCTTACATTTTTTGAATATTTTCTGTGGCAATAAAAATCATAAAAAGAAAATTCTTTTAGTGCACTATTACACACTTTGATTTTAGCTGCAATTTGTAATAATAACTTTAACAATTTCCAATTATCATAAATCATGCATAAGAATGCGTTTTTCATATTTTTCGTAAACATTTTTCGCATCTACTAAATAAAAAACAATTTGCCTATCGACAGTGGCAAAATAAATTTTGTATACAAATTTAAAATATTATGATTAATTCGATGTCCGTTTAATTGCCAACAAACACACAATCACACACGGAAAGAGTTAACAATTTCAATGCGTAGCAAAACAAAACAAAACGGAAAAAATTTGAAATGCAAAAATTTACTCGTTTTGCGTTCGCGTTTTCGAATTTGAATTTGAATATCCAGCTTGAAAAATGAGACGCGCACATTTTATGCAAATTTTGCATGCTTGTTAACATTTATTGCCGTCGGCTGTCTGTCTGTCTGTCTGTCTGTCTGTGTTTCCCATTTGTGTGTGTGTGTGGGGGCGTGGCAATGAGGGAGGCTTGTCGCACACGTGCAAAATCGTTTGGTGCAAAGCCAAACGGCAAATCCGAAACGAGCCCCAAAAACGCAGCGCAGCAAAAGCTTTTTAATTAAAATGTTGCTGGCTCTGAAAATGGCAGCATTTAAGCAGCTTTCAGTCCATTGTTATGCAGATTGCAAACGGTGTGGAGCGCGGGGGAAGTAGAAAAACATAAACATCAACATCAACATAAACATAAGCAATAACAATAACAAGCGATGCAGATAAAACGCAGCGTTTAACATAGCTCAATGGAGGGAGACATAGACATCGAAATATATGTAGAAATAGAAATAGAGGAATAGAGATTTTAATTGATTTGCTTTACGCACATCTTTGACAGCCTTTTTAATAATTCAAAGCACGTTTTGTTGGTCTCCCAGTGAGAGTTTGTGTGTGAATTTAAACAGCAATTATAATAAAATAAAACAGCCGGATTATTGCGTATACGCATAATTGAATGTCTTTCTCATTAGACAGCTGAAGTAATTTAAGCTTACAAACAATTCAATTTTATTCAATTTATTATCCTTTGGGTGTAATATTTTTCACCCCCTCCCCCGTAATCCCAGAGGAGCATAACAATACACGTAATGAAAGCAATTTGAGTAATTAATGTGTGCATAAAATGAGACATTAAAGGCGATAATTAAAAGCAGCTCCAACGAAGGAAGGAAAAAGTATCAAATATTTCAGACAACTCCACAAATAAGTACTTGAAACGATTTTCAGATACTCCTTAAATAGAAATCAGCTTCAGTCAGTGCTTAAAAAATATGTAAAGTTGTTAAGTTGATTCTTATTAAAAAAGTCAACTCTGTGAACTTTTCAATTTGTCTGTAAACGCAATTATCAAATATTTAATATAAATAACTATTAAGGAGTCAAAAATGCAATTGACAGCAATGGGGATTAGTTTCATTTGTAGCAACAATCTTAAGAAGCTTTTATAAGCGCATTTTGCTAATGCTTCCGTTTGCTCTTGGCCAAATTGCAATTAACCGGAATCGAGCCAGTGGAAATACATTTTGAAATTGCTCTGTTAAGTTGTGCGGTCTTAAGACACCCTTCTTGCCACTGTCACTTCCACTTCTACATTTATTTCCTCTTTCTATTTCTATTCCCATTGCTAATTTCAGGCAACTCCCTTGTTGCACATTATGTAAAGCTGCATCGATCGACTAACGTTTTGGGCCAAATTAGTTAGTTAGTTGAGCAAACGAAATGTGGCACATTAAAACAACTCACCTGTGATTAATGAAAATCCGTTTGACTAATCAGACACCAGTCCGGATTCACTTTGATATTGATATTTTGGAGGCAGCTCCTCCGGCTCTTGATCAAATGTTGCGCGTTGCGAATGCCTTTTGGCCATAAATTACAATCAATAATGCAAAAAACGGCGTTAGAAATGAAGCCACAAATCAAATGCACAATAAATTTCATATAAATTATTATTATTGTTTTTTTATTTTTGAAACACACTCACACACATACACATACACATGCACAGACAAGACACACGCACACACACAAAAAAACTGAAAAAGTAAATTATGAAATTCTTTTAAAAATTTGCATTTCTTTTGACCTCCAGTTGTGTGTGAAAATCATGCTGCAAAATATACAAAAGATATGCAAAAAAAAAATAAGAAGACAAGCCAAAAAGGCAAATGAATAACAGGCAAACAATGAAATAAATGAAAAAGAGAGAGAGGAAGAAAAAAGGCTAAACTATAGTTAAGCAAATAATCATTTGGAATATATATGGCACTATAACTGGTAGCAGCTACAAAGAGAAGTTGGACTGGAGTTTATGCCCTGCAGATTTATGTTGCAAAAATGTAAAAGAAACTGCCGGCCACTCTCAGTGTGTGTGTGTATGTGTGTATGTGTGTGTATGTGTGTGAATGTGTGCATTGTGTGTGGATTTGGGGGCTGGCTACTAAAACTGTCTCAAGTTAATCGCTTTTATTTATTTTCGCCCAGCGCGAAAAAAAAATGCCAAGCGCATAAAAACTTAACTGCAACCGGTTTTTCCACACACACATACTCTCACACATATGCACATACACTTGCATGTAGAAATTTTGCGCGCCTTTTAGCTATTTTCTTAGCTTTTTTTAGCTGAAAAATTTGAAGCTCATTCGTTCTATGGGCAACTGTTGCAGAATTTATTATGGATAAGAACTCATATAAAAACAAAAGCGAATTTTCTTTTATTTTCATTTTTCATTTTTTTTTTTCTGTTTTGTTGTTTTGTTCTGTACGAAATACAAGCATAAGCTGAGAGTGTGTGCGTACATGCTGTTTTGTATGTGTGTGTGTGTTGCAGTTGCAAGCAGGCTGGCAGCAACAGATAGACACAACACCAGGTTTCATGTCTAGCCAGGTAGCTGCTGTTGCTGCTGCTGTTGCTGATGCTGCTCTTGGCCAGGTTAACACGCCAAACTGGCGACGTCATAAAGTCAGCTGCGCGTCTTCCTAGCATCGCCAGCTTTTGGCTTTGGCTTTAACTTTGTTGTTGCCTCTTGTTGCTGCCTCTTGTTGCTGCTGCTGCTTTTGTTGTGACTTGTGGAACGCTTTGTTGTTCGTGTTGTTGTTGCTGCTCGGTTGACAGTGTAGCAGAGGCAGCTTTCAAGGCTGTTTAGAAGGCAGTCATTGCACACACACACACACACACACACACACACATACTAGCACTCACACACACACATTAATTTGCAGTGTTTTTTGTTTTTGTCAAGCACGAGCTGCCCTTTTGTTTAAGTTTAATGTAATCTACTAAAGCTTCAGCTACTACTTAAAATAATATATATATATATTCTTTTTCTTCTCTTTTTTTTGTTTTGTTTTATTTTAATTATTGCTGCGCCTGAAACTGGTTTCTCTTGTTGGCTAGAGGGGAGGGGAGGTTAGCGAAATGGCCTCCCGCAGTTGTTGCCCATATATATTTTTTTTATCTTCTTTCTCTCTGATTAATTAGCAAGTCTTTTTTTCTGTTTTGTTTTGTATTTGTTTACGTTTTGTTGCAACAGAATTTACCGTTTTGTATTTGTATTTATGTTTATTGGTGTTTGCTTGTCTTGAACTTGTTGTTATTGTTGTTGATTTGTTGTTTAGTGTTTAAGTTGTTTTGGTTGTTTTCGGTTGTTTAGGTTGTTTGTCGAACGCGACGCGAACTCGTCAATTTTTTGAGTCTGAGAGCTTAAATCAAGATGCACCCAACGCAGCGTCGTCGTCGTTGTTGTCGTTTTGGCTGGCAAAGCTCAACTGAAACTCATGCGCCAAGCTGGCCAAGAGTTGGAGCTGCTGCTGCTGCTGTTGCTGCTGCTATTTCTGTTGCTGCTACAATTGCCGCTGCCAACGCCAACACCATACAACAGCCAAAGCAGCTAACTGGTTTTTCGCATCGTCGTCGATGTCGATGTCGGCCCGAAGCCAAAGTCGACCGAGTCGTTTCATATCGTTGTCAATTCGGTCTCTCTTTGGTGGTGCTTCCGCTTGCCCAAAAAATACTTATGCACTAACAGCACCAACAGCATTAACAGCAGCAGCAGCAGCAGCTGTTAAAATAGTAGTAATAATAGTAGTATTTGTTGAAATAAGGAGTAGCAAAGCACAGCAACAGTAATTAGCTGCTCGCTCTCTTTACAGCGCTCTCTTCGCTCTCTCTCACACACACTCGCTTGCTCTTTAACGGAAGTAAAAACTGCAGCGACCGCAACAGCAACAACAACAGCCGGTTTGTGCTTCTTGTTTACTTTTTGCTCTCCGTCTCTCTCGCTGTTATAAATTCCTCTGTTATACGCATCTGTTATATGCATAAACAGCTGTTAGCTGTTAGCACTGCCTGGTTGAATGTTTTGTCGTGTGCAGAGGGAATTTGAGTGGTTGGGTGGGTGATTAGGTGGGTGGGTGGTTGGTTGGTTGTGGCTGTGGGGCTCACTGGCTCACTGGGTGGTTGCCATGGCACATTTCATAAATAAGCTAACAAATAACTAAAGCTTCAAGTGTGGCCACAAATTGAGTCAAATTTTTACTTTTACTTCAACAAACACATGGAATGCATTGCAATCAAACGAATTGAAATGCTTTTAGTTCAAATGATATGTTTTAATTAGAACACTTTCAGCAATTAACGACATGTTTAATAAAGGGTGAGAAACTAGCAGCTATTGAAGAACATGTAATAGATACCCATAAAAAAACCTCTTTTCGAGGTAAAAGTCTAGTGACGAAAACATTTTCATGCCCCAAAATTTCTGATATCCAATTTTGTGACGAATAATATTAATTTTTACATATAAATTATTTTAAACAAAATCTTTGCACTCGGCACATTGCGCCAAAATGTCTGAATTTCAATACCAAATAAAACTCACTGTTTTGCGCAGTGCCGAATGCAAAGATTTTGTTTAAAATAATTTATATGTAAAAATTAATATTATTCGTCACAAAATTGGATATCAGAAATTTTGGGGCATGAAAATGTTTTCGTCACTAGACTTTTACCTCGAAAAGAGGTGTTTTTATGGGATATCAGAAATTTTTGAAGAGGACAACAGAAATTTTGAAATTGCAATATTTTTTGACAGTATAGCTTTGTCAACTTTGTTTATTGCTTGTATTTCTAAAACAAACTGTCTGGCAACACTTGTCCCCTTTACAAGCACACATGCCCAGCGCAAAAGCTATCAGCACTCTTCAACTCTGGTTGCTATGACACTTTGCTGCTGCTGTCCTATTCCCATTCTAAGTAAAATTTATATATTCAGCAAACAGGTAATTTCCGCATTACGCTGCAAGCAGTGTACATACTGCATATGTACATGCCTAAGAGCCCTTCGAAATACCTTTTCAACGATATATAAATCGCATCTGTAGCTTCTTTCGTTTGGATGCTATGGGGGTTTCAATTTTAGCGGTTTTTAGCGATTTCCCGCTAAACTAGCGATTTTTCGAAAAAGTCGTAGAACAAACGTTTCTAGATTTTTGAGCGGGAGCAAGTCCTCATTCAAACTTTTAAGATAAATCAACGATTTGATCCTAACAAACAGACAAACAGACAAACAAACAAACAGACTGACTTTTCATCTCGTTTTGAGAAGGGCACCAAAAATTTCAAAATTAATTATCTTCTGAACCAGTGATCGGATTTTGATGATCAAGGTGTCATTTCACGCGTATTTTTGATAAGAATAGTAAAAAATTAAAATAAAAATTAAAAATGCTCCACCGGCCCCATTTGCTCCAATCATTTAAATTTTTCCCCTCCCACTTACACCTGTTTATCTCACGAACCAGGTGAGTTTCCAAAAGTCTTAGTATGCAAATTGGTAAGTTAAATTGATACCTTTCGATCGGTATATAACTCGACCCGATCGGACGCTCATAGGAAATTTTCCATTCTTCCTGTGTATATACTACTGTGGGCAAAAAGTATCGGGAATTTTAAATTTAAAAAATTTTGGGATTCCAATTGGAACAAATGTTTGTACTTTTAGGTTGGCACTACTATCACTAACATCTGTGCAAAATTATACGTTAAAATATTCATTAGTGTTTAAGCTACGATTAGTTTTGTACAACGCCAAAAGTGCAATTGGCGATTTTGGTTGAATCTCCTCAATCGACTCGAAACGGTGTCCTCGGAGTGGTCTTTTGAGCTTAGAAAATAGCCAGAGGTCACACGAAGATAAATCAGGCGAAAAAGGTAGCTGTGGGAAAATTTTGGTCGAGTTTTTGGCAAAATGGTCACGAAGAACAGGGGCAGTATGAGAGGGCGCATTATCGTGTTGCAAGAACCATGAGTTGTCAGCCCATAGTTCTGGCGTCTTTTTACGCATAGCTTCGCGCAAACGACGCAAATCTCTTAAACAATATTCCTTGTTGACAGTTTGGTCGGTCGGAAGGAATTTATAATGAACTACAACACGATAATCCAAATAAACTGTCAACATGACCTTGATTTTTGAGCAAATTTGACGCGATTTTTTCGGTCTCGGCTCACCTTTAGCCGATATTCGCTCGATTGATCGGTAATTTCCATGTCGTAAGCGTAGATCCAAGTCTCATCGCCCGTAATAATGCGTTTTATCTTGTCCTGGTAGTCAGAAAACATTGTTTCACTCACTTCTACGCGGGGCTTTTTTCGATGAAATTGACCGTTTTTTGGCACCAAAATCGCCAAATGCACATTTGGCGTCGTACCAAACTAATCGTAGCTTAAACACTAATGAATATTTTAACGTATAATTTTGCACAGATGTTAATGATAGTAGTGCCAACCTAAAAGTACAAACATTTGTTCCAATTGGAATCCCAAAATTTTTTAAATTTAAAATTCCCGATACTTTTTGCCCACAGTAGTATGCTAGTCGCTTTCGCACACTTCGTGCTGCTTTCGTCACTAGCGCGGACTGCCGTCCGCAGTGATATGTACATAGTTTATTGTAAGATTTCGATTCTTTTGATCTATCCATTTTATCATGGTTTGAACTAAGAGTAAGTAAGCATTTAATTGCATTGTGTATCTAAGGAAATGAGTATATGTTCATAGATGTTCTTAAAAATAAAATGTATTTATTGGTGTTGACCTTTAATAATACAAATCGCATGTAGTTTGAATCATTTAAAAAATCAAAATTTTCTTCTAAATTTCAAATTATTTTTATGCTTGCCCCTTAAAATATTTTCTCTTATTTGTAACTTCCATAACTTTCTCAAGACTTTATCGATTTCCATATGGAATAGCGCTTTCATAGTTGATTGGTGCTTAAATTTTGTTTATATGGAAAATTTAATTTTTTCAAATATTTTGAATTCACAATAATTCATAATAGAGGAGTACTTATAGTTAAGAAAGAACAATAACAATATAATACGTTTAACTTGTAAACGTAGTTGTCTAATTTTATAGAAACAAAGCAGCACGTAATTCAGTAGGTAGTACCTACTAGATACTGATTCCTGATTACTGAAGTGTTTTCTTAATTTTTCAAAATTTGTTCCATAGAAAAAGCTTAATTGTTATGGCTTTGTTACAATTGCTACTGTTATGAGTGCTTTCTTTGTCCCAGAGCCGAACACACCCTTTTTTTAAACACAATTGCGAATTTCATAACTTTATTAATAGATTTGTCCATTGTTCGACTTTATCGAGCCGCATTCAGGCGCGACACAAACAAGAAACAAGAAATAAAACAAAGCCAAACCCATAATCGAGACTACCGGTGTTCAAAGTTGTTGCTGGTGTTGTTGTTATTGTTGTTGGCACTAAACACCCAGGAGTCGAATCCAAAGAAATTCCAATTAATGAAAATGCGAATAATAAGAGAAAAAAAAATAAATGTTGGAGGGTGGGGGGATCTATTGAGATTTGGGGAATAAAATTATGCAAACAGCAGGTGTTTTGTTTTTGCTGTTGTTATTTTGTTTTGTTTCATTCTTTTTTTCCAGGTGTTATTGACTCATTTTGCTGCTTGATGACTTTTCACTGCAGTCGCCAATTTTAGGTCATTAGCAGGTGTTTTTGTCGTTTTACCATTGTTATTGGCCCGCCCAACAGCCCGCTGTGAATTAAAGTTTATTAAGGGCAGAACTGAGCTGAACTGAACTGAACTGAAAGATGCCGCCTGCTGCCAAGTGAGTTGGCCAAAAAGTGTAGAAAATTTAATTAACTGCTAAAATTAAATACACTTTGCGCTCTGCAGAACCACAGAACAAGAACGCGCTAAGCAATTTTTAATTCTTTCACTCCAAAAAAAAAGACACCCTCCCCTACTTTCTCCCTCCTCTTACCAACTGTGGTTAGCAGTGGTAACACAGCGGTGGCGACGACTTCAAGCCACCCGCAACGGTGCGTCCAGTTGTTGATTCTTGTTATTGTTATTGTTGTTGGCTGTTGGCCTTTTTCCAAGTTGTTGCAGTGTTGTTGTTGGTGCGTCGGAAGTTGTCGCCGGCAGTCAACAAACCATAACGCACAACAAACGGTACTCTCAGAACTGCAGAACATTTAACGCCTCTTTTGCTGCCAAGTGAATTGTTTTTGTTGTTGTTGTTGCATATTAAAATATTCAAAAAATATTCATTAAAAATTTTGTTGGTCGTTGTTGAGCACCCAACAAATTAGCCAAAGCCAAAAACGAAAGAAACACTCCAACAATCTAACAAATATATTCATAAGTCTGGCCCCAAAAAATGTCTGTCGTGAGTTTTGTGGGCAGCCATAAAAGAAAGAAAAATATGTTGCTGCAGAATTGTTAAAATAAAAAGCTTACAACAGGGAAACATTCATTTACTGTGCATTTTTATTGAACAACATTAATTGTAAAACAAATGAAATAACGTGAGGAGTGAAGTAATAACAAATGTTTATTAACTATCATTTGGATATTAAAAAATTTAAAAGAAACGCAGTTAAATTACGAGAGTAGTATTTTCTTACTATTTCTTTATTTTCAAACCCAAAAAATACAAAATTTCAATAATATTTATTATGACTGTATAGTCATTAAAATAAAGCATCGAGTTTGACATTCAAATCAGCTAGATTGTTTTTAGTGTTCGTTAGTACAATAAGAGAAAAGTTAAGTTAAGAAAATTGCTCAGATCTGTATTATACTTTTTGAAAATAGAAATACTTATTTATAGAGATAGTAACAATTATAATTTTCTAATTTTTGACATCTATTTTTATGATTTATTTAATATTTCTACAAAAAAAAACGTTTTTTTTTATAAAAATCCACAATAAATATAAATTTAAATGAGGTATATTTTATATTTAAGCTACTATAATTATTATTCTAGATCTAAACAACTTGTACTCATTTCCTATAGCTTGTTAACATTATTTTGTTATTGGTCTTCCAACAGATTGGCATCGGCCTCATTACCCAATCAGTGCATTTAAACGATCATAACTATTTCTTGTTTATCGTTGATCATTCAACGGGCTAAGCAAGAATAGAACACAGCCGTTTTTCAATTTCCTAGCCATAAGCTGTCAATTTTATGGCCAAAAACGGCGCTTGCTTTTATGAGTTTCAACACCCAAAAAATGCGCGAGATCCACTTCATTTCCCTTCGTGATTCCCTCCCGACTGGCTGGGGCACGCAAGCACACAGCGACGCACTAAAACAAAATTTATGTTGATGATTTTGTGTGGCCTCCGTTGAGTCGTCGCACTGTGGCCCATGTTCGGGGCCAGGACCGGGACCAGGACGGGCTTGAGCCTCAAGCGCACGCAGACAAAGTCAAATTGGAGTTGAAGTTGGCGATTGGGGCAGCAGACAATGCCGACCACAAGTTGCAGCAACAACAACAGCTGCAACAGCAGCCGGGGCAACATCGACTGCGGTCATCGCACTGCCCACCCAAAAAGGCGGCACTAAATTGCCCAAATGCCGTTAGAACAATAATTGCGCACACACTAGCACACCAGAAGGAGTGTGTTGTTGGGAAAAGGGGTAGCAGGGAGTCTCCATTGATTGGTAAGCGCAGATAGAAGCGTTGCCAATTTATTGAGTTGTAAAATTTTGAAGTGGGCCGCACGAGACTCACCGACGACGAGCATCAGAGAGAAGGGAAGGCAACATATTAAAAATAAATAAATTAAAAAATATTTGTACTCATACAATCAGTGTTCCCCCGACAATCGTCTAACGCTCATTAGTTGTGGCAAAGAGTCCAGTTCCAGCCGCAATCCCAATCCCAATCCCGCAATCCCTGGCCAGGTCCAGACTAATTGCCCACATAAATAAGATGAATTCACACGAAAATTTCTTAGCTCGGCTGCTGCTCGGGACAGTGACGAATGCCACTTCCTTATTGCAAGGTCAGTTTGTCCTCCATCTTCCTACCTTAACCTGTTCCTGTTCCCCCCGCTCCTTCCTCCTTCTTCACGTTGTCGGGTGCATTGATTGATGCAGTGCCAGCTGCCGTTAAAGTGGCAGCCAAGAGTCCAAGAAGACTGCGGCGCGCACTTCACACCAAATTGGCTTCTAATCTGCAAATGGCCAGCCCAAAAATGGCCAAAACAACTGAGTCGCCAGCCTTAACAATTTTTGTCAATAATCGTAAATTAATGAAATGCAGCAACGTTGCCACACGCCGCGGCAAAAGCAAATGCCGCCAACAATTGCCACAGCAGCTGAATCAATTATTATTGGTAGTGGACGTTTAAATACTCTTATAAATATGAATGTATCGACAGAATATATTTGTGCACAGGAAAATTATTACAAAAAAAAATTTAACAAAGTAAAATTAAACTTTTTATTATTATTTTATTATTATTTACAAGTTAGTATGGAATTAAAATTACGTCTAACTTAAATGAGCAGCTGAGGCCTTAAGCTTAAAAATCAAACTTATTTTTATCTTTTTGTACTAATGAGGAATAAACAAAAAAACATAAATTTTAACATGTTTATACAAAACAAGGAAATAAATTGAATAATAAGACTTCTTAGCATATAACTATTTGCATGTCTTTAATTGGTTTTTTTTTTAATAATTTTTAGATCAGTTTAATTTAATTGAATTTAATTTTAGTTGTAATGTGTGGGGATATGCTTATGTTACTTAATTGTTCTCTAGTTATACTCCTTTTGTATCTAGAGAATAATTTTAGACTTAGTTAAACAACTCTTTATTTAATATTAAAAAATAAAATAAAAATAATAAAGATATTTCCTTAGAACAATCGTATATTATAACAAGCAAGGACCGTAATGAAAAATAAAAATGATTAAAAAAACCGTTGTTTGCTGATTTTTATCAAAAAAAAAAATAAAAGAAACTCCTATTTTTCTATCTTAATAAAAAAATTATAAAATAATACAACAATTTTAATTTTTATTTAAAAATCATATGTAATATACAGGCCTGTTCCGGTTTTCACCTTTTGTTTTATAGCATTTAGTGAAATGCATTTATTCAGTTTCCATTAAGGCTAAGTATTTAAAAATGCTCGTTTTTCACTTTATCGGACTTAAACTCATCACCTCAAAGTGAAATAAATCCATAGAGCTTCGCCGAAATGATATTAGAGCAGGTTAAAGAAATTCACTTCCGCAAAATCTTACCGAAAGTGAAAACCGGAACAGGCCTGATAACTCTTACTTTCAATTTTTATATAATTATTTACTGAATGTAAAGGAATGTTTTGTCAAGTTTAAGAACAATATAAAATGTATTATAAAATTCCTCATTATCAGATTTAAAGTTGCACATAATATTATTTTTATTTAATTTAAGAACCAAGTTGACTTAGTTGTTTTACCCGTTCTCAAAGAGTGTATAATAACAGCAATAACAGCAACTTTTAAAGCCATATTTATGGGTCCTTAACATTGGCATTGTTATTGTTATCGTGGTTTGTTGTCGCCGTTGTTATTGTTGTTGCTGTTGTTATTACTGTTGCCATTATGGTTGCTGCAATTTTATTTGTTCTTTTGGCGGCTTGGGTCACCATTTTTGGTAATTTGTTAAATGAACATTCAACTAGCCAAAAATTGTTGTGGACTTGTTGGCCGACTGCAACAGCTTTAAGTGCCATTAAATAATTAAAATATTTTAAGCAAATGCACACAGGAATTTTAACGACTCAATAAATGACACTTGAAAGCACAGATAAAGAGAAAGAAACATAATAATAGTATGGTTAAATGGCAAAAAGGCTAAGCAACAATAAAAAAAAAAAGAAAACAAACTGGAAATTGTGCAGAGGCTTGAGAAGGGAAATGATTTGAATGCTGGCAACGGTTGTTGTTGGCAGTTGGGACTCATCGTTTGGATGTGATTAACTTAAGTACATACGACATAAATATTTAAACGCTGACGGGGCAGGCAACAAAGGGGGGCAACACCGCACAGTGGCAGCAAAATGTCAGCAGCGCGTCAGTCAACAAACCCTGTCTCGCAATAGACAACGACATTGTTGTTGGTAATGGCCAACTAACGCTGCCACAGAAGACGAGGTAGGAATCAAAGTTGCAGCCTGTTGTGGCAGCATTAAGCATAAAATTGCTCGATAGCAACGGTTAAAAAAAAAACAACAACTGAAGGCGTTCCATGCTGGGCACTTTTTTCTATAATGCATAAAAGAAAAGAAATGTGCAGCATGGTGTGTCTTGACCACCAGCAGCAGCAGCAGTTGCCGTGGCAGGGCCCATTGGCTGGCCGATTGTGGCACCTTGTTGATCAATAATTGCCACACGACAGCTAAATGGGCTTTAATGCCATGTTTGTGACGCGTCGCATCGCGCACCAAGGAAATGCAAATCAAATTCTAATGATGTTGTAATACAGACACCAGAGAGAGACAGAGACCGTGCCACAAAGCATGCCACAATCATGTCGATAAGTCTTGGGACAATGCCCAGGCACGCAAATATTGCCCAGGCAACAAAAAATTATATTATTAGAATTGAACATGCAATCTGACAAGTGTTTTGGCCAAACATTTCCTGGTTGCTTCCAGGCGAACAACAACAACAACAACAACCTGAGCTGGCCACTGACCAGGCTAATTGCCACGGCATAAGCATTCTATGGCTTTAAACTTCTATTACAATGACCATCATTGCGATTTATGATTGCGTTTCCTGTAACTCTCTCTCCTCAACTTTAAGCTGCAACTTCAAGTTCAGTTATTGACGCCAGCCAAAAAGCTGATCCGTTGCAATGTTGCAACGTTGTTGTTATGTTGTTGTTGCTGTCGCCATTGGGCGGAAATGCAATTGTCGTCTGCACACCCAGAACTCGGTATGAATATAGCTATGGGTATGAGTATGAATATAAGCATTCGTACGGTTACTCATTGATATTCCACACTTAATTCTTTAACTACTCGTACTTCTATGCCTTTCTTTGGCGCTGTCATCGACCACATTGACGTGCCTTCTAATAAGGCAATAATAACTTTTGACAAACACATTCTTGTCCGGTTATTGAACGCCATTGTTACTGCGCTTGCTGTTTATCGTGTTGCTGCATTTTACAATAAAGAAAAATAAAAAAAATACATACAATTGTATTCTATTCTATAATTCTATTCTATAATTCTATTCTATTCTATTATATAATTATTCAATTCTAATATTATACTAGAAATAAAAAATATCTAGGAGAAGTAACCTTGAAGTAGAAATTTTTTTTTATTTTTTTAATGATGTCTAAATAAACTTCCATATTCAATCAACTTGAAATTAAAATTAAAAAAATAATCATAAAATAAACATATGCTAGGTTCATTTATTAATTCTAAAAATGTGCAGAGTATTCAGTCTAGGAAAAAACCAAAATACGTTAATATTTATTTTTAAAATAACGGGAATTTTACTTCAACATTTCAGAAGCAAAGCTTTCGAAGTTGCTAAAAAAAATAATTTGACAAGAATCTTAACCAACCTTCTTTATAAGTGAAAAAAAAGTGTTTTTATAAAATTAAAAAAAAAAAAAAATACCCTTTGTAGTTGTAGGTTTTAAAAAATAAAGACTACCATATACAAGATATTACTTATGTGTCAAAGCTTTGCTTAAATACAGTATCTTCTACCCAATAACTATTTAATAATAATCAACTATACTTTGTAAAGTATTAAGCGACCAATGCGAACCTTTAAACAAAATTTTCAACAAGTAAACTAAGCTTCTTAAATAGCTTCAAAATGAGCTTCAGTTTGAGCTTTTAAGATTGCTTGCTATTAAACCCTAGATACTGTAAAATTGCTAAGAAGAAATCAATCCTTCAATAACAAATAAAATAAAATAAAATATAAAATAAAAATATTTATATTTTTAATATGTATACTTAAATCTCAAAGCGGCTTAAAATCTATTAACTTGCGCTATTCCCAACTTTAAGTTTAAGCACTGTTAAGCGGGTCTCAACCTTTTCACGATGATGATGATGACGATGACAAATGCCCGGCAATGATGCAACTGATGCTAAAATAAACCAATGAATGGCAGTTGTTGCACCTGTCTCTCGACTGCAAAAGGTCAAGGGGCGCGTGCTGATGAAGTCGAAAGTTGACGTGACCCGTTGGACAATAACACCACAGCAACAACAACACGAGAACAACCACGACAACAACAAGTGAAGACTATGACTGGTGACTGTAGTTAAAGCAGGTGATTAATCAACTTATGCATATGACAAATCCACATCAGCCATGGGAAGTGGTTTGGGTTTTGGGTTTTGGGTCTGGGTCTTGCCAGATTCTAACCTGCACTTCTGCTGTGAGAGCGGGCCGCAATGTCAAATGCTGACCATGGCCAGCAATTGACGACGACTTCGAGTGCCCACTTTGACACACTCAAGCGGGACTACGTGCGGCTTGTAGCTTGTAGCTGGCAGCTTGTAGCTTGCAACTTGCAGCTTGTTGCAGATGCCAGCACAGAGATAGCCACACACTGCCATACAATTTCAATACAATATTTGAAATAATTGGCTACAAATCGTCATTACATTGTTGCTGCTGTAGCTTGGACTCGGGGCTGGAGAAGGGTGGTAGGTTGTTAGGGAGGGGACCTTGCAACTGCATCGAAACGCTGCAAGTTCTACACAGAAAAAAATTAGGGATTTTGGGATAAATTCATTTCGATGCAGTGTCAGTAGCTCAGTTATGTTTTTCAAATCATCTTTCGAAAATCTCTTAGTCGTGCTAAATATAATAAATAAATAAATAAAATAATATTTTGACTATCAAGGCTTTAATCGAAATTTTTCAACGAATTCAAATGTCATTAACTTTTTTAAGCTAAACTATTTTAATGCTGAGTGGTTGCGATTTTATACACATTTAACATTAATATTCTAAATACAGTAATACATGCAAAAATTCAAGAATTTTTAAACTTTAATTATACAATTGATTTTTCTTTCTGTGCAGGCCACAAATTGCAGTTTGGAAAACTGCCACAATCGTAGACACATTTTGTTGCCGCTGCCGTTTGCAGCGACTGCCTGACCTACGACACCATCATGTGCGCTAGTCCCAATCCCAATTCGAATCCCACTTCCAATCCCAATCCAAGTTCGACTCCCAGTCCGAGTCCGAGTACGAGTCCCAGTTCAGTTGCATAGCCTGTACTCTCTGCCCCCAAAACTGGCCGCTTGTCAAGTTTTGTGGCGAGTGAAACTTGAAATTACTATTGATACTGATAGCAACTGCAACTGCAACTTTAGTTTGTTGATGCCTCCGCATCTGCCTCTTGTTGCATGGCCTGCCATTTGCTTTTAATCTGTGCGCCGTAATGCGTTACGGTAAATATTTTTTTCTTTTTTTTCTTTTTTGCTGTTAAGATCAAAGCTGGCCATCAAAAGGTTTCGCTGCTGTCTATTGTCTGCCATTATTTGGCTAATTGAGCTGCGTTTGGGTCAGCGATTTGGCCAGCTTGCTGCCAATTAGCAGGCAACCCGTACACAGTCCCCCTCACACTCCCCCTTTGGCCTTTCATGGCTGCCTTTTGGATAGACTATGCATGCCACCAGGTGCAGAGAACTCAATCATCGACAGTGGCCGATATGCAATTGTTGCATTTAATGCGCAAAGCGTGAGCCCAATTTGCATGGCGACAACAACAACTACAAGAACAACAACTAACAACAACAATAAAGTCAGCCTTCATTTGCGATCTAATTCTCAATGCATTTCACACATTTTACTGCATGACTCAGTTTTATTGAAGATTTATTATGTTGCCAGCTCGCACAATTCATTAGCCACCAGCATAAGCCATGGCAAATCGATATCTAGAGATGAGCACGTGAGTGACTGAATAATATCTAGAGATGACAATCCTTATTCAATCAAATAATTTATAGTTGTTCATAGTACAGTTCAAGAGTGATTGGAAACTATATTAACTACACACTGAGAGAAATAAGTAGGCAAACACAACCTTTTCAGACTTAATTTTGGTCACAGGACTTGAGTAAAAATAATATTTAACATTAAATATATTTCCAAAAAGAATAAAATATGAATTTATAACAAGTTCAGAAGTCAAGTCATAGTCAAAAAGAATTTTATCATGAAGAATGGTAAAGTTTTCACAAATGAAATTGACACATTAAACTTTAAACCAAATTTTTTTTTATTATTAATCGACAAAGGAAGCTAAAATGAAAGACATAAGCCACGATTACATTAAGTTTTATTTTGTTTCAATAATTGATCAGAATTTTAATAATTCAATTAAAAGTACTCGTAATATTAAAACGTATTTATGAAATGCAAGAATTAAAACCGAAATCTTAAAATTAACCGTTAACCGGTATTAACCGATTAAAATTGGTAACCGTAACTGAAACTGTAACCGAAAAGAAACGTTTATTCTATACCGATACCGAAAAACCGAATTTATTCCAACTGAAATAACCGTTTCAAAAACGGTGAAACGGTTTATTTCGGTTCATTTATTTTATTAAGGTGTAACCCAGGTTTTCAAAAGTCAATTTGATTTTTATTTCTAATGTGTATATTGATCTCAATAAAAAGATATTAGTTTTTGAAATTTTTTTATATTTGTTTTCAAATTAACATGTTTTTAACATTTTAAATCACCTTTGATGTGAACCGAAATCATACAGGTCTTTCAAAACCGAAACATACAAAAAACCGGTAATCGTTACGAAGACGATATACAAAAATTATGCGAAACCGATAACCAAAAACTTAAATGCGAACATATCTAAAACCGTAACTGAACCCGATATTTGTTTCGGTTTAAAACCCTGATTAAATGAAATCTTTCTTAACAAAATGCTACTTAAACAACAGTTCAAATTAATTTGTCTTCTCTCAATGTATAGATGCAGATGAATATTTTGCATATATCGTGAGTCCCGTTGCGTGTCACGCGCCCAGACACTATCGCGTAGTGGAGAGACTCGGTTTCTTTTGGATAGGTCACGTGTCGAGTGTTTTTTGTGTATTTCGTGTGGCACTAAAACAAAATATCAGCAATTGAACTATAGACATTTTGGCCAAATGCAGTAAGCAGCCGAAAATGCCGCGCTCTTTTTGTTTTTTGTTGTCTCTTCTCGTTGGCATGATTATGGGATTGGGGGATTGTCTGGACGGAGCCGGAGGGGGGCGGGAAAGTTGCTTTCATGATTTTTTGGCGCATCTTGCAAAAGTTGCACTAAATGTCAAATGCAAATGGCTATCCGAGTCCATTGAAGTTTGCCACCTGCTAAATTGTTGAAACTAACTTTCAGGTTTTCCTCCCATTCCTCTTTTCTTACACCCGTTATTTTTCTTCTCTCATTTTTCTTCGGTCTTAGTTGTTGCTGTAGAGTTGGCTTGACAGTCATAATTAATACGCTTAAGTTGGCTTACTTAATTTCAATTTGCACGTCGCTGACAAATTTCTCCGCCCTGTGTCGGCTTCATTAAAAACCCATTAGACCTCGCTTGGCCATTAGAATCATCTTCGCAGAGGCTGCAACACTTTTGACCCAGCAATTTACGTCCACACGTATATTGGCCATGTTGAGGCATCATCATCTACCGAACCGAACGCTCAGTTGTTTGTTGTTAGTGTCAACTTTAAAAGTTTTTGGCAACAATTTGATGTGGTTCCCCTTCTCTGCATTTTCCTTTAGCCAACTTGCGTGGGAAATGCCGTCGATCGGTCACGATCAACAATCAGCGATCAACGATCTGCGATCTGTAAGCTGTGATCTGTGATCAAAGAGCCAAGACACAAACCAACTGAAAGTACATGCAAATGCAAAGCTGATGTTTATCGTATCGTTTGTTTTTTTATGTTTTGCTTTTCCTGGCATTTTCTTTTTTCTGGCCTTTCAAGTGATTTGCCACTTGACAAATGAGCTGACTGCCACATGTGCAATTTAAGAGACGACTCTTCTGCCACAGCAACAAATAACAAACAACAACAATTTGTGAGGCCAATTTTCGCTCAACTCGACAAAACAATAGACTATAGATACGAGCCCAAACTACTTACTATACATACATATATAGAGCTTCTTCCCCCTGTCTAGCCTGACAATTTGTGCATTGATTTGGAAAATGGCTGTGCACAACAAATGACCAAGAAACAGAGCGCACATACATATGTATGCTTATATACACTTATGAAAATGACACGAAAAACTTTGGAAACTCAATGCTTAACAGAGAAAATTGTGGTGCAAAAACACAAAGGAAAATTGCACTGAAATTGGTGCTATCAACAAAAGCAACTTGCAGAACAAAACGGAGCATAAGAACAGAGAACCCAAAAAAAATGCACTAAAAATTATAGCACAACTAGTAGATATCCTGTAGCTCTCCAAATAAAAAATGTATTTACAAATAAATGTAAAGAAAATTGTTTATTTAATTATTTAATTATTTCTGTTGACATTTTCAGAAAAAAATCTGGCACATAAATGTTATAGTTTACTTCAGCACAATAACACAAGAACAAAAACACACAAAGTGGTAGATCAGCATTACAGCGATTTTATAACTTTTGGGACTTAGAATTCTCAACTGATTCTAGCTTCTCAAAGGTGAGATTAGGCTTAGATCACTTGAAACAACTGTATACCGAGTCTGTCTTTTGGAAGTGTTTTGTGTGTTGTTGTATGTTGATATGGTGTTATATCGACATTATTCAGACCAAGGTGGATTTATATATGGTGATGTATTCGCTCTCTCTCGGGGCAAAGCTGTCAAAAGTGTCTGACGTGAGAGAGACGACAGAGATAGATATTTGTTTTGTTTTGTTTTCTATACTCTTCACTCATTTTCGTTTTGTGCGCTGTGCAATACAAAAAATCAAAATAAAATGCAATGGCATGTTTGTCTTTTTGCTCCTGTAATGACCCGTAGGTAACCAATTAATTAATTGTGATTATGGAGATCTGCTAAGCTCCTGTTAGCCGTCAGCATCGACGCTGTTATTCCTGTTTCTCTCTTTGTGGAAGCTGCTCACCGGTGCATGCTCCCACAGTTCCTGTTGCATTTATTTGTCCCTTCTTAATATCTCTGAAAACACAAACCAAACGACTTGAGTTCGAGCGACATTTCCTTTTTTCACTCACGAGCCATTTTTTTGGAGAATTTAATACAACCGCTTACTACGATGTTTGCTTTCGTAATGACGTTTGTGCCCCGAAAAAGAGAGCACGTCAAACGAATACATCACCATGTATAAATCCACCTTGATTCAGACCTCGAGTCAGCTAAAACTCACCTTCATATAAGTAAAACTTTTAATCAGATCATCAGCTGTCAAAAATCGCGGTAGAAATCTTTAGTACTTATGCAAACTTTTCCCGTATATCATTCATAACTCATTTGATGCATACAGGGTACTACAAAAAATAAAAATAGAATTTGTTACCCTATAACCTGACCTTCATTGCTGTTTGCTACTAACATTTAAAATTTGTTTGTGCAGTCATTTTTGCCGTTGTTGTTGTTGTTCTTATTCGATTTCAACACAAAACGTGCCAAGTTTTTGGTGCAAGATTTTTGTTTGTGTTTTGTTGAACTGTTGGCACGTTCAACAAATTTAATACAGTTCAACGAAACGAGGCATGAATAGACAGAGATGACTTTTATCACCTTCCCGCTCCCACTCAATCAGCGATTGCTCGTCAACTCGACAGCTGTGAAGTGACTTTCGGTTTATCAACACAGCTGCCTGATAACAGGAAAAAGGAGGAGACGGGAGACGGAAGAAAAGCAGAGAGGGAGACAGTGAGAGACAGAGAATGATAGAATGCAAAATACGATTTTCATTTAGTTGAGTTTGTAAAATCGAAAGCGAAGCATTTGAGCTCGAAAAATGTTTGGCTTATTGAAATTGCTGTTCTTTGTGTTGTGGCTAATTGGTTTGAGCCATGGGCGTTCCGCAGTTGCTAGAGATTGGCATGAGGTAAGCGAAAGAGAATTAACTGCATATCTACATGTATATCTGTCTATATATTCGATTTCAATGATACAGATACCCGAGCCGGATCCCACAATATTTGAGAACAAATCGCCCTTTGACTTGGAACTGCAACTTAATGATATTGACTCCAAATAATTTACTTATTTTATAATATACTCAAATACAAATGTTCAACACTCTGTACGGCCGTGCTTAAGATTAATCTTTAGCTCTGACCCGATTGCATTATTATTGCTGATTAAATAATTAAGATTAATTTATTTACTTGCAAATACTTTTGTCTAGAATCAGAATGTGTACATAGCTCCTGCACCCCAATTGGGTCGAGAGTTGCCAAACGGGCCGCCAAAGTGCTGTGAGTACTGTCCTGTGGCGGCAACAGTGGCGGCCATTGTTGCTCTGCCACGCGGGCACACGGCCATTGACACTCAGATCAAAGCCACTTCCTTTGCTGCCTCCTCCCTGCACATTCCACTGGCGACGCACACATCGAAGCTCCTCTTGACTGGGCGCCCAATCGATATCCTCGGGCAGCTGAAGAGTTGACAGGCATATGGATTTTCACTGCTTAACAAACTTCAGGCACTGCATTTACCAATTGTATGTTCATGTCGTCAACTTTTAGCCCAGGACTGGGATAGGCCAAAATGCAGGCAGCCAGACCAGAGATCAGCACAAAAAAGCAAACTTTCATATTAATGGACTTGTTGTGACTGATGTGTAGCTCGTAATATTTGCATTTAATATTTATTGCGCATGGTCCGTTTATCTGCAATTTAATTAGCTGACAAATTCAGGGGAAACCTTTCTAGAGATAGTCTGGGATTCACAAGTAGATCCCCGTCTTTTTATTTATTTATATTTGCTTTTTAAATTGCTCATCCTTCATAGGCAGATGATAAGGTGACTGATCTATTAGCAAATATGCTCAGCTTACGAATTTAATTGTGCATCCCCTAATGTATGACACTGTATGCAAGAGATTTTTATTTTATACTTCTAAAGCTATACCGCACATATTTAGATAAATTTATCCAGGAGGTAAAATATAAAAATAAGTTTAATATGCTTCTTGTTTTCAAGCTTTTTCAGTTTCAAATTTTACGTATTTCCATAATCTTAGATCATTCTTAATTAATAAAAATAATAATAAATAATATCTAGAAAGCGATATCTATATGTTTCACAATTTTTACTTTAATGAACCTTTAGGCTGGCAAATATTTAGTACTGTTTTTAACAAAAGAAGTTTTGTTGATACATGGGTCAATATACATAGTTATGTTATCATCTATTCTTCTCCAAACCAATCACTTTTTAAAGGAAACTTTAGTCAATTCAATGACCTATCAAGGTCAACTTAACGGAAGACCTCAGCTAAATTTTTTGGCAACAAATTTATGCTGAATAATGATATGAAAAGGAATTTCTAATGAAAATGAATCATTTTTTAGCAATTCGAAATGGCAACGCCTACAAGTCAGGCACAAAATGTAAATCTTCGCTTTCATTAGTTCTACACATAATACCTAATTTGTTAAACAAGCTTTTATTTATAAACATTTTGGGGCTAGTCAGCGACATGATAGATTTTCATTGAAGACTCTCTTGACAGTTTACGCAATAAATCCAATTAACAGCAAAAAAAAGAAAAAAAAACACCAGACATTATGTTGCGGCAGGTTTCATTAAGCTAAGACGTGTGTGCTTAATTTGTTATTACCAACAAGAATTAACCAAAGCGAAACAGTCATAAAATCCATGTACAATTAGCCAAAATGCAAGCTCATCTTAACAAACGGATTTTGTTAGCCGTAAATCTGTCTCTAACTTAAAGTCTGTCCCAAAGTTCCGGGGTAGATGAACGTAGTGTTGTTCAAGGATATCAACCGGGCTCAAAACCCAAACCAGGCATTGATAGTATGTAATTATACCTGATAAGATATGATGTATTTTATATAAGCTCTCTTTGAATGCAATTTCATTCATAATTTTTATTTTAATACATTTATGGACATTTAATTTTTATAGTTTCATTTTAGCAGGTTTTCCAATTTTAATACTTAAAATCTAAACCTGTAGCCAACGCCACCTCCATATGAAGGCGGAGAATTGCCATAGGGTCCACCATAATGCTGGCCATAATGACCGGCCACATCGACCTCGTGACGTTTGTTGTCGCTGGTCCAAACGGGAACTTGGCCCTGCACATGAAAGTCCTTGCCACTCTTGTCGCTATTGTAGCCACCATCCAGTTGGAAGCGCTGTGGCTCCTCTTTAGGATACGGATAGGCCAGAACGGAGCCAATAAGGCAGCAGACCAAAGCAACGATTGTAAACTGCATATTGTTGGTAAGTGAATCTGGAGCTTGAGCTGAATCTTCTGATTGACTGATGATTTCGAACAACTTGCCTACTGCATTTATAGTCGAGCATCACCTAGTGGGCCAAAAAAAATCACCGAACTGAGCTCAAACTTATCTGTAAAGTGCTTCCCCCGAGTGATTCCTTTTCTTTGTTATCTCGTGTCACAGCTGTGGCCCTTGCTTGGCTTCTATTAAAAAAATATATTTTTCTTTCACTTGACAATCGCAATTCGACAATTTTAAATTTTGCCTTCTTGCCTTTACTTTTAGCTTAAAAATACAAGTTTTTTGTGCAATTTTATTGACCCAGAGGAAAAAGAATTGTCTGCGTAATTCGTTTTAAAGTTGTCATATTTTCAGATTTTTATTCTGACAAAGTATTCTATATAGTAACGTAAAACAAATAACGTATAGTTGTCATAAAACAAGTGTTTAAAAGCTGATTGTTTATTTTAATACCCTATATTTTAAATGGTCTGAAGAGGGTAGAAAAATATTAGCAGCAGCTTAAATATAAACTACAAATCCCAATTTACGTAATATAAATATATATATATATATTAGGGTGTCCCTTATTTGGTCAAAGTCAATATTTTTAAACGCATACGGGCTAGTTCTGTTCATTAGGTCCTAAAGCACTCAGAAATAAATTTTTACCTCAATCGGAGTATGATAACCCGTGCCGACTTGGATCGGAAAATTTAAAGATTATATGGGAAAAAAAATTTTTTTTTTTAATTTTTTTAATTTTTTTTTTTTTATTTTGTTTATTAGGTCCTAAAGAACTCAAAACCAAGTTTTCACCTTAATCGGAGTACGATAACCCATTCAAATTTGCATCAAAACATGAAAAATCATCGAAAAATGTATAATCAGTTTTAAAATACTGTTTTTTCATGTTTCGATGCAAATTTGAATGGGTTATCGTACTCCGATTAAGGTGAAAACTTGGTTTTGAGTTCTTTAGGACCTAATAAACAAAATAGAAAAAAAAAATTTAAAAAAAAAAAAAAATTTTTTTTTGTCCCATATAATCTTTATATTTTCCGATCCAAGTCGGCACGGGTTATCATACTCCGATTGAGGTAAAAATTTATTTCTGAGTGCTTTAGGACCTAATGAACAGAACTAGCCCGTATGCGTTTTAAAATATTGACTTTGACCAAATAAGGGACACCCTAATATATATGTATATATTATGTAAGATTTTAAAGAGGTGATGACTCAAGATTTTTGGATATATTATGAAAAAAAACCTTCGGTTTTGAACATTTTTAACTATACTTTGAATTTTTACTGCAATCAATTCGTAAATTCTGTTTAAATAAAAAAAATATAACCTATTAAAGATCTGACTGCAGGTCATAATAGTCGAGCACACTCAACTGGACCACCTTCATGTTTAATTTGCCATTCATTGATTTACGAGCATTTGTGGCTTCTGTGAAAACAGTTTTAACATTTCGTGATGATTTCAATTATTGTGCTCTTTTTTCTGCCTCTGGCGCTTATCAGCAGTTGATAAAGCTGGAACATGAATAAAATATTAAATAAAATAAATATTGTGAGTTTTTGTTATTAAAGCAAAGTAAACATGAAACAGTCGAACAACAGACATCATTCGCAACACACAACAAATTGAAAGAGAGAGTGAAAAATGCGGTTGCAATTCGTATGTATTAATATTATGGCCATATTATTGACTCTGTTCTGCTGGGTAAGTGGACGAGAGGCATAAGGGGGACGGATGCTGTTGACATAACATGCACATCACTGTTATGACTGTTTAACTGTCTCACAGGTGCGACAAGGTACAGCCCAGTTTGATGACACACGAATTGGCTCAGACGGCACAAATCCACCCACTAAGAACCGATTTCCTGTCTGGGACGATGTACGCGGCGAGTGGACTGACCAGGATTAATGAATACTCCCATCTGTTTCCATTCTCCTCATAATGTCTGGCAATAAATATGGCAGCAGTTTTGTTGCTAATGTAGTTCGGATTTCAGATTGTAATCTACTTATTTATTGCTCCGGGGAATTCAGAAGCAATCACAATAAATTGCAAAATAATATAATCTATGTTTGTGTTTAATTCGAAATCAGCCTAAAAGTATGCATTAGATGGCGCCACAACTACGCGCCTGATCTAAGTGATAAAAGTGGTCCGCGCTGGCAAAAACGGACCAAATTTTTCTGAAATTTTTGAGACAAATTTTTTCGGCCGAAAAAGTCAACTTTTTTGTTTTTTGAGCTAGAGCTTTGAAAAAAATATCAGAAATTTTGTTGAATATTTCTCGAATTTCTGATATTTTTATTTCTCAATTTTATTTTTATTTCTCAATTTTTTTTTGGTTTTTTTTTTTAATTCTGATACCAAACTAATTTTAAAATAAAGTTAATTAATTTACCGAATTTTGCATTTTTTTTTTTTTAAATTGTTTTTATTTAATTTTTAATTGATTTTTTAAAATTCCATTTCAAATTTGCGCGCCCAAAATTGTGAAATGTTATTAAATTCAATAGTATTGCATAATTTCAGGCATATTTAAAATCAGCCTAAAAGCATGCAACAGGTTTTTGACTATTAGATTATATTTTACGTGAGTTGGTTTTTTTAGTGTAATTTTGTTTATATTTATTTTGTTTATATGTTAGTTAATGCAAGTTTATAATTAGTTAATATATTATAATATTTACTATTAGTTCGACTTTCGAATTCTAAACATCCAAAGTAAATCGAAACTCGTATTTAATATCAAAATGTAAAAATCAAGTTGTAGATACATCTCTAAAATATAACGATATATCGAGCAGAACTGAACTGATTTTAAGAGGAACGTAATTTTATTATTGCTTTGTCCCCTAAACTAATTATACATTAAAATTTAAATTATTTCGATCATTTAATTCGATTTAGCGTTTTCAATGTATTTTTACATCACTAATCGGAAGTGAACTTTCGTTTTATATACATACATATGTATATAATTTTTTATTTTTATAAAATTCGATGATACTTTCTTAGCATAGAATATGTTACATTTTAAAAAAGTCCAATGACTATAGTCGTATAGGACTGTGGCTCGTTACATGACAAAAATCAATTGCACACAGTTCAATGTACCTCGACGAGGAGTGCGTGTCGACTCATGATAATTGCGACTATTACATCAGGCGGTAACAGGAACTATGTGTACTCAAAACACCCAACTTTGTAGAGGTAGATACGAAGCAATACAAAGGAACAAAAAAAACTAACGAAATAAGTACGGGCTTAGTTGATCGACTATGCGATGACCTGTAGCAAGTAGTACATAATAAATATAACTATTAATCTGATTTAATATATGAGGATATCTCAGGAAAATTGTAATTGTAAATGTCTCTTCTTTACTATCTTAATCTATTTTAAGAAGTCACATGCAATATTCTTTGCTCATTTCATATTCTTACCATTACATAAATTTTGTCAAAACTATTTTTTTTGAACATATATATTAGTTCAATATTAATATAAGGCCTGTTTTTTAATGACTAGTTAAGGTCTCTGTTAACTACTGGAGAGATATTTTGACCTCAAATGCATGGAAATTATTGTGAGATTCTGAAATAACACTCATATAAAATTTAGCTTGACATTGATGTAATGAACATAAATCAAACAAGGTTAAGGCTTACTAATTGAAATTAAAATTTAATTTAAATTTAAATTTACTTAAATTAAAATTAGACGAAATGTAAAAGCCCGGAAGCCCTATCTATAAATTGGTTCATCTACAATATTTAGATTTGTTCAAGGAAATGACCAATATACTTTTTATTATAAGCCCTTTTACAGGGTATTATAACACGACAACACTTAATAAAATGAAGAGCTTTAGGAAAATTGGAGTCCCCGTCACCCGGCAATGCCACAAAATGGCAATTCCGTGGTAAACAAAGCACCCGTCAATGCGGCAATTAATGGTTCCAGTGGCTGCCCGAGATTGGGGCATAGAATCGACAGGGTCTCTTTTTTTAAGGGGTAGTGCCAGTTTTTGACACGGTTCCAAGTGCTTTGCCTAGGCGCTATCAATTCGATTTGGGCGAGGCACGCAAAGAGGCGGTTCCACAGACGCTTGGTGCAGGGGTGCAGTGGCTAAGGGACAAAGGGGGGAGACAGAAACTATGCGCAAACTTTCGCCGCATTGTGGTGCAGTGCATCATTTCGACCAAAATCGAATCGTGTCCTAACTCCTGCGGCCTAATTGCGTTAATTTTACTTGGATTACAATTCACATTGTCGAATTGTTTTTGCCACCAGCCACGCCCCCTTTCCCCTTACCCCTTCTACCTTTCGGCAGGTTGGAAGGAAGGAAGTTTGCATGTTTGGCGGCACTTTTGATGCCTGGGGAGCACTCTTCTGGCACCGCTTGTGCATGTCGACGACATAATTGTTTGCCTTACAATTTCTACAAATTATCCCAAGCAGCGCCGTCGCCTTTGAGTTCTCTGTGTGTGCTGTGACAAGTGCAACAACCCCCAAGACTAGGGTTGCCCCATCCCTTATTCCCCTGAACCTCCTTTCCCCCACAAGCAGCGGTTCATTGACATACACCAAGTGGAAACTTGATTTATAATCTTACACTGCAGCAAAAACAAATAAACAAATGGTCTCTAGGCGGACAGTGTATGGTTGACCAGAGATGCTCCATCGCCAGCCTCGGCTTGATGCTTCACAAACACATCCAGCAAGTCGTTCTCCTCCAGCAACAACGAGTCGGCAGTCTCCGCATCACCGATCTTATCCCCATCGAATAAGATGAAAGTCAATTCTTTGGGCAAGCCCATTTGAGAGCAGTACGCATCCCTCAACTTGACCAGTGGCATTGTGCGCCTAATGCGAAATGTCACCGAGCCCCGACCCACCGACTGCATCTTCAAGGTAATATGTGGCGGAACTTGCACATCTTCAATTTCTGACATTCTGACAACAATTATAAGTTATCGAACAATGTTAAATTTAGAACGATATTCTGTTATAATAAGTACTTTGTAATTTTATCTATAAATAGAAGCAAGCATTTTGTTGGCAACTCCACGTGGCCTACTTTTGTTTGCCAGCCAAGAAATATTTGACTTTTGGGAGCCACATCATCATCATCATCGGAGCGTCCGCAACAACTGGGAACTTGGTAATAAATAAGTTCCATTGAGCACTCTGATAAGATATCGTCCACTTTAGCCGTAACAAGCAAATGCTACTATATCTCAAATATAAAGTCTCACCAGCCAGACAAGCCATTCAAAAGTCTGTACAGTGGTTAAAATAACATTGTTGATAGCGAAATGATTAAGTATACTCATCGATGTAGAGAGTAACTTTAATATAATTTACTAATATAACAAACTCTTTGTCCTGACTCATTCTCGTGTAGGCCAAACGGTTAAAGGTAGAAAGATGAAATGAATCACACAACATGGATGAGACAATTTCATCGGCGTTTTTCGAAACTCGATTTGAAAGTGGGTTAAATTCGGTGTCAAAGTTCAGGGAACTGCTTAGTATGAAACACTTTTTGTTTATAAAGATATCTCAACCAAACTCGCAGATTGCATATTAGGAACTGTCTCTTACACCTGACCAAATTATGTCAAATAAGACCAAATTAAGAATATTTTTAAGAAAAACAATTTTGGTTTGTCAGAATTAACAAATGTCAAATAATCGAAATTGTAGGGTATTATGTATTAATGTTTGTTACATTAATTTATTAAAGAAAAATATAAGAAGTGTTCCTCCATATAGCAGGGGCGGAGCCCCTTAGTAATATGTAATGAATTTGTTTGAAATTTTGTAGTTCTTGCTAACGAAATCGTCAGATAGTGAGAGCAAATCATATATAATTAGATTATCATTGTCATTAGATAACTGATTATGCATAAATCTAGGTTGAAAAGGCTTAGAACTCAAACGATTAATATAGTAAAAAACGATTAAATAACGATTAACATGCAAATGTCAATTAAAATTATCTTTCCATAAAGAGACGAAAAAGAAGAAAGATGAAAAAGACAAAGAAAGTATAAAGGTCATACGATAATTGAATTTATTTTATGTTACATGACGAATGCTCAGTTCATGCGATGATAATTCTCGTAAGCAAATAGGAAATAAAGTTACAGCTCTCGCATTTGGAATTCTATTTGCGCCTCACTGTGCCTCTATCATACGAATCTTTTATTTATAAATTGTAGTGATATGTTTATGTATACATACATATATAGTACATATGTATATAGTATATTTTGAAGCTTACCTGCGATAGCTCGACAAAATTTCGGACAAACATCAGTTGTTATTCGGCGGGCACGAAGAACAGTTGGCCAAATTCGATGAGCTTGGGCAACTAATTAAAATTTTAGTCATTAGGCTGATATAGTATAATCAATAATTTGTTATTGTGGTCTGGCAACATGAAGTGCCTGGCAATATTTGGAGTGATTGTGGCAATATTTGCTGCCTTCGTTGGATACGGTTATCTGGTATTCACGGATCTGACACGTCCGCTGCCCAAGCCCGATCTCAAAGACAATACGTACTGGGGACCCGGGAATGGCAAGAACTATGTGCCCGATAAGAAAATCTATGATTTCAAACTGGATGTACCCAAGGCGGAGATTGATGATTTGCGTCAGCAATTAAACCGCACTTTGAAGCTAACCGAACCCCTCGATGGCATCGCCTTTCAATATGGATTCAATACCAATGCCCTGGCACAATTTGTGGAATACTGGCGTGAGAAGTATCTGACCAAGTGGAATGAGCGACAGGCTTATTTCAACTCCTTGAAGCAATACACCACCGAGATTCAAGGGTGAGCAGAAAGTAAACTAGATTGGTTATCAACTAAGTTAATTTTGGGTTTGTTTTCTCTAGCTTGAAGATTCATTTTATACACGAGCGTGTGTCCGAGGAGGTGGCTGCCAAGAAGCATGTCTATCCACTGCTACTGCTCCATGGCTGGCCAGGCTCCGTTCGTGAGTTTTACGAATTCATTCCCATGTTGCGCAATGATCAGAACATCAGTGATTATGCCTTTGAGGTGATCGCACCCTCGCTGGTTGGCTTCGGTTGGTCTGATGTAAGTCCCCAAGTGAATAATTGATTGAAAGAGATTAGCTTACATCTGCTCTGTTTGTCCAGGCTGCCACACGGCCGGGCTTCGATGCCGCCGAAATGGCCACCGTGATGCGGAATCTAATGTTGCGACTGGGACACAAGCAATTCTTCATCCAGGGCGGCGACTGGGGCAGCATTATTGGCAGCAATCTGGCCACACTGTATCCGGAGAACGCGTTGGGCTATCACTCCAATATGTGTGTGTTGAACACACCCTTGGCAATCCTCAAGAGCATTTATACCCACTATTATCCGGAGAAGGTGCTGGTCTCGCGCATGTTCCACAATCATCACGTGCCCATCTGGGATAAATATATGAGACTGCTCGAGGAGAGCGGTTACTTCCATCTGCAGGCCACCAAGCCAGACACTATTGGCGCCGCCCTCGACTCCAATCCCGTCGGTCTCGCCACCTACATACTCGAAAAGTTCCAGACGTGCACGGGACCCGCCCTCAACCAGGACTTTGGAGCAATGGTCACCGCCTATGGGCTGGAGGCAGTGCTCGACAACCTGATGGTCTATTACCTGAACAGCGCAGCCACCACAGCTGGACGCTTGTATGCGGAGACATCAAGCAAGGCCTATCGAGCTCTGCAGCTGGAACGCGTCCAGACATCGGTGCCCATGGGCTGTGCTCGGTTCTTTAATGATCTGCCTCCAGCCTCGGACTGGGCACTGCGGGACAAGTTTACCAATATTAAGCACAGCATGTATTTCCAGCACGGTGGACACTTTGCCGCCATGGAGATGCCAGCCATGTTGTACAATGATTTCACGACATTTGTTGGTAAGGTCGGACTGCAAAAGGAATAAAATATAAACAGATGAAACCGAAAAGTATGAGATTTGTTTTGGACTTTTTTTTAGCTTTTTAATAAAGTAAATAGTAAGCTATATTTAATATTTGGTATATATTAGTAATTGGACTTTGTTGTAGGTCTTTAGCAGATAAGAATTGAAAAAAGAAATTCCAATTGGCATGACTATTCATAAACAACACAAACACAAAGCGATCTGAAAACACGACTAGACTTTGAAGTTTGTGCTTGAATCGCGCGCCAACTGCTTATCAGCAATTGCATATTTTACAACACTGAAATTTCTTTCTCTTTCACTAAGTAGTCGGCATTGTTATGTTTTAAGCGTAGTACGCTCTAGCCGAAAATATTTTGGACGCTCGAAATGTTCGATGTTTTGAGGTCGGGCCTTACAGAATTCAGTGTGACAGCATAATACCAAAAAATCACTAAAAAGTTGAGAGATTGTTGGTTCTTTGCTGCTGTGGTCACACTGTTACGTCAGCTGTTCACAACAAACAAGTAAATACAATTTCAAACAATCAAAGTGACAAAATGGACCAAATGGACTTGATCTGTGAAGTAGCAGCGACCAATACCATAATTTTTGGATTAACGGCCTATGCTCTGTTGTTAGAGGCGGAAGAGGAGCAAGAAAGCAAACCGCCGACGTGTTCTCGCACGATGTGTTGCTCGCATCAAGACCGTCTTCAACGTAGCTTGCTTGACTAGCGTCCATGGATGCATTCGCTTCAAATTGAAGGTCCCAATTAGAACCCTCAGACATTAGTCCTTGGCTGGTAGACGGGACTTCATCTAATGCGCTGCAATACGTTCTACAATAATAAGTGCAAGCACAAAATTTGTATTTTATATTTTTTTTAATATTTGTTGTATATGTACTTACCGCCTTTGCATCGAGAGCTCCGGCAAAAAAGCCATGTATGGCGCCAAATGCTATTCAACCGCTTCATTGGCACTTTTGATAAATGTCGCATCAAAATGCTTTTTATCGGTTAAATCCCATATGATTGGCCTCTCTCTCACCTCTTCAATCAGCCTTATTCGTTCCTCATTTTCGAAGACATCAATTCGGCTCTTATTTTGCTGCTTACTTTTTCCCGCCATTGTTGTTCATTGATTTCGAGCAGCCAAAACAACGATTCAATCGATGTTTTGAAAGGTCAAAATAAAGCTGCCATCTGTTGACCAAACAGTGTTGTAAAACGCCAGAAAATATTCTGAGCTGCCCATATTTAGGTACAGCGTACATACGTTTAGAAATGGCCTTACAAAATAATTTCGAGCATGTTTGCAACCCTTTTTTTTATATGAAGTTTTGGCCTTGCAAAAACATTTTCGGCTAGAGCGTACTATGCTTTATCAGTCATCGCGTTAGCAGCGATTAGACAAAGCTTTATTTTGGTTTGGTTGATAACTTAGTACTTACCATGTATTTCATAATATGTACATATGTATTTCTGTACCGCAATTTCAAGTTGTTCAATTGCTCTGCTGCTGTGTCATGCTCGCAATGCGAGAATCTACAATTTCTGCCAAAGATGGGAGATTCGATTATAATTATTGCACACATAAAATTACATACATTAAGATTAGTAATAATTAATTTTATATGCCTTAAAATATATTTTAAATGTGTTTTTTTTTTAGAAAAATCATTTTATTTTAATTATATATCATAAACAAACAAAAAGATATGATCGCGTGACTGCAAACACGCTCACGCATCATCTCTAACTACAAATGCTTATTGTATTTAATATGCGCATTAGGGTGTCCCTTATTTGGTCAAAGTCAATATTTTAAAACGCATACGGGCTAGTTCTGTTCATTAAGTCCTAAATCACTCAGAAATAAATTTTTACCTCAATCGGAGTATAATAACCCGTGCCGACTTGGATCGGAAAATTAAAAGATTATATGGGACAAAAAAAAATTTTTTTTTTTTTTTAATTTTTTATTTTTTTATTTTGTTTATTAGGTCCTAAAGAACTCAAAACCAAGTTTTCACCTTAATCGGAGTACGATAACCCGTTCAAATTTGCATCAAAACATGAAAAATCATCGAAAAATGTATAATCAGTGTTAAAATACTGTTTTTTCATGTTTCGATGCAAATTTGAATGGGTTATCGTACTCCGATTAAGGTGAAAACTTGGTTTTGAGTTCTTTAGGACCTAATAAACAAAATAAAAAAATAAAAAATTAAAAAAAAAAAAAATTTTTTTTTTGTCCCATATAATCTTTAAATTTTCCGATCCAAGTCGGCACGGGTTATCATACTCCGATTGAGGTAAAAATTTATTTCTGAGTGCTTTAGGACCTAATGAACAGAACTAGCCCGTATGCGTTTTAAAATATTGACTTTGACCAAATAAGGGACACCCTAATGCGCATGTATGTGTATGTATGTATGTATATGCAAGCTCAAACACCGTAACGCAGTTGTTATTGTTTGCTTCCAGCACAAATAGACTCTCTCGCTATACATCTCTCTCATTCGTGGGACCGGTCTCTCAACTTGAGTGTCTCAACCAGTGCTGCCAGAGTCGCTTTTTTCCCGTCAAATCTGGCTGTTTTCAAAGGCCATTTGCTAGAAAAATTTGCAAACAGCGGTCAGCGGGAATTCTGGCTTTTTTGTTTGTTGAAATGCTTTTTTTCAGATTTTTTTGTAAATGCCTAAGGTGAAATTAAAGCCCAAAATAACAAAATTCGCTTCGTAAAATGGCAAAATAATGACAGCACTACAAAATTTTAGATTGGAGTCAATTCCTATAAGGATTCTGGGGGCAACAATACTTTTGCAGAGTTGGTTGCAGGATTATCATATCAGGAGAATGAGGACAACATCGATGAAATTATTCACATTTTATGAATAAAAGATCAGCTGCTGCTCAAATGGCTCACTTTAGTTATAAAAAACTGTTGTTGTGCGCTCACTCTACTCTTTTCGGGTTAAAAACCAGAAATTAATGAATTGAAAAACTAGCTTTTTTATGGCTTTTTTAAAAATAAATTTTTCAGCTTTTTTCCATCGTTCCTCCCGTCAAAAACAGCTTTTTTTTCCAAACAAAAGTTGGCAACACTGGTCTCAACTAAGGTATATTTACTATAATAGTAAATCCACCTTGGTCTCAACATGAATTTACTATTTCACCATACGCTCTCTTTCTTGCTTAGTATAAAGAGCGCTGCGACGGTGTCGATCAGTTTACTTGGAACATTGAAACCGTGCGGACGTGTGGGACAGATTTGGGCTTAGTCCGTTGAGTGGCCAAATAGGGTCACAAATACTTCAGCTAGTTAGTAACTAAAAGAACAAACGCAAAATGCCATCGGCGGCGACAACTTCAGTGCGCATTCTAATCGGTGCCTTGACCGTAATAGCGGGCGTGACCTACAAGAATTATCGTGACTTGTCTTTGCCCGGCAAACGTCCTGATTTGGATAGCAATGAGTACTGGGGACCAAAGCTGAAGGAGGCATATAAAGAGAATATAGCTGTGCTGCCCTATGACATAAGTGTTGCCCCCGAGGTATGTAGGTATTAGCATAGGTAGCTAGCAGCCATGAACTTTTAGCTGCCCTCGAAACTCGTTTGCCCAACCACTGCGCATATTAATTATTTGGTTATTCCCCTCCCCACTGTCACACACAGCTTATTGCCGACTTGAAGACGCAGCTGGATCGTCCGCTAAAATTGCAGGAGCCATTGGAAGGTGTGGGCTTTGAGTACGGTTTCAATGCCAACGAGTTGAAGAAGGTGGTGAAATACTGGCGTGAGAGCTATCTCACCAAATGGAACGAGCGTGAGCAATTCCTTAAGAAATTCAAGCACTTCCAGACCGAAATTCAGGGGTAAGTTCAAGACAGTTGAACGCGAATTGATTTGACATCATTTCCTGAAAGTGTTTATTTAAAATTACATAACATTTAATGCATTCAATATTCGCCCTTTTGGAATTGACTCAACTTTTTACTAATTAACATTCGATTTGCAGTTTAAAAATTCATTTTATTCATGTGAAACCCATTATGGCGGAGGGTAAAAAGGTTCTCCCCTTGCTCCTAATGCACGGCTGGCCTGGATCAGTGCGCGAATTCTATGAACTCCTTCCCCTGCTGACCACCGGCAATGATAAGAGCGATTACGTCTTTGAGGTGATTGCGCCCAGTTTGCCAGGCTATGGCTGGTCCCAGGTAATCATCAGTTGGAATTTAGTTTATAGAGTTGGACCTTAATCATCAGCTTTATCCATCTTATTCCATAGAGTGCTGCGAGACCTGGCTTTGGTGCCGCTCAAGTTTCGGTTGTTATGCGTAATCTGATGCTGCGTCTGGGATTCAACAAGTTCCTAGTTCAGGGCGGCGACTGGGGCAGCATTATTGGCAGCAATCTGGCCGCCCTCTTCCCGGACAACGTGCTCGGCTATCACTCGAACATGTGTGGCAACAGTAGTCCTCTGGCCAACATAAGAATGCTGTTGGCTTCGTTCCTGCCCAGCTTCTACATTGACAGCCAGTATGCGCACTTCTACAAGGGTTTGGGCCACTTATTCCGCACTATTATGGAGGAAATGGGCTATGCCCACATTCAGGCCACCAAGCCGGATACCATTGGCAGTGCTCTGGCCCATAATCCTGTTGGCCTTGCTGCCTACATAATCGAAAAGTTCTCGACTTGGACTAATGAGGAGTACAAGACATTGCCAGATGGCGGCCTGACCAAGCGTTTTAGCTATGATCAGCTGCTGGACAACATAATGGTCTATTATGTGACCAATTCGATAACCACATCCGTTCGTCTGTATGCCGAGACTATGAACAGCACCCAAATGGGATTGAACTTGGAAAGTGTGCCCATTTATGCACCCGTCGGATGTGCCCGGTTCCTGCATGAAATAACTCATGCTCCGGACTCTGTGCTGGCCAACAAGTACCGCAATCTGGTACAGAGCACACACTACAATGAGGGTGGACACTTCCCAGCCTTCGAGGTGCCACAGCAGCTCTATGAGGACTTTGTGGCCTACGTGAAGAAGGCCTTTGCCTAGTCTTAGATAAGTTTGTATTGCATTAAATGTTGTATTTTCCAATGAATCGGCCTAGGAATTAAATAAAAGGTATTGTTTATATTTTCTAAAAAAATAAAAGAATGTTATTTAATATATTTGGGATTGTTTATTTATGGATGGACATTGACTCAGCTGAACTGTTAGACGATAAGTATTGGGTTGAAAACAAATAATGTGCAATGTACACAAATCGTATACAGAATATCAATTAGGTCTAACATACTCACAAACATACATACATATGCCTACAATGAATATGTATTCAAAAGTTTCATAATACATTCGCCTCGTTTTACGTGACTATTATATACGCTCTATTCTATATATTTCCTATTTTGTAATTTATTTTAAAGTACATTTTAAACAGCATATTTAAAATTTAGGAAGAGCTCAGAATGTCGTTAAATTTTCGAATTAAATACGGGCAAAGTGTTCAAACTCCAATTCTAATTGCATATATTATGTATGTATGTAAATGCTAATATATTTCCTATTACAAACAATTGGTAACACTTGAAAAATATTTTATTTATATTTATTCAAAACTGTTTTAGCCAATTTATGTCGCTTGAGGCTGAAGCAACCATTTGACCCAGCGAACAGCTGCGTTGCAAATTATCAACAATTAAAAAACTAATCAATTACCCAACACGCAAAGCTTTAAAACACAAGCGCAAAGCACAGCTGAAAAGCTTTCGGATCAACAACACGACATCAAATCTCACGAGGGCAAAGACGACTGCTCAAAGCTCTTATCGATTGCCGATTGTCAAGCTGGAGTTGATAATTAATCGAACTAACGTAGCGTAGTTAAGCAAATATGTACAAAACGCTTATCATCGTGTGTGTGCGATGTTTAACGATCAGAGTAATCAACAATTTAAAAAAGCTTAAGTTGAAAGGTCTCGACTTTGAGATACCCTGCGCCCCGACCCTTATACCGGTTTTTCGAAACCTAAACATACAAAAGACCGATTACCATTACGTAACCGATTTTCAAAATTTTTTAGAAGCCGATGATATATGTATGCGTATACCTATAACCGAAACCGTAACTGAAACCGATATTCGTTTCGGTTTGATACCCTGCATACTACCTTCTTCTGTCAGTTACCTACAGTTGCACAAACCTGTTATACCCTCGGCACAGGGTGCAGCAACAACAGCAACAACAATAAGAACAGCTGCAATCTCAGCAAAATGCTAAGTAGATTAGACGTTAGCTGTGTCAGTGTGACGGGAACCTTTGAATTGAGAAGTACAACGATTGTCGATTGTGGAGCATGTCACCGTTAACACGACTTCTGGTGCTGCTGTTGGCCATGGGCGGTGGCCTGGTCTATAAGCGGCTAAATCAGCTGTGGGGCGATTTGCCGGCGCCCACATTGGATGACCAGCAATGGTGGGGCGATGAGGCATCTCCCAAAGACTATGCCGCCTATTTGACCAACACTTCGGAGGTGATTGGCAATCGTCTGTTGTACCCAGAGTCGGTAAGATAACAGTTGACTTATTTTAAGACATATCGATACAGTTTACACCTACAACTGCTAGACCATTGAGGATCTGAGGAAGCAATTGAATCGCACGCTACGTCTGACACCGCCGCTGGAGGGTGTTGCCTTTGAGTATGGCTTTAACACGGATTATCTGAAGGAACTTGTGGCCTATTGGCGCGATGATTACTTGCCGCGTTGGCGCGAACGTGAGGTGTTCCTTTGGCAATTCAATCACTTCACCACGGAAATACAAGGGTGAGTGGCGGGCATTGATAACAGCTTATCACCTCTCAAAGATAATGGGTCTTTATGTATTTAGTCTACGCATGCACTTTCTACACCTGATGGTCTACGACGAGAACAAGGTGGGCAAGCAGCACTATCCGGTGTTGTTGCTCCACGGCTGGCCAGGATCGGTGCGTGAGTTCTACGACTTTATCCACATGCTACATCAAACCCACTTGGATGATAACAACAAGTACATTTTCAACGTGATTGTGCCCAGTTTGCCGGGCTACGGATGGTCACAGGTATTGTAAATAGAACTGATAGGGTAAATCATACGAATTCCGAATGAAACTATAGGAAACCAAAATTTGGATAAAAAAAAAGGAGTCATAAATTGGGAACTTCACCTAGAAAATACTGTAAGAGTACTTGAATTAGGAAAAGCCAAAATTAAAAATCTTTTATTAAAAATCGCAATCATCCAGAAAAATTAAAATTTTTAAGCTATTTTCTGAACAAGCAAGATTATAGATTAATTCAAATACACACCCAAAAGAGGTTCAAAGAGAAACAATCAAAGAAAACAGATTCAAAATTTGGTTGATTTTTAAGCGACATACATATATTTATTGGGAGAGCCTCCTTAAATCTATCCACAAAATGTTGTATGTATATTTGATAGTTAATGCTTTAAAATAATTTCTGAAACATTACAGGAATGTAAAACAGTGCTAGGAAAATGTTCAAAAGTCAAAGTAGCGCGATTTTTATTAAAATTTATTTTTGGATTTGACTTTTCCTAATTACAATAACACCATTCAGAATTTTGGTTTTTTAATTTATACTTCCATACTAAATGCTTCCTAATTTTTATTTCCAAATTTTGGTATTCTTAGTATTATTTTAAGACATTCGCATTGGAAATCTTCTTTAACAGTTTTTAATGTGCTCCACTTCTTAGGGTACCTCACGTCCCGGTTTGGGTCCAGCTCAGATGGCCGTTATGCTGCGTAATCTGATGTTGCGTCTGGGCTATGATAAGTTCTTCGTTCAGGGCGGCGATTGGGGATCCGTGCTGGGTTCCCATCTGGCCACTCTTTATCCGGACAACGTGCTGGGCTATCACTCGAACATGTGCAACAATCTCAGCCCCAAGTCACAGGTGAAGGGTGTACTGGCTGGCCTGTTGCCCAGTTTCTTTGTGCCCAGCGGCTTTGAGGATTTCTTCTTTCCCAAATCGCGGGAGTTTAGCTATTTGATGGAGGAGAGCGGTTACTTCCATTTGCAGGCCACCAAACCGGACACGATTGGCTCGGCGCTAACCGACAATCCCGTCGGCCTCGCCGCCTATATTCTCGAAAAGTTCTCCACCTGGACAAATGCCAGCTATCGCTCCCTGCCCGATGGAGGCCTCACTCAGCGCTACAAGCTGGACGCCCTGTTCGACAATGTGATGATTTATTATCTGACCAACTCGATCACCACATCACAGCGTCTCTATGCGGAAGCCTACACCAAGGAGCAACGCGAACTGAAGCTGGAGCGCGTTCCCACTTTGGTGCCGACGGGCTGTGCTCGATTTAAGGGCGACATTATGCAGTTCCTGGACACGCAGCTGCAGGACAAGTACAAGAATCTAATTCACAGCACCTACTACAAGAGGGGCGGCCACTTTGCCGCTCTCGAGTTGCCCAAGGTGCTGTACAACGATTTCATTGAGTTTGTTAAGAAAGTGGAGCGCAAATTTAACATTAAAACATTGTAAGTCAATGGAAATAAGCAAATAAAATTTAAATATGCTTTTTATTAAAGCAGGATAAATATTGACACACAATCAATGCTTAAATTCGGTCAATATTAATTTTATTCATTTCTTTAATGTCCCCAATTAAGAACTGAAAGCTAACGTTCGAGAATTCAAATTCGATATTATCCACAGCTTTTTATTTTAAAGATATCGCTTATCGAATGCTATATCGATACTCTGGCTTATTGAGCGATTGTCATTTGATCCTGTCGAGTGGATTCGCCAGTGTTGTCAACGCGCCAAAGCTTAAGTGAAAAGGGAAGGGGAAACATAAAGCAACAACTTTGTAAAGCGAGCGGTCGCAAAAAGAGAAGCACACAAAGAGCACGGAAAATAATCATTTTAGTATTTATAATTTGTTTAAAAGTGAACTAGGTAAGTGGAGGCAAAGTAGGCATAGAAATTGGGTGTGCTGTCAGTATCATCACATGCATTATATATGAAAATAATAAAAATATCTACTTATATTTTTACAGCCATTTTGTGAGGAGCAGTTTGGTTGCCACACACACAATGAAATACAAAAATTCCTGAAAACTCTTATTAGCACAGCTGCGCAAGTGTAACATTAATTTTAGTTAAATATTAAGTTTTACCATTCAATTCAAACAAAAGAACGTCCAGAATGACCGATCTGAAGCAGACCGTATCACTAACCAGCGTCAACTCCGAAAACATGTCGCGCCATCAAATGCTGGAGTGGGTCAACACAATGGTCAATGGACACTTTAAAAAAATCGAAGAGCTGTGCTCAGGTAATTATTACTGCCAAAGGTCAAATTACAGATCACAATTGCAAACTATCACCAACAGGTGTCGCATATTGTCAAATGATGGAAATGATCTTTCCCAATTGCATCAACATCAAGCGTGTAAAGATGTCGGCGAAACTGGAACACGAGTGCTTTCACAACATGAAGTTGTTCCAAGGCGCCCTCACACGCCTCAAGCTGGACAAGACAATTCCCGTGGATCGCTTGATCAAGGGTCGTTTCCAAGACAACTTTGAGTTCTTGCAGTGGTTCAAGAAATTCTTCGACTCGCAGGCTCCTGGGCTGGAGAACATCAAGTCAGCTGCCAATGCTGTGCAGCCAAAGCCCATCAAGCCACGCGCCATGACACCCAAGGATGAATCGTCGTGTGACTTGAGAGCAACCATTGCGGAGCTTAATCAAAAGACTGTCGATGTCATGGACAAGCGAGATCGCGCCTATGAGAAGCTACGTAAGATCGAGGTGCTGCTCACGGAGACCATCAATAGAAATGAGCATGTCGCGTTCTGCAATCGGGTCTGTGAGGTGCTGTATAAGACCGACCAGGATGAGAATAGCGCTGATCGACAGGAAATCGCTCTCGATGATGGGGATGATATGAACATGGGAATGTATTAAAGATTTTTAGTATGTTATATTATTCGGAAATAAATAGAAATGAATTACTCTTAATTGTACTAATCATTTGGACTGCTGTCCTCAGAGCTGGAACTTGGATAGTCGCCCACTAGGCTCACAGATCTCTCCATCGCTGGTGTCGTCTCTGTCTGTTTTCGCTTGATGCCCAGATCCTGGAGCTGCAGCTGTGTGTTTAGCGCCTTTTGTCGCTTCAGGCCACCAAATGTGGTTGTGGTGGCGCCCGGCAAAGCTGGTCGCATCAGCAGCTCCAGACGCTGCTCGGATTCGCGTTCTTTGGCGGATCGCGTTTGCAGTTTCATTAACGCTGCCATCTCTCTGTCCTGCTCCGACTCGGGCAGCAATGCAATGTCCAAGCTGCTCTTGGCCAGCAGCTGGCGATCCGCCTCCTGCTGCCCTTTGATCTCCTTCTTCTGGTGTCGGAACTCGGCACGTAGCCGACAGTTGGCCACATAGCTGTCATCCCAGACACTTTGGTTGCGCTCCACGAGCTTCTGCAGCACTGGCTTGGCGTCCGCAGCTGCCTTGACATCTTTGGCTTGGTGCTCCAGCTTGTACATGGCGTCGTCGAAGAGGCGCTTCTGCACCTCCTTCGTTTCCGGCACGACCTGTTCATTCTGGAGCGGATCCCAGCGGTTCTCCTGCCGTCGAGCGCCCGAGAGTATCACATAGTCCAGATTGCCGGGATCAGTTTGAATCTCAAAGTGGTTGTCGCACAAATGGCACTTCATGCGAAACTTGTAAATGGGCGTCGTGTAGTACATGCCCACCTTGGTCTTCTCCGCATTGTAGCGCACGCCCATGCCAATGTGATTCTTACAGCCATCGCACCAGATGTTGTAGGGCATCTCGAACCGGATGATGATGATGCCCAGGTGGATTTTGCGCGCACGCTCGCGCAGCGCATGGGTGCCGCGAAACTTATTGAGTCCGCCCTTCTTCGGATCATAGTCGGGCGGGTAGTATTTGTTTTGACCCTTGCGCTCACCCATTTTAACAACAAATTACAAATTCTTTACAGATCTCAAATTGTTTACACACTTTGTCTCGGGCACACTGCCGCCATCTATCGTAATCAGCTGTTGCAAAACGTTTGCATTGCAATGATATCGATAGTTTGAGAAAGCTACTCGATACTAATACAATTAATAATCGATTCAAATGAACAGCGCCGGTTCCGGATCTAAACAAGGAGCGCGTCAAATTTGAATGTGAATTTGTGAATTTCATTAGTAATTAAACAACAATTTATATAGTTAATAAAAACAATTTAATCGGAAGTTTGGAAAAATAAAGGAGATCGTTCTAATGAATTTTAGGTGCTTGTCACCCCGCGGTGGTTAATTATAAATTCAAAATCGGTCATCGTATTTTTTTCCTGTGGCTGGATGATTGCCCCCGTGTTTTGGGAGCCAAGGTTGCCACACCGTTTGTAATACTTATTTTTAATGATTCGATAGCTCCAGTTAGATTCGATAACGATTCGATAGCTCCAGTTAGAAATAATATACATATTGAGCAAATCGCGTGTGGCAGGCAGATTGTGTTTAGAAGCGTTTTAACCCTTTTTGCCACGTAAATTGAATTAAGATTGTTTGAAACGTAATCGCGAAAATGATTATCTACACAAATGAGGGCAATCCGCTCGGCCTGCAGCTGCTGATGCTGGCTAAATTCGCCAAGCAAGCGGTGCAGGTGCAGTTGGTTAACCTAAATGGTAAAAAGAAAAGAAAAAAAATAGCTGCGAACCGGCAACGTGCAACGGTAACGGTTAACTGATGCAATAACTGATTTCTGTTGCAGATGCCAAGTACAAGGATTTGCTCGTGCTGCCCACCATCGAGCTGGACAGCGGCATGCGATTGTTCTCAGCCGCGGCCATAGCCAAATATTTGCTTGGCGACGAGGGCGCGCAGAGGGACGAGGTAAGTTGCCCCCGTTCAAGGTTAAACCAATTGAATCTAACTTATAATTCAATCGCACGCACAGTGGTTGGAGTGGGCAACAACACTGCTGGCGCCAGCCTTGGCTCACTATATGGCCGTGGGACATCGGGCTGATCCCAATGCGTTGCCCGTGCTCAACACGTTGGTGAAGAAACTCAATGACGCCCTGAGAAGTAAACCCTTTCTGGCTGGCGATAAACTGACAGCAGCTGATATTGCGGTGTGGTCCCTCTTGGCGCCAGATGGCACACTGAAGGGGGCACAGAACGTGGAGAATCTGCGCACCTGGTATGACAACATCAAGGCACTGCCGGAGGTGCAGCAGGTGTTGGGTGAGCAGCCGCTGAAGGATCTCAGCTTTAATGCCCTGCAGCAGGCGAATCGTTACGGCGGCTTGCACCATGTGCCGCTCAAGCGTGCCAGCGTTGCGGATGCTGGCAATCTGCTGGCCGACACGGGCTCCACTCTCGCCGACACCATCACGGACGAGGAAATCAACGCTGCCCGCGCTGCCTTCACATTCAGTCAACCCAAGGAGTTCAAGGAACCGCGCATTGTGCTGCCCAAGGCGGGTGAGCGTAACGTGCTCATCACCTCGGCGCTGCCGTATGTCAACAACGTGCCCCATCTGGGCAACATCATTGGCTGTGTACTCTCCGCTGATATCTATGCGCGCTATGCTCGAAGCGTTGGCTACAACACCCTGTACATCTGCGGAACGGATGAGTACGGCACGGCGACGGAGAACAAGGCGCTAGCCGAGAACCTGACGCCACGTGAGATCTGTGACAAGTACTTTGAGCTGCACAACGCGATTTACCGCTGGTTCGGCATTGGATTCGATTTCTTTGGTCGCACCACCCACCAGGAGCAGACCGAGTAAGCTGGACTCAATCTCCACAGACGTTTAAGTAACTAAAGTCCATTTATTTTTGATTTGTAGTATTGTACAAGAGGCTTTCAAGGATGTCTACAATGCTGGCTATGTACTCACGGAGAGCGTGGAGCAGTTGCTGTGCCAGAAATGCGATCGTTTCCTGGCCGATCGGTTTGTGGAAGGCACGTGTCCGCATCCCGGCTGTGGCTACGAGGACGCGCGTGGCGATCAGTGCGACAAGTGTGGCAAGTTGGTGAATGCCACCGAGCTGGTGCGTCCCCGCTGCAAGGTATGCAACAGTGCGCCAGTGCTGCGATCCTCGGATCAACTGTTCATTGACCTGCCCAAGGCTGAGCCGCTGCTGCGTGAATGGGTGGATCGGGTGGAGAACGGCTGGACACACAATGCTCGGGTCATCACACGTGCCTGGCTGCGTGAGGGTCTGAAGCCGCGCTGCATAACCCGCGATCTCAAGTGGGGCATTCCTGTGCCGCACAAGAACTTCGAGAAGAAGGTCTTCTACGTGTGGTTCGACGCACCCTACGGCTATGTGTCCATGACGAAACGCTACACCAAGGAGTATCTGCAGTGGTGGCGACCCGCCAAGGGCACCGACGTGGAGCTCTTCCAGTTCATGGCCAAGGACAACGTGCCCTTCCATTCGGTGGTGTGGCCCAGTGTCCTGCTGGCCATCAACAAGGGCAACACGCTCGTCAGCCACATCATGGCAACGGAGTATCTCAACTACGAGGACGGCAAGTTCAGCAAGAGTCGCGGCATCGGCGTCTTCGGCAATGATGCACAGGAGACGGGCATTCCAGCGGACGTTTGGCGCTTCTATTTGGCCTCGGCCCGTCCGGAGGGTCAGGACTCCAGCTTCAGCTGGAACGATCTGGCGGCCCGCAACAACTCCGAGCTGCTCAACAATCTGGGCAACTTTGTCAACCGTGCCTTGGTCTTCTGCGAGAAGAACTTCAACAGCACTGTGCCGGAAATGGTGCTCACCCAAGATGAGCTCGTCCTGCTGGCGCTGATCAATCGCGAGCTGCGCGGCTATATCAACTCACTGGAGAAGGCCAAGTTGCGCGATGGCATTCGCCATTTGTTGGCCATTTCGCGACATGGCAATGGTTACATGCAAACCCAACAGCCTTGGGTGCTGCTCAAGGGCAACGAGGAGCAAAGGACCAGAGCCGCCAGCATTATTGGTCTCTGCACCAATATAGCCTGTCTGTTGGCCAATCTGCTCTTCCCCTACATGCCGAGCACGGCGCGGACGCTGTTTGCCCAACTCAACGCCAAGCAGACGCCTCTCACTGCCGAGTAAGTGCCTCCAACTGGCATTCCCATTAAATTGTTGACTAATTTCAATTGTTTATAGCAAACCATACGCCGCTATTTTGTTGCCCACTGGACACAAGATTGGCAAACCGTCGCCGCTGTTTAGCAAACTGGAGCAGGCCTTCATCGATGAGCTGAAGAGCAAGTATGGCGGAGTGCAGGACACCAAGTCAGCAGCGCCACAGCAAGCAAATGCAGCGGAGTTGGAGGCGGCTGTGCAGGCCCAGGCCGACAAGGTGCGTCAGCTGAAGGCGAGCACAAAAGACAAGGCCGTGTGGCAGCCAGAGGTCAGCAAATTGTTGGACCTTAAGAAACAGCTGGAAGCGGCTCAGAAGACAGCGGCTGTCGCAGCACCAGCAGCGGCTCCAGCTGCACAGAGTGGTCCGCAGTCTGTGCAGGATTTGGAGAAGGCTGTGCAGGCGCAAGGGGAAAAGGTGCGTCAGCTAAAAGGCAGCACAAAAGACAAGGCCGTGTGGCAGCCGGAAGTGAATGTGCTGCTCGATCTGAAGAAGAAGCTGGAGGCAGCCAAAGCAGCGCCTGCTTCCACTACATCTCCATCTCCAGTTGCCGTTTCCGCCGCACCAGATGCAAGCAAGGTCAAAGGATTAGAAGACAAAATCGCCGAGCAGGGGGAAAAGGTGCGCACGCTGAAGGCCACTGGAGATGCCTCCGTGTGGAAACCCGAAGTTGATATTCTCTTGAGCCTGAAGAAGGAGCTGACGGCTCTGACTGGCGCACCAGCAGCTGGAGCACAGAGCAAGAACAAGAATAAAAAGTAAAGCCCATCTCATGTATTTACAATAACTAAAGGTTGCAAGTTTCTGGTGGACAATTCTATTCATTTTCATTAAGTTATTTCGCGTTGCTAATGCATTTAAACAAGTTTGATATTTATTTAAACAACAAGTATTGCAAATTTCTTTAAGTAATTTATTGAGTTTGTGAATGAAATAAATGACTTTGATACAAAACAAATATTTAAAAAATAAACATATTTTAAAAACAAACGATATGCTGACTTTCATATCGAACAAATATCGCACTATCGATATTATTGCTACTGCAATAAAGCATAAATAAAAAATTATTAATTAAACGCTTAAATTGCTAAATATAAAATTTTTGTTTTTATTTACAATCATTTTCCGTTTTTTAACGACAAAAAATATCGACAACAAAAAACCAGTGAATGTCATTCCACCATCACCTGTGCTGTGTATCGATATATCGATAATTGATAGAATGTACAAGGTGGCGCAAAAGAAGTCACCCTATTTGAAGATGCTCTCATTTTTGCAAATGGCCGCCAATGTCAAATCTGTTTTGACATTTGTGGACTAGACAGATACAGAATACAAGTGAATAAGCCATGGTGCGATACACTCTCCAAGAACGCGGAATAATTGTGTCTATTTTTTTGCGTAACAATTCGTCCGTGGTGTTGGCGCAGCGCGAATTCCGTCGCCGATTTCCCGGCCGTCCGACACCGACTGCGCAAACACTGCGCCGTTTAGCCACTTACCTTGAAGAGTATGGGACCACACGAGACGTTGCCAAGAGTGGCCGGCCCCGGAGCGCCCGTTCTGCCGAGAATATCGCCGCTGTAGCCGAGGACGTCGAAGTGAGCCCCGAAACATCGACCAGACGACGTGCCACGCAATTGGGCCTCAGCCGACGGTCCCTGCAACGAATTTTGGCCAAAGCCGCACCTGCTTCCACTACATCTCCATCTCCAGCTGCCGTGTCCGCCGCACCCGATGCAAGCAAGATCAAAGCATTAGAAGACAAAATCGCCGAGCAGGGGGAAAAGGTGCGCACGCTGAAGGCCACTGGAGATGCCTCCGTGTGGAAAACCGAAGTTGATATTCTCTTGAGCCTGAAGAAGGAGCTGACGGCTCTGACTGGCGCACCAGCAGCTGGAGCGCAGAGCAAGAACAAGAAGAAAAAGTAAATCCCATCTCATGTATTTACAATAACTAAAGGTTGCAAGTTTCTGGTGGACAATTCTATTCATTTTCATTAAGTTATTTCGCGTTGCTAATGCATTTAAACATGTTTGATATTTATTTAAACAACAAGTATTGCAAATTTCTTTAAGTAATTTATTGAGTTTGTGAATGAAATAAATGACTTTGATACAAAACAAATATTTAAAAAATAAACATCTTTTAAAAACAAACGATATGTTGACTTTCATATCGAACAAATATCGCACTATCGATATTATTGCTACTGCGACAGATAAAGCATAATTAATAAATATTAAATTAAACGCTTAAATTGCTAAATATAAAATATTTTGTTTTTATTTAAATTACTTTTGCGTTTTTATAGCGACAAAAAAATATCGACAACAAAAAACCAGTGAATGTCATTCCACCATCACCTGTGCAATGTATCGATATATCGATAATTGATAAAATGTATTAGAAAATGTAAGACGACGACCACGAATAGCAGTCCGTAATATTTTTTATTGTATATTTTCTTTTGCAAAAGTACGCATGTTTAATGCAAATTAAGTCAGTGAAACAATAACAAACCATGTGCAATTATCGATGGCAGCACAAAATGTCGTAAAAGACTAGTGCAACGTTACACAAACGTTATAAACAAAAGTATTGCTCTGCGTGTCTGCAAAAAATTCGTCATCAGCTGGTCTCGAGCCTCGACTCGCGAGTCTAGAGTGGACGTAATTGCATTTGCAGTTAATTGTGTGACGTGCGCGAGAGAGCGAGCAGCAACAGCAACAGCAACAACAACAACAACAACAATAATAATAATAAATAGAGAAAAACCAAGTTGTGCTGCCCCCTTCGGGTTAATAAGGTGAAATGTGAAATATATTCCATTTGCCAACATAGAGACCACGTCTGCTGAACAAAGAACATACACACAGTCACACACACACATGCACATGCATACATTTTCGCTTGTGATTTGAGCGATTTTGTCCATTGTTGGCAATCAGCAATTGCAGCTGACGCAGATGCGGACGCGTGTGCGCTGGATGCCACACTCATTAAATGTGTATGCATTAACGGTTAAAATAAACACACTCAGCACTCTAAATCTCAAGGACACGACGCGTCGGCAACAAGTGTTTGTGTTAATTGTTATTGATTTTAAGTTTCGCTTTTCTCGTTCAGCAATCGACAGAGTCACAAACAAACGTCGCCATGGAGTCTGCGGACACACTCATGGAGGAGCAGAAGCTCATGGCCGAAGCAAAGTATCGACAATATATGACAAATATTGACAAAGCGCTGCGCAATTTCGAATACTCCAGCGAGTGGGCGGATCTAATATCTGCCTTGGGCAAACTGAGCAAGGTACGCTGATAATTTATCTCAAACTACATGCATATGTGTAAACATATTAGCTTGTCCCCTTAAGGGAGCCTGTATTCCTGTATTTACCATGGGATCCGATAATGGGATCACACTTCAACCAACATTTACCCGCAGCTCTGATTCATACGTTATTTCGCTCTTATCGACATTGTTGTCACAGACTTCGTAATTGTGGGACTTTTTTTTTACTTATATGAACATTCTCTGCCGTTTGTTACGTCGCGAGTCACCGTGATGAAGTTTTTAGACCTTGTATAAATAGATAATCTTGGTTTCATTCAAGTCAAGCAAGAATAATTAATATAACTAATCAGACTACTTGTGCTTTATTTTAAAAGAGTTTTATTTATATAGTCGATTTGTTTCCAGAAATAATATGCATTATCACAATAACGAGCACGTATAAACGTTCAAATACATTTTTATTTTATTTACTAAAAGTAGTCTTGAAAATAAATTAGCGTTAAACGTAATTCCAATATATTAGAGTGACTCAATTTTTTGTCGATTCCAAGCGGTTGTCGTAATCTTTGATTAATTCTAAGAAGATTTGCTTGAAAAACCATGGGTCTAAAACTAAAATGGAGCCATCGATTTTAAACGAGAAATTATGATAAATTTTGGCTATTCCTATTAAAAACGGAAAACTCGATTTTTATTTTAGACTCATAGTTTTTTTTTTTTGGCAAATCTTAGAATCGTAGATTACGAATTTGACAACCCTTTGGAATCGAAAAAATATTATTTTTACTCCATACAAATTGACCCACTCTACCAATATATAGTCTACTAGTTATATTTATAAACAAGTTTAAAAAATTACATTTATTTATTTTGTTTCATATCTTTTTAACTTTAATTTAAATATGTATTAAAGTTAAATTATCTGAAGTTAAAGAATTTTTAAACAATGAAATTATTATATTTAAACTTATAGCAGTTACAGCCCCTGTTTAAAGCTGAAAAGATTATAAAGTAAAAAACTTTAAAAGTTTGAAAAACTTTATTAAATTGTATAATCGCAATTCATATTTCTTTTTTATATTAAAGAGTAAAAAGCTTTAAAAGTTTGAAATACTTAATTAAATTGTATACAATTAAATCATACAATTTTAAATTATTTAATCGCAATTCATATTTTATTTTTAAAATTAAATTAAAAATAAGCGATATATACAGATATATGTAGCTGCGAGCATTTTAAAATGCTTTAATAATCCAAAATAACTTTGATTTTTCATGAACTCGTTTTGCGATAGGCTATATCGAGTAATACACAGTACCAAGTCATTCCGCGCCGCTTGAAGATTGCCAAGCGTCTCGCTCAGTGTATGCATCCCGCACTGCCCTCGGGAGTTCATCTGAAGGCCCTCGAGACATACTCGGTGATATTCAGCAAGACGGGACCCGAGCGTCTGGCCCAAGAGTTCATATATGGGTGAGTGAGATTAAGAGCTTAACTTATATGTATGTATTTATATACCTTATCTCCACACTGTAATCCTCCAGCGCTGGACTGTTTCCGCTACTGGGTTATGCTGCGATGAATGTGCGGCCCGCACTGTTGACGATCTATGAGACATACTTTGTGCCCCTGGGCGATAAGTTGCGGCCAGCCTTGAGCGGATTTCTCAGTGGCGTGCTGCCCGGCTATGACTGCGGGCTGGATCACTTTGAGCGGATTAGTGCGCTGCTGAAGAATGTCTGCTTGGCGGTCAATCCGATGCACTTCTACACGGTGCTCTGGGAATCGGTGGCCAACAATGCGGCCATACGTTTGCCAGCGATTACCTTTTTGCTGGAGCACTTCAACAAGCGCCTGGACATGCAGAAACAGATCTACATTATGGGTCACAATCGGGAGATTATGATGTCGGCGCTGTGCGCCTGTCTCAACGATTCTCTGATCTTGGTGCAGCGCAATACGTTGGAGTTCCTGCTGCTCGGATTTCCCATGCACACCAAGCTGCTGGATGAAGAGCAGTTGGTGTTACTTGTGACAAATGGTCTGAATACGATTCTGAGGCGTGACATGTCACTGAATAGACGACTCTTCTCCTGGCTACTGGCCAGCGAAGTGACCAAGAACTCCCCCACCTATGACACGCTCTCACTGGACTCGGCATCCATTGATGGGCAGAAGGAGGCGGAACCGTATTTTATAACGCACTCCAGGCACATTCTCATCCGGGCTTTGGTCAGCACGCTGCGTCTCAGCTTGGAGTGCCAGCCCATGGATCTGAAGCCGTATCGCATAATGCTGTCGCTGTTGGACAAGGCGGAGATCGGTAGCGCCGTGCTGGACTTTGTGCTGCATGACATAATTCGCGCCATGTACATATCCAGCAGCAATGCGGACGCGCTCAAGTCGGCCAATCTGCTCTTTGCCACCTTCGATCCGGCCTACATCTGGAGCTATATGACCAACATGTTTGAGCGCGCCTGCCAACAGGCGCCAACCTCCTCCCAGTCCAATAGCGATGGCAAATTTGCCAGCATCGTTGGTTCCGGTGATCCGTGTGTGCTTGAAATCTGTGTCCTCACCGAATTCCTGCTGGAGACCATCTCCCTGGAAATGTATACGGAAACGACACGCGTTTACTTGCCAAAAGTATTCCTAGCCATCACACAACTGCTGTCGCTGCATATGGAACGCCTCAGCAGCGATGAGATCACGGCGGCTCTAAAACTCTGCATGAAGATCGTGTCACGTGTGCAGCCCATGATCACGTAAGATCAATCTATAGCTTTCCTTTCATATTTAATTCTTTTTTATACTCATAAATCTTAGCTTCGATTCTTTACATAATCTCATACTTTCCATCTTGCAGAAGTCCAATCAAGCTGAACAAACTGATTGAGCACAATGGCTCCGGCTCGGATGAGAAGATTGTTAATGCCACAAGCCAGAGCAATGGAAACAGCAACAACACGATGGAGTCGGCCACACAGTCGAATGCGTTGGAGAAAAGCAAATCCGATTCACGTCTCAATCAATTCGGGGAGCATTCGCTACAAGGCGGGGAGCCCAATGACGAGGAGCTCATACGGCGTTCGGCCTCCAATCAGAGCGTTGTGCGATACAGTCCCAAGAAGAAGGCCAAATCCTTTTCCCGACTCTCCGAGCTGGACAAAGATGTAAGAGAGTTCAGCTTGAAATGTGAACTTACTCATATCTAATTTCTTTTGTTCACTTTCAGATAAGCGCCTCGGATACTGGGCAGCAATCATCTTCAGATCTGGACACGCCGCTCAGCATTAAGAAGATAAAAGCCAAGGCCAAGGCGCCTTTTATTCGCAGCAGTCCCAAAAAGACCAGGCCCAAGGATATTGTGCTGGCACCCAATGCTGCCACGGCAAGCGATGTGCCCGACGATGCTGGCGAGGAGCCGCCCAGGAGTGCACCACCAGAGCACTGTGCGGAGTTCCAGCTGGACGACGAACAGACCAAGGCACAGCAGCAGCGAGGTTTCTCCATTCTGGAGAAATGTATACGACAATACGAAATATTCTTCGAAGTCTATCTGGCGCGGCAACTGCTCCAAATCGAAACTGCCGCCAGCACTGTGGACATCAGCTCGAGCAGCGACAAGTGTGCGGTGAAGGTGCAACTGCAGCGCACCACGAGCCACAGCACCAGTCTGTTTATGGTCGAGCAAGTGCTGGAGCACCAATGCCCGGTGCGTGAGTCACAAATCGAACGACTGTTCGGCCTGCTGCGTGTGGACATTGTGGCGCGTTCCAAGCAGCTGCAACGGCTGCTCAATCTGTCGTTGCCCACAATCAGCGCCAGCGAGATAAGCAGCGACAGCGATGCCTCAGATGAGCCACAGCAGAAGCACAGCCACAGCATCGATGGCCAAACCCAGCGCAGTGTACAACAGCTCGCGGAATTGCAGCTGAGCTCAGCTCTGCGCACAGCGATCAAACTGGCTGCCACGCTGCTGGTGGAGATGTCAACGTTTCCCAATTGCAACAAGAACATTGTGCTGGATAAAAGCGGTAAGAGAAGTTGGTTCATGCAATTTGTAGCACTTTTGCCAGAATTTTAGGGAATAATATAAAAAAATGTAGTTAGAAATAGCTTAAGAAATTTTTTGACATGCTGAACAATGATACTTGTTTTTTTTTTTAATAAGATAAGTATTAATTCTAGAAAAGTAGTTAAACATTTTTTTTAATAGCCATATATACACCTAGTTGCATTTCCTTAAGGCCCTATTCTCTTTCAGCAAAAAATTTTTTTCGACTTTTTTTTTTTTGCATTTATTTATAGCTTGGGTAGTTGTGAATATGCCCCTAAAAGGATTTTTACGAAATACTTAAGGAGATATGGCCATTTTTATCCAGCAATGTTAATGTTAATGCATGTGAAGTCAAAACTTTAAACGCGTTTATCTCGAAACCACGTTTTTCGAGCTGGCGGCCACGATTCCGCCAGTTCTACTGAACCGATTTAGATGAAACAAAGTTTAATCGACGTAGAATTGTCACCATTCTGGCCCGAAGTAAAATAAAAATTTTGCGATTTTTTTTACTATTTTTTTTTACACTAAACTACAAAAAAATGGGTCCAAATTCGATTTTCAATTTCAAGTGGCCGCCATTTTGTCAAAAAAAATCGCAAAATTTTTATTTTACTTCGGGCCAGAATTACATCTATGCTGATCATAACCCCGTTTTTTTTTTCATTTCCGACGCTCCGGAGACCCGGAATCGTGGCCGCCGTGACGACACCTTTTTTTTGCACCACCAACTTTGAAGTCTCATTACTTTTTGAACAGCCCTCGTATCGAGGCAAAACAATTTTTTTTATTTTCTTTCATTCATTACTAATTCAATAAAAAAAACAAAATTCAAATATCTCTTTGCGTTTTCAAATGAGAATTTTTTCAAAAAAGGTCCAAAAACAGCAAGCTGAAGGAGAATAGGGCCTTAAATTGTATAGCTATTGCAATTAGCAAATAGTTTACGATAACTAAATAATATTTTATTTAAATTATTAAGCTTTCATCAGTCGAACACCAATCCATTTTAATTAGTATACTATACCAAACTTTGTTGTTTCTTGAGTTAGTTCAACCAAACTTAGAGCTTGTGTTCTTGGTATTGCATTTAATATTCTGATCAACATTACCATCGGTCTTCTGAAATTCAAATTCGAAGTACGAAGAACTTTGTTTATTGATATATAATATCTCAATCAATCTCACAAGTTTAGCTTTAAATAATATATTATATTATGTCAACTCTGGAGAAAATCGCAAAATCTTTAAAAAAAAAGGTGACATTAAAATGTAAACAGTTTTTTTTAAAGCTAATTAAACTAAAGTAAATTTTTTTTCAGGTATAAGTTAATTAATGTAACTCTTAAAAACTAAATACTTACTTCGGCTTGCTGAAGATAATTTTTCCTTCTTGATCTTGACTAATTAAAGTTCTCTTACAGAACCGGAACTTCCCAACTGGCTGAAGGTGCTGTGCCTGGTTGCCTGCTTCGCCCAGAGCGACAAGGAGCTGCAGGTGTCCGCGATTACCACGCTCTTTGATCTGATCAGGTAACAAACTGAGTTATTTTTGAATTGAATCTCAACTAATTGCATCTTTTCCCTTTGACAGTTTACTGCGTTCACAAATCGAGCACACGACGAGTCCGGGAGTGACGTTTGTGGTGATGTTGCCGCTGCTGAAATTCGGCCACGTTAACTACATGGAGCAGCGGACACGTGTCTTCCAGCTGATCAGCTCCATACTGTGGGATTATCTGGGCACCGCGGGCATTGATCCGTCGCAGATTGCGGCGCTGTTGCATCAGCTGCACAGTTGCCTGGACAGCGGACTTGTGGAGTCCGTAATTGGCAACCGGATGCATGCCCAGCACCTGCTCCAGGGCCAATCCCAGACTGGCCTGACAGCAACGGGCCATGCATTGAGGAGCTTCCAGCTGGAGCGTGTGACGGACGCACAGCTGCTGTGTCCATCCGCTTGCCTGGATCGCCTGCGGGAGAGTCAGGCCCGCAGCTACAAGAAGTTCGAGCTGCTCTGGCATCTGGGCAGGGAGAAGCAGATGTCGCGTGGCTTCGAGAAGACGCTGCTCAAGGTGCTCGACACGCTGGCGCTGCCACACTACATGTCCGAGCGCACGTTCGTCACCAACTGGCTGCAAGCGTCGCTGCTGCGCGGAGACTTGGCGCGACTGACCAAGCCGCTCTACAAGATTCTGCTCTCGGCCAGCTCGAAGCGCGTGGGCATTGTCCACATGCAGCAGCTGTATCGCGAGGCCGCCGAGCTGGAGCACGACGAGACGCCGGCCTTTGAGCGCGATGTCTATGCGATCAGCTCGGAGCAGGGCAACGTCAAGTACCATCACATGGAGGCGGCCAGCAGTGGCGCCGGCGTGGGCAGCGGCAAGAAGAAGAGTCCCATCCGGCACCTGCCCAAGAAGATCTTTGGCGTCACCCTCAGCAAGTCCAATAAGACATCCAACTTTGTGAGCGACAAAACGCCGCTGGCAAGCGAAGCATTGCAGGACATCAATACCATTGGACTGATAATCAATCCGCTGGAGAACGCGCATGATTTCGACGACGAGACGGACCTGGAAGAGCCGCGCATCGAGCTGGTGGCCAGTGCTGGCAAGGATGCGCCTCAGACGCCGCTGGAACAGAAGCTGGCCAGCGCCATGGATGAAAGTGAGCCGGCGCAATCGCAGGTTGCTCCAGAGCCGGAACCGTCGCTGCACTACGACCAGGACATCACCGACAACTCGGACAGCAGCGACTTCGAGTCGGACTCGGAGCAGCGCGAGACGAGCATTGAAAAGGAGGACAGTCTCACGATCAGCTCCAGTGCTGGCGGAGCAGGAGCAGGAGGCGCCCCTGATGATGTCAAGCGCTTTGTGGGCGACTGTGAGCGTGTCACGGAAGCGCTGACACAGCACGAGCGGATCAAGAGCCGGAAGATGTATCGCCTCACCAGGGAGAAGACGCCTGGCGATTCCAGTCTCAATGAGCCCGAGGAGCAGCAGCAGCAGACGGTGGACAATGAGCACGCGCTGCCCGCCGATGAGTATTTCAGCGAAGCGGCGATTCTACGGCCGCAGGACAAGAAGCTGGCCAAGGAGCTGGGGAAGCGAAAGAAACTGCTGACGAGCAGCGACAAGAAGCGTCTCAGCTGCATTTCCAAGACGTCCACGGACAGCAATCACAGCAATCTGGCGGAGCAGCTGGAGGCGACAGAGACACACAGCGAGGAGGAGCCCGAAACGGGCAATGATTCCAACCATACCATCAATGTGGAGGACAAGCGACGTAATCTGAGTCTGGAGACGAACAAACTGCAGCCGGACTGGCAAAAGACGCTGGAGAAGAGCAAACAGAATGTGGAGATCTTGCGACAAAATGCGGCAGCTGCAGCTGCAGCGGCGGAGGAGCAACTGAGCATACGCTCGTCGACCAAGAGCAACAGCTCCTTGGGCATTGGCCCCTCAGGCAGGCAGACGCAGCCGGCAGATGCAGCGCATCTCTATCACAACCATCTGCTGCTCTATCTGGGCATCTACGACACCAGGCAGACGTTGTACGCTCTGCAGACGCTGCGGAACATCATCGGCTGTGATAAGCGGACGTTCCTTTGTCTGTCGATAACCACGAGCTTCACGAGCGGCAGCTTGAAGCAGCTGCTCATCCGGCATCGCAAGAGCATCTCCGGCAAGGGATTCGGCGGCAGCGTGAGCAACTCGGAATACGCCCAGGGCTATCGTGGTTGCATGCATCTCGAGCTCCTGGTCACCTTGCTGTTGTTCTATGCTCGCGGCTACTTCCAACGCGAGTCCCTGGACGCACAGCGGCAGCAGCCAACGCTGCAGGATGTGGTGAACAATCGACGCATCCAACTGGAGAGCATTGAACTGTTGGCTCTCATCTGCACGGAGCTCATCGAGATTGTCAAGGGCATGGGACGTGGCTTGGCCTGTTACATTGCAGACCTGTTGGCGCGGGCCAAGCTGCAGAAGGTGATGCTGCACTGCCTCAACAGCTCCGTGTGCAACTACGGACGCAAGGGCATCGGCAGCAGCAGCAGCAGCTACGCCGAGCAGGTGCTAAATTTTAATGATCCCCAGGATGATCAGCTGCATGCGGACTGCTTTCAATTGCAGCTGCTGCGTCTGCTGCTGTCCGTGATACGGCTGGAACACGAGGTGCACCAGCTGCGTCAGGACACGCCCAGCAATGCCGCTGGCGAGGATCACACTGCCGCCTCGGGGAACGCGTCACCCACACGCCTGGCCGAGGGTGCCGCCGCCAATGTCAAGTACTTGCCCAACTGCCTGATCAGCCAGCAGCCCATGTTCCTGGCCGCCGTGCTCGGTGCCCTGCAGCAGGAGCGACTGCGGCATCTGCATCGCAACTGGACGGATCTGGTGACCAGTTCGCTCAACTGCTTCAGCTTTGGCTCCTTGACCAACATCGTCATCAGCGTGGTACATCAGCTGTGCAATAATCTGGATCGCTTGGCCAAACTAACGTTGCCCCAGCAGCGTCACTTTCCACCCGACTACGTCATCTCGCAGCTGGAGGCGCTGACCATCCTCTGTCACTATTGTCTCCTGGACAACACGCAGCAGACGGCGCTGTCGCATCTCTTCAACCAGGCCTATCCACAGACCAGCTCTGCGGTCCAAAGCTCCAGCACTGGACAGTTGCTCAATAGCATCGTTCACTCGTTCCTCTCGGCCACGGAGTCCACATCAACGTCGTCGGCACCGCGCAATCCCCAGCTGCAGGCGGCACGCAATGCGGTGCTATCGCATCTGCCGCGGATCATGACCAGCGTGGCGGCCATTTGGGACAGTGAACTGGGCCAGCTGCGTCCGGTGCGTCAGCAGCTGTTGGAGTTCCTTTCACCCGTCTCACTGCATCATGGCTGCAACTTTCTGGCCGCCATTGCCGTCACCTGGCAGCAACGTGGCTCCAACACCGCCAACGGCAACAACAACAACAACAACTCGAGTCCCTCTGCCGTCGCGGAGCAATTCCAACGCAACTCGACGCTGCAGGCTTGCCCGGCACAGCTCAGTTTGGTCTCGCTGGTGTCCAGCATTCGGGTAATGCCCATGGACTCGTTTGTGCAGACACTGCATCAGGTGGTCAAGTCACCGCCGCCCATCCACAGGCCGCCGGCACAGCTGAGCATTGAGGTGAGCGCCCTGGAGCTCTTCTACTTCTATATGAGATCAGCACCGGCGCCACAGCTGGCGGATGCCTGGTCAGCGCTTCTGGTGCTCATCCGGGATGGTCTTAGCCTGTCGCCACCGGCACAATTCGCACTGCTGATGCTGCTCAATGAATTCGTCCAGCGTTGCCCCCAAATGCCATTCTCGGACAAGAAGGAGGTGCGGGAACTGCACGATGTCACGGCCAGGCTGGTGGAATCACTGTCGAGCGTGGCCGGCGCTTGTCTGGAGCAGACGACGTGGCTGCGTCGCAATCTGGCCGTCAAGGAGGATACGGATGGCCATGCCAAGGACAACAGCTTGGGCGGCGGCATTCAACAATATTCACTGCAGGCACAAAGTGTTCTCGCCGGCATCCTCTCCAATCTGCTGGATGTGGCCTATGGCTCGCAGGAGAAGGACAAAGTGGTGACCATTGTGACCACATTGCTGTACAACATAACGCCGTATCTGAAGAATCACACGGCGCGCAATGTGCCCTCTTTCTATGCCTGCTCCGCTCTCCTGGCCAGTCTCAGTGGCTATCAGTATACGAGGAAGGCGTGGCGGAAGGACATGCTGGATCTGCTGCTGGACAACGCCTTCTTTCAAATGCACATCTCGTGCTTGCCGTTTTGGCGCCAAATCATGGACAGCCTGATGACATATGACAATACCACATTCCGGGAACTGATGACCCGTGTTTCCCTCTCCCAGGCGGGCAGCCTCAACATCTTCGCCTCTCGCGATCAGGAGTACGAGCTGCGTGCCATGCTCCTCAAGCGCCTGGCATTTGTCATCTACTGCAGCGAGTTCGATCAGCACAACAAGTACATGCCGGACATACAAGGTAAGCTCAGCTCTGGTTCTAGCAATCACTTTAGATTTAGATATCACTCATACCTGTTAAATTTCGATTAGAATTACTAATCAATTACATTATTTTTTGAAATAATCGTAGTGAAAAATTTGTGATTATATAATGATTACGATTACAAAAAAAATCAGAAATAATCTAAAATTATTACAATTATTCAAAAATAATCAGAAAAATTTAAAAATTATCAAAAAAAATTCTTTCTGATTATTTCCGATTATTTTTGATTTTTTCTGATTTTTTTGGATACTTTGATTGTGAAAATTTAAAATAATTAGATTTTTACTAATTAGTCATAAATAATCAGATATAATCAAAATAATCAGAAATAATCAGAAAAAAATCAAAAATAATCCGAATACTCAAAGAGTTTGATTATTTTTTCTGATAATTTTTGAAAAATTTTAATAATTGTAATAATTTGAGATTAGTTTTGATTTTTTGTAATCGTAATCATTAAATGATTGGGCAAAACCTAAAATAATCGTAATCATTAGTTCGACTTTTAAACAAAAATAATCTAATTACTAATGATTATGATTACTAATCATTATTTAACAGGTATGATATCAGTATAGATAGATATTTATTTATTTATTTATTGTCTGGCTAAAAGCAGCCGACACAGCAAATAATACATTAAAATTATAAAATATATATATTAAATTATAATAAAATAAATTAAAATGAAGTTTAAAATTAAGATTCTAAAATTCTCTGGGGAATCTAAAATGAAAAAAAAATTGATTGGCCCAACATTTGTTGCTAGGATTGGGGAAAACCCAGAAAAACCCAATCAGACCAAAATTATATTAATGAGTAGTTAGTTGGTTATATTAGTTAGACATGATAATATAGAGGCTTTAATAGTGAGCGGAGAACACTCGAAACTAATCGTAGGGTACAGTCTATTATAATCTGCACACAGAGTACGAAGAGGTTCGTGCAATTCCCAGTTAGTGAAACAACGTTGGAGATATAAAGGATTAAAGTTACGAGTTACTCTAGAAGGTACATTGAAGGTTATTTCTTCCAACAAATTCGCCGAGTCTATATGACCGTGCAGTAATTTGTGGATGAACATTACTCCAAGCATAGTTCTACGGTTAGTAAGAGAGGGAAGATTGAGTAAGAGAAGTCTACTAGAATACGAAGGCAACTGAATTTCCGAGTTCCAACTCAAGCCGCGTAAAGCAAAAATTAAAAATTGTTTTTGAACCGACTCTATCCTGGCACGATGGGATTCATATTGAGGAGACCACACACATGATCCATATTCAAGAATTGGACGCACAAGAGACGTGTAAAGAAGTTTAGTAGTAAAGGGATCATCAAATTCCTTGGACCATCGCTTAATAAACCCGAGAACTCCCATTGCTTTATTGACAGCTATAGCAATATGCTTATCAAATTTCAGTCTATGATCTAGAACTATACCCAGGTCATTAACTGATCTTTCGGAATCATTTAAGCATTCCAATATAATGCCATTAAGTGAGTACTGTGAAATAATGCGGGAAGATCTATAGAAAGTCATAACTTTACATTTCGAACTATTGAGATTTAATAAATTATCTTGGCACCAAAGATGGAAAGCATTTAAGTCTGCTTGCAAGAGACTAAAAGAAGAAGGATCGCTATACGATAAACAAAGCTTGACGTCATCCGCATACATGATAGCATGGGAGTGAGATAATAAAGATGGAAGATCATTTATAAATAACGTAAAGAGTAGTGGACCAAGATGACTACCTTGCGGTACTCCAGAAGTAACTTTAACTGACTTTGAAAATGAATTTTTGAAAATAACTCTTTGTGTTCTGTTACTTAAATAATTTGAAATCCAAAGAAGAAGATTGTATGGAAAACCAAGAAGATCAAGCTTATGAATGAGTAGAGAGTGGTTAACGGAATCAAAAGCTTTACTAAAATCAGTATAAATAACATCAGTTTGCATCTTTTTCTTGAACCCTTTAATCACTAAGGAAGTAAACTCTAGTAGGTTAGTGGTTGTAGATCTACATCTCATAAACCCGTGTTGAGTAGGTGAGATAATAGAGCTACATAAGTGTTGAAGATGTGAGGTTATAATTTTCTCAAACATCTTCGGAATAGCAGACAACTTGGAAATACCCCTATAGTTCTGAGCATCGGACTTAATACCCTTTTTATGAAGAGGAATAATATAAGAATCTTTCCAAAGCGCTGGGAAAGAGGAGGAATCAACGGACAAAGTAAACAACTTATGTAATGGTCCGCATAACGATTCTGCACAGTACTTAAGTACAGACGCAGGCACACCATCGGGACCTGGTGCGTGCACTGGCTTAATCGATTTAAGATCGCAAAGAAGCGAGCTTTCTGTGATTAGAGGGCTGTAAATACAGTTAGAACAGCTTAACCTATACGGGTAAGGCTGGCCAACACGGAAACTACTCGTAGAATAAGTAGTTTGGAAAAAGTCAGCAAACAAATCTGCTATGGATTGATCAGTATTAGCTTGAATATCGTTGAAGACAACAGAAGATGGTAATGATGAGGCTTTACGTTTAGAGTTTACAAATTTGTAGAATTGCTTCGGATCCTTAGAGAATTCAAGCTTACAACGTCGCAAGTAATTATTATAACATTGTGAGTTAAGAACTAGAAAACTAGAGCAGGTAATTAAATATCGTGAGAAATCAAAAGGATTTCCAGATTTTTTATACTTTTTAAATTGCTTGGATTTCACATTTTTTAAATGTGATAATTCTCTAGAGAACCAAGGAGGTCTATTGCAACTAATTGGTGATACAAGTGGAACACAGATGTCAAAAAAAGAGTTAAGAGTATTATAAAAAAGCTTAATGGCATTATCCAAGTCAGAACATGTGTATAGTTGAGACCAATCAGAACATGAAATCAGAGTGTTTAACTTATTAAAATCAGTTTTACAAAAACTCCGTACTCGCTCAAGTGGCTGAGATGATAGAGCAACAGGCCACAAAGGTAAATTAATATGTGCGTTTAGAGTTGGGTGGTAAGGGTCTTCCGGAGTTACCAATGGATCAATCCTGGATACGATGCTATTATCAGAGTCTAATACAAATAACAGGTCAAGTGTTCTGTTAATAGAATTGCACACAGGATTGATTTGCACCAAAGAAAGCTCAGAAAGACCGTCAATAAATTCATGAGAGCTATCAGGAAAAAGTGAATGCGAGTCATTTGAGGAAAACCATCGAACATCTGAAAGATTAAAATCACCTAAGACAAAAAGCAAGTCAGTGTGAGAAAGTAAAGATGATATAAATTTAATAGCAGTCAGGTGACTATCATATAAAGTGTTATCAGAAAGGGGTGGAATATAAGAACATGTTAAATAGATTGAAAATTTAAGAAAAGAAACTTTCACGCAAATAAACTCAATGTCAGAATTTAATGTGGTTGAAATAGGTTCGGAGGACAGATTAGAATCCACGGCCAACATCACTCCGCCACCTTTACGAGCTATACGATCACATCTATATATAGAGTATTTGGACGAAAAAATAGAAAAGTCCGATGTGGCAGGCTTGAGCCAGGTCTCAGTAAAACAAATGACATCGAAATCAAAAGAATGACTATTGAGATATAGATTAGAGAGTTTACTATTAAGGCCTCGTACATTTTGATAGGCAAGAGTTAAAGAGGAAGTTAGTTTTTTGATGCTTCATTTGAAGATGAAGCAGATGGAGAGGAACCAGCACCTGAGATCGGAGCCCGATCTCTCTTTCGAGTAGAATTTCCCTTGTATTCTGCAACAAAGATATGTTCGGGCCAGAAATGTTGATGACAAATCTTGTCAAAAACCTTCTCCGAACACGATATCTTGAACGAAGAGATTTCCCTAGGGTAATTAAAATTAAATTTATCCACCAAAATATCAGGATCCTGTATAATGTTTTGGATGTAAGCCTTAACATCATACGAGGACTGATCTTTGGCAAGCCTAGAAACAAAGACATGCTTCATGGGCTTCGGGGGAGGAACGCCTTGGAGGGGCTTAGACACGCGAGGAGGTACGACAGTCAAAGTATTGGCTGCCGTAACAACTGGAGTGGAATTTGATTTTACTCTATTGGGAACAGACGGGGCAGGTGAGACGGAAGCTGCACTATCAAGTGGGTTATGGTCAGTCCTAGCTTGCTGAGAAGTAGATGGCTGAGAGTTAACAATAGATGGCTGCAGACCCAGGTCTAATTGCGGGATTGAAAATGATAACTGCGCCTGGCGCGGAGCAGAACTACTCTTTTTACGTTTAGGAGGCTCATTTAATAAGGATGAATTATTAAATAAGTTCTCCATATCAGAAAAGAGGACATTTGCCTTATGAAATATCTTCGACAAGTCCTTGAAACTATCTCTAGTTCGCTCCATAAATTTACGAACTTGCACCTCTATGTCCCGGCAAGTATCACAGCGCCATCTCAAACCATTGTTCTTCTCAAGACAATCTTTGACTTTCACAGTGATACCAGCACATTTCAAGTGAAAAGTCCGGTCACAAAAGAAGCAAGAAATAAATTCTTGCTTAGGATCAGGTCCATGACACTTATTATAAAAACAGATTAGATCAGACGACATAATAATACAGGGTATTTTATAGTCGACTATAAAAAGAAAAGTAAAGTGGTATTCTCTCAGGGAATGCTAATCGAAATGCAAAGCACAAAAAGAGATGACAGGCAACAACAAAAACAAAGCTTGTTCACAAACGGCCGCTTGAAGTGCAGAATGCACGCACAAAGCAACAGAAAAAGAATGAGTGAGCAAACACAGACAATGCTTGCAAGCGCTACAACAGATTATCAGTGAGAGCACGAAGAGTAACACTGAGAGCGAGAGAGCAAGTTAACAGCTGTTAATTACCCAAAACAAAAGCAGAAAGAAAGAAAAATAAACAAAAACAAAATACTTTGATGCCCAAATTGAAAACACAAATTGTAATTGGTGTAATTATTGAAGACAATCACTGTTTTAACACATTAAATGCACCAAAAAGACACCGACTACGTAGTTATTACAACAAGACAAACACTTTATAATATTTACGTGAAGAAATGCACTAAAAACAAGAAATATTACGGAGCACACAAAACCACGACTGAACACAGAGAGAGTTATATGTTATATAGAAACACAAATTAGGATAATATTATTAGAAAGTGTGTAAGATCAGGAAAAATCAGTAGGAAAGGCTACGGTCGGCCTACTCTTCTGATAGAGACCTTGTACTTATTCTGTAAATTCGTGGGACTAATTCTAAAATAGCTGATCGGTTCATATTTAGATTTTTAAAACAGATTCGGCTAAAGCATAATACAGAGAGTAAATAGTAAACAAAAACCTTTAAAATTGGCCTTGGTCAAGTACTAACATTAAATTGATCTGCATAGAATACAGGAATCTACATATAAATTTTGGTGTACCTAGCTCTTACAGTCTCTGTTATCTAGGAGTGGTCTTAACAGTATTGAACTATATTTTCGAAAGATTTCTCTATATATCGAATTTCCTTGTTAAATCTTATTACCATTAAAAGGGTACAAAATGAGTTAATCTACTTAAAATACCGGATGCTACATATCAAGTTTGGTGTATCAAGCTCAATTTCAATTTCTATGCTTAGTTTTTTATTTTTATACCCTAGCCCGTTAAAAATGGGCATAAAAAGGGTGAAATCGTCATTTTATTCGACATTTGCCTGAGGTAGCATTACATCACCTTGTGCTAAAACATTTTCCAATTCCCCACAGAGCAATTGGCCAACAGCTTGCGTCTCGTGCCCTTGGGTCCGTCGGTTCAAGCAGCCGTATTTCTGTGCTTCCGCGTTCTTCTGCTGCGCATGTCACCCGACCATGTGACCTCATTGTGGCCCATCATCATAGCTGAAATGGTGCAGGTCTTCCTGCAAATGGAACAGGAGCTCAAGTCCGAAACGGATGAGCGCAGGTAAGCATTTGGACTGGACTAAGGTTTAATTTATGATAGTTTAATTAATTAATCAATTTTGTAAACAGTCAACAAACAAGGCTGCTGCCGGGCATCGATGTCTCCTGGTCGTCATCCAACACCAACACCAGCAACGGCATCAATGCCCAAACGCCCATGCAGCATTGGCGTTCGGTTCAGCTGGAAGCCTGCAAGTTACTGGAGTTGGGATGTGTGCTGCCGGCGACAAAGTTGCCGCATTTCCAAATGTATCGCTGGGCCTTTGTGGGCACGGAGTTCGATGTGCACGAGGAGGTGCCGCTGTCCAATGGCAGTGTTGAGAATCTGGCCGCGCTTCCAAGTGCGCTTTATGTGCCGCACGTGAGGCGCGTCTCTCGGCTGATGGACATGAAGTTCACCAGCCATTCGCCGGTAAGTGTCAATTGAATTGACCACTGAATGAAAACAACATCGAATTCATATTTTTGCTCTTTCAGTTGATGCAGCGTCCGCGGAACCGTCACTTGATGCTGAGTTTCCAGCAGCTGCAGTCGCTGCGTGAGTTATATCCGTTCTTCTCCACGCTGGGCTTTAGTTGCCCACATTCGTGCAATTATGCGGATGCCGAGCAGGATGTGGCCAATTGCCTGGAGGAGATTGAAGATGTGCTGGCCCACGATTTTCTAGAGAAGCTGCCCAGCATCACAACGCCCAGATGAAAACTGGTCGCGGCCTACAGGCAGACGCAGGCGCAAATTCAGACAACAAGCCTGACACAGTTCGAGCTGGAATTGAATCTGGGCGCCAATGGACAGACGGCACGCATTGTTGCCGCTGTCCAGGCGAAGCTCAGCAGCCAAAATGCCGAGACTAGCTTCACGCAGGCAACCAAGAAGACAAACTTTCCATTCTACGTGTAAGGAAAGTCATGCGTCAAGCGATACGATAGCTATAATCATAGTTAGAAAAGTAAAAGTATCTGTATCTTTATCCGTATTAATGTGTAATCAATATCGTTTTAACTGTTGCGTATATAAGTCAAAGTCCTATGAATTGTTTAGCTTATTATAGTGGCACCCTGTATGTATGTATATGTATATTTCAACTGTTGATAGCTGCGCCGAAGTAAATAATATGTTTAACAACTAAATGCAATTCAATACATCAAAAGCATTTTATTATTATTATTATTTTGTTGCATACATTTAGGCACGAAATCGTAATTCGGGAGCACTACAACAAAAACTAGAACAACGAGTCTTTTGAGCGACTTCACGGCGGCGAATAGACAAAATTAAAGTTGGGAGCAGCCGCTAGCTCCCGGAGCCCATGCGTGCCCACCGCTGATTTAGATATTTAAGCAATTAAGACATTTAATCACACGATTAACACTTTAATTAAATAATTGCCGAAATGCTATGGCTGGCTCAGAGATTCAAACAACGGGAACAGTCGGCGGTCTCGACTCACGATTCTTCAGTTGCAGGAAATACGAGTAGACGATGCGAGAGCAGAATACGCCAATTACTGTAAAAAAGGCAAAACAAAAAGGATTAATTATAAACTCTTTGGAATTTCCATTATTTTACTACTTACTGAAGACCGCGATGTACACGACTAACGCCCCAAATAGGTTATCAACGCCAGTGGATTGGCGATAGCCTCCATAGTTAAAGATTGTGCCTAATAAGGCAAACGGAAAGCCGATGGCCAAGACAATGGCATAGATAAACCAAACGGCAACTAACCAATGGTTTTCCTATAGGGGAAAGAAAGAATTTAATACTATAATACTATAAATAGACAACCGGATAAACTATAAATAAACGTTCATTAATTTTTTTTCTGTTATCCTCTAGGAAAAAACTTGAATATCAAATTAATCAGCTATCGAAATAATGAAAAGTAAGTGATAATAATATTTATATTTATTTAAGTTATATATTTTATATCTACATTTTTTTAGAGATGGTGATTGTTTTATATTTTTATCTTTATGCTTGATATCGTGTCTTTATATTTTTTTCATTTGTAATGGTGCACCATGGCACCATGACAAGTCCTACGATCTTTAAGTGAAGGTAAATCAAGCAGTAACAATCTGCTAGAGTCACAGCGGACGGCAGTCCGCGACTAGCAATATACACAGGAAGAATGGAAAATTTGATATGACTGTCCGATCAGGTTGAGTTATATACCGATCGAAAGGTATCAACTATCAAATTTGCATACTAAGACTTTTGGAAACTCACCTGGCTCGTGAGATAAAGAGGTGCTAGTGGGAGGGTAAAATTTAATCGATTGAAGGAAATGGGGCCCTTGGAGCTTTTTGATATATTTTTTTTTTAATTTTTTACTATTTGTATCAAAAATACGCGTCGAATGGCACGTGGATCATCAATATCGGACCACTGGCTCAAAAAATATTTTTTTTTTTTTAATTTTTCGTCGCATTCCGAAAATGAGATGAAAAGTCTGCCTTTAAAGCTATAAATATATATGTAGCTTAAGAGTTTGAATGAGGACTTCTTCCCGATCAAAAATCTAGAAACTTTTGTTCTAGGACTTTTTCGAAAAATCGCCAGTTTAGCGGGAAATTTGGCGATTTTTTTTAATTTTCAAAATGTTTTAGTTTGTAAAATTACGCGTTTTTTGGTATATGACACAAGCAATTTTACCGGTGGGCTTGGAAGATATTACCTATTAACTGACAATATACGTTTTACCTAGAATTGGAATAGGACAGCAGCAACAAAGTGTGATAGCAGCCAGAGTTTGAGAGTGCTGATAGCTTTTGCGATTGGCATGTGTGTTCGTAAAAGGAACCAGTGTTGTTTGTTGTTTATGTTTAACATATAAATTATTTTTAAAAAAATTTTGTCACTCGGCACTGCGCAAAAAAGAAATATTAATTAGGTATGAAAAATGTAGCGTTTTATTATTCTTAGCTTGTTGCATACATTTAGATATAAAAAAATTAAGAAATTTAATCACACGATTAACACTTTAATTAAATAATTGCCGAAATGCTATGGCTGGCTCAGAGATTCAAACAACGGGAACAGCTTGCGGCCTCGACTCACGATTCTTCAGTTGCAGGTAATACGAGTAAACGATGCGAGTGCAGAATGCGGCAAGAACTGTACAAAAGGCGAAACAAAAAGGATTTGATTAATTACAAACTCTTTGGAATATCCATTATTTTACTACTTACTGAAGACCACGATGTGTATGAATAACGCCCCAAAGACGTTATTAAAGCCAGTGGATTCGCGATAGCCTCCAAAGTGGAAGATCGTGCCGAATATGGCAAACGGAAAGTTGATGGCCAAGAGAATGGCATAGATAAACCAAACGGCAACTAACATATGGTTTTCCTATGGGGGAAAGAAAAAAAAAATAAAAACTATAAATATAATAAAATAAAATAATAAAGAAATATAATAATAATAATAATGAAATCATATAGACAACCGGATAAAGTTTATCCGATGAACTTAAAATATACTATATCAATAATTTTTCTCTGTTATCCTCTAGAAAACAACTTGAATTTCAAATTTATCAGCTATTGAAATAATAAAAAGTAAGTGATAATAATATTAATAATAATAATAATAGTGATTTTTTTATATTTTTAACTTTATGCTTGATATTGTGTCTTTATTTTTTTTTTTTTTTTTTAATCACATTCTTTACAGACTGTATATGGGCATTTCCATACTCGCGCACGGGACATTCGTACACATTCAAAGTAAAAAAACGGTAAAAAGGAAACGGTTTTTTTTTCTGATGAAGGGCTTAACATATAGCATTTGATTAGCTCTTTCATTGGTGCAAAGAGTGATTTTGGGTAATTTTTCATTTTTAAAAATAATAGAAAAATTCAAGTGATTCGCACGGGACACAAAACGGAAGTGACTTGTGAGGTCAACCAATTCAAACGCCAATTTCAGCGAATCCAGAGGCAATATTTTAATGCAACTTATTTCTAACTCTTGTGCATTGATGCCTCTTAAAAATGGTTATGATTTTTTCCAAAGATGACTTGCACTTTTTTTTAAATTCAATTTGACGTAAATTCGCACGGGACATCGCGCACGGGACATTTTTTACCATCACTTTTTAATGTTCTTTATGTCTCTCTATTTAAAAATTATATGTCCAAAACAGCCCGAAAAACTTATTTAAATTAAATTTTCAATATATTTCTTTGAATTAAAATGGTTCATGTTACAATTTTACTGTCCTACTAAGTGTAATCGTTATAATACAAACGGTCCATTTTGCAAGTCAATTTTTAAGAAAATTGACATAAATATGAAAAAGTGAATTTATTCCAATGTAGAATCTATATGTTCATTTTATTGAATTTCTTCTAGCGTAAATTGCTTAAATAAATAACTTAAATACAATTTCTGGAAGAAAATTTCAAAAGATGTGAATTTTTGATCAATTTTACGTTTTTGGCCGCGGTGGACCTTTCTGTGGAAATGCCCATATACTAGGGTGAGTCAATTTTTTTCGACCCAATGCGGGTATCAAAATCGTAATCTACGGTGAATTCTAAGAAGATTTGCCCAAGAAACCATAGGTCTAAAATCATTTTTAAAAATTTATAATTTTCTTGAAAAAATGTTAAGTGAAACAAATTATTTTTTATGCACTCGCTTAGGTATCTATGCGTATTTAAAGTGACAAACAGATACAAAAAGTTTCTCGCTAAAAATCGGAAGCTCGAAAATGATTTTAGACCTATGGTTTCTTGGGCAAATCTTCTTAGAATTCGTCGTAGATTACGATTTTGACAACCGCTTGTTGCATTTTTTTTTGTCCATACAAATTGACCCACTCTAGTATATACTGTATACACATGTACATATATACATATGTACATATATATGCTTGAACAAACAAGCAAACAAACAAATTGTTGTTTATAATCGCTTATCTACAGCTACGCTATAAAAACTGTTAGTCACTGAAAGTTGAATAATATTTGTGATTAATTTTAATTCGAATGAAAGATGTTGTCATATATTAAATTAGCTAGATAGGAAGCATAACCTACCTCTATACTTGTTATCAGTAAATCGGCAGATAATGGGAAGATTTTATTGTATTAACTCACCCGTTTGCAGCCGATTAGTAAGCAAGCATTTGTGATAACAGCGATTGCTAATCCAATGAATGTATAAACTGAAAAAATAACCAAAATGTTTGCATGTTAATAATATATAATATTTCAAATGTGTTTAATCTTCGCTGTAATTCTGTGACGCCCACCAAAATGCGAATTCCCTGCCACGCGAGGCCTAATCTAAAAATTCTGCTTGCGGCGCAATCGACACACGCATTGAGACATTGAGAGAGATAGAACGAGAGAGACAATATGTGTATTCTAAAGCAGTGTTCGGCACGGAGAGAAATAAGAGAGACAAGGTTATTTGGATTGATGATGACGACAGATGCGTGAAACACTGTGCGGCAGCGCCGCGCAAAAGCCGTGCTGACTTCTGTTCTCCAACTACACATTCGCCAAAATTTTATTCTTTTTAATTAAATAAAAATTTGAAATACAAATACAAATTTTGTTGATAACGACGGAATAGCGTTAAGAAATTTATTATAAAAACTTTCTACAAAAAATACAAACTACTTTCATTAATTTTGTTCAGTGTAAAGCTGGTTAACTGCCCACATCAAAATAACAATGTTTAACAGAGTGCGAGAGCGCTTAAATTCAACTTGACGTCATCATTGTATACATTCCCAGCTTTGTATCAAAAAGAAAAAAGCCTCATCATGTTTCAAATTAGACAAGTATTACCTCATGCTTTATATTTACATATGTACATACGTTTATATATACTTATTACTCATTTATTTCAAGACTGTCATAACAAAAAAACACGAATTCTGAATTAATTATGGAGATTTAGTCGTTGTATTCTATTCTATATTGTGTAAAAGTTTTTTATACGAATCTTTTATGTTGTTCTTATAAGTTAATAAAGATAATTGATAATTTAAAGCACATTTTCAGCACTTTTTGAGTTAAGGCAGTCTTGAGTATATACAAATTCCAATAAGATAAAATAAAGCTTTTTTTTACTCACCCGAAGGCGTTATTAGCACACTTAATACAATGGAAAATAGCGTGTAGATTGCGATGCCCATACACCAGGTACGCAAATCTGTTTGACACGGTCCCTGATCAACAGTTAGATCGAATTTCATTTTAAGGCCTGATCTATTGTTCTTGTTAAGTATACTACTTATAAGTTAGTTGTCAGCAATAATGACAACTGTTTCTAGTTTTTTCACGAATCAAACAGATCTCACAACCGACGCGCGCAAAAGGCAAACAACAACTAACGCGTCTCCACATTCATATCACCATACATAGGGAGGTCGGAGGAGATGTAAAGAAAGAGAATGTGTATGTGTGAGTGTTCTGGGCAGTGCTGGCATATCAGCCTTTCCCGGACAGCGCTTTGCCAATATTTGCCCGTTAAAAATATCCATATTTGAAAAAATATAAACAAAGAGTAAAGGTAACAATCAGGGATTAAAACCGAAACGAATATCGGTTTCAGTTACGGTTTCGGTTATGTTCGGATTTAGGTTTTCGGTTATAGGTTAAGCAAAATCTTTGAATAAAGGTTTCGTAACGGTGAACCGGTTTTCGTATGTTTCGGTTTTAAAATACCGGTACGGTTTCGGTTCACATTAAAAATAAAATCAAAAACAAAATACAAAACTAATAACAAATTATCAGAGATCGCAAACAAGACTTATTAGTCGGAAAAAATAGAAACAGTTCGAAATTTTTCGTTGTAAATTATTTTTAACTTGTTTTTTTAATTTTTATAACAAAAATTAATAATAAACCATGCTTTTAAAATTGTATTTTTAAGTTATACCATAACTCTTATTTGCAATTTTTAAAATATTAAATAATAATAAAATTTTTTTTCAATTTTTATAATAAAAATTGTAAATAAAAATTTGTTTTAAGATGTATGAAAAACTGAAATTAACCCTTAAGCTTAGTACGCAAGCTAACTAAATTTTACGCTGCGTAAAGTGCTCAATATTTAGCTGTCGACGAGCGTAAGCCCAGTGTTGCCAATGCAACACGGAAAAATAACAAAAAGTTGAGTGGTAACACTATGCGTCAGCGGCGGTTTATTTTAAATTTGAAGATGCTGAACTGATTTGGATGAAAGAGGAGAGAATAGGCAGTGAAAAATGCAAATTAAAGTTTATAGAGAAAAAATATGCGATGCCCCGCAACCACAGCGCGTGTTGGGTGCACCCATCGATTTTGAACTTCTAATGAGGATTCACCATTTGTGTTAATGAAAAAAATACCAAAATATCTATAAAAACCATTTTAGCTTACGTTCTTGCCTATAATCTACCAATATTGTCATCGTTATTGACCAAATTTAATTAGTCTTCATAGTTTTCACTTGTGTGCCAGACATTAATCTCCAGTATACCCAGCGAAACTCTAAACAGTTTAATGTTTCGCTGGGCCTGTCAGCAGTGCTGCCCATTCTGTTATTTTACTTAACAGCTCTGTTATTTTATTTAGTCTGCGGACACCCGAGCGTAAAAAATGTCAAGTTCTTCTTCTTGATTTTACGCCAGCGTTTTTTTATATGGAGTTTGGGCTTACGCCAGGCCTTTTTTTTAGTTTGCGTACTATGCTTTATAAATGAAACGGTTACTAAACGGTTATTTCGGTTTACAGAGTTTCGGTTTAAAAGTTTCGGTCAGAGGAAAATTTTTTTTTTCGGTTCCGGTTTCGGTTACGGTTACAAATTTCAATCGGTTTTTACCGGTTAAAGGTTACGGTTTCGGTTAGGGTTTTAATCCCTGGTAACAATAAATATAATATATATAATCGGATTTTGGTGTTTGCCTTAATTTTAAAAGCTTGTAAGCATTCAATATTAATTTCCAACACTTTGATCAAACATTTAATATCCGAAAATTTGTATTTCCGCTTGGCATCACTGATTAGGGGTCGATTAGTGAAAGAGTGTGGGAGTGTGAAGAGTGGGAAGAATTTATCACAGCTCTCTGAACTGTTATAAAATACTGTAGTTTATCTAAAATATAACAGTGGTCTTGCTTGAACATTTAGTATTAAGGAAATACTCTGGCAACGCTTGCATGCAGTCAGGCACTAATATAATATTGCCCGAGTCTTTCATAATAATAACTAACTGTATTCATAGAACAACAACAAAATTATAAATCTAATTAGTTTCTTTTGATATCTTTGCATACAAATAAATGGCATTTTATTATAAAAAGTGTAACAATTGTTTGACACATTTGGCAGCCCTGCTGATTGATAAATATTTTCTAGTAGTAATTCTTCATCGATGGTGAGATTTATCGAAAATTGGTCCCATGTCATTCTCTAATGGAAAATTAATTAAATTTTAAAAAATATATTTATTTATTATCACTTAATAAAGTACAAATTCAATAAGCCAAGAAAAATATAAATTTTCTAAGATAATATAGTTAATTTTAAAATTAGTTTGGGGGACGTCACTCTTTGCGCGGTGAAAAAATTAATAAATTAGTAAGAAATTCTAAAAAAAAAATATTATTAAATCGAAAAAAACATTTCAAAACTCTTGTGAAGTTTCAAAGTTCTAGCTTCAATATTTATTAAAAAAAAACAATGTTTACATTTAACAACTTTTCTGAATCAATCAGCTGATTAATGCATTTATTTATTAGAGGTGTGTGTTGTCCCCGATGCTTCGATGTTTGCTGAACACATAAAATTTTTAGGACACGGCTTTTAAATCTGTAAATCTCATCTGTAAAAGGGATTGTAATGAACATATGTCTCATAAGATTTCGAAATTCTCTCTTTCCAATATTTTAGAGGGCCGTAATTATCACGATTGTTTAGTTTTGTTGTTATAAAAACATTCGCCAACCAAACACCGATGGTCCGACATCGTTGTTTCTCCACCTCTAGTCCCGCTACGAGTACTGTTTGTGTGTGTGAGTGAGAGCGTCAATTGCAGCTAGTAGTAGTCAAGGTATATTTACTATAAGGTAACGTTGTCACCACAGCTGCTCTCTTTCGAGGCTACAAACATTTGACAGCATGCCTGCAAACGTTGTCGAAAGAGGTTGTGTGTCGCATGTTTTTTTTATTGTCTGTAGCCTCACCACATCGGACGACGTCACCTTATTAGTAAATTCACCTTGGTAGTAGTGTACTGTTGTAGAACAGAATTCATCTCTTATTGAAAGTTGCTGCGCAAATCCCATCGCATTTACTTGCAGTTGTGACGCATAAGGGGAAACTACGTAAAAATTCCAGCGGAAAAGGTGTCCGGTTTCTAATTTCATTAACAATCTATTTGTGGTTTTATTGTGAAGCCATTTGTATTAAAACTCTGTGTGGAAAACGACACACATAACTGGTGAAAATGATGCAAAAGATGTTTTTCATGCGGCTCAACACCGCCGGTGTTGTTATCGGCTGGTTGGGCTTGGTAGGCTCCTTTGTAATGACTTTTTTGCTGGCCGCCATTTTGGGATACGCCGATGTGATCGCTAAGGCTTTAATAGAGAAGATGAAGGTGACCGACCCGAACGCCTATGATGAAATTCATATGGGTAAGAAATGACACTGCATGCAATTGTCACAGAACCAATCCATTTATTAATGCAACCTATTCTATCATTTCAGTTATTGTCGTGGCCGCCAGCGTTTACTTGGCCATCACCGCCCTTAATTTACTGGCATCAGGCATGCTGCTCTTGGGCACAATGAAGGTAATAATCGCATTCACTGATTTTTGAATTTGGTTTCGTCTCGAAATTCTTTTTATCGATTATCTATCTCTTTCCTTCCTAACAGGAACGTCACTTGATGCTGCTGCCTTGGTTGATCAATTCCGGCCTGAATATGGTGGTTACCTTTATAAATATTTTGGTTGGATTCAGCGGCTTGGTTTCGTCTCCGATGCCCGAACCTTATATAAACATTTTCTTGTACTCGGCTACTCTACTGGGTGAGTAACAGCTTCCAGTTAAATTCTATATTATCTGTCGTTCTATATGCATATAAAACACACAAATGTTCATGTGCCGGCTATGTAAATATGTATGTATGTGTGAGCGTATGCGTGCAGCTTATCAGTCATTTCACATGTAAACAGCAAACAGAGAACGGATTATTCATGTTTTTATTGTGTTTATCTTTTTCAGCAATTGAACTCTACATTTTCTACGGCATCTACTCTTTGTTCAAGCAAATTCAGCTCAACAGAGAACAGCAGCGCCCATTGATCCAGTCACAGGCCCATGCCGAAGCTGTGCCACATCAGACTACCACCTATCCTAACTATACCAAAATCTAAATTCGGGAAAGAACCGCAAGCAATTGAAAGTATTTGCCGAAAGCAACCAAATCGAAAGCGATATCGAATTGAATTCAAACATAATCAAAATACATATATATTTTTGATGTTATCCTACGTATATATTCTGATACTGTATATAATCGTGAATTTGTAACAATATCAATTAATTATTTGTTGCCATTTTTGGAACATTTTCTTGTCTTAAATAAATTTCCGATAAATTAGGGAAATACTAAACTGTTGAATTATGAAAATCCGAAAATGCATGCTACATGCTTTGGGTATATTTAATATGTTTTTATATAATATCGTTTAGTTATCGATTAAATTAACGACATGACGTTGACTTATCGTGCAAATGCGAGTAATTTTAAATTTAAAAGACAAAGTTTTTAACAAGCGTGCTTGTTTTATCTTATTCTTTTATAAGACAATTTTAAAACGTGTATCTATTTATTATGAAAAGTAGTTCAACAAAAAAAATATTTATTTCTTTCGCTGTATAAAGACAGCCGGCAATACTACTATTTGGATATCTGTTAGGTTCTGCAGGTTAGTTATAAACAAAAGGTAAAGACAAAAACTCTAACAACTTTTCTTTACAGCCTACATAAGTATGTGTGATTTTCATATTCTTGACGATTGCATGTTTTAATTTAATGATTTCGGATGTTCCTCTCCACGGCATAACATTAGGGGGAGGCTAATATTCGTTTGAAACATTTTTAAATTAAACATGCTTGTCGTTTTTATTCGAGCTCATTTACTCTTTCTGCTTTGACTTATCTCCTCTGACATTGTATTTGGAACTTATCAGTGTTTTGTCTCTCTTCTGTTTTATTTTAAGTTTGGTTCTAATTGAAATATTCATAATTTATGTGTTTCTAAGTATTATGTGAAGCATCTAATTTTCTATAACACTTGGTGAGTAATTCTTTACAAACAGATTGAGAGCTCCAACAATCAGAAGTATTCATTGCCTTTGTCAAATCTAGGGATTAGGAAGGATTATAATTAAGAAGTCTTATACAAAATACATTGACTGAGTTTATTTAACTTCATTTTATATATATTCAACGTGCAGAGGAACAACTATGCGAATTATATGTGAAAATTTACTGTATTTTTTCAGTTCCCTGCTTATGACTAAACGTAAATATGGGAATTTCAACAGAAATGTCAGCCGAGGCCAAAAACGTTAAATTGCTAAAAAATCCATATCTTGTGAAATTGTCTTCCAGAAATGTATTTAAGTTATTTATTCAAGCAATATACGATAGAAGAAATACAATAGGGCATATGAGCATATCGATTCTACATTGTAATAAATTCACTTTTTCTATATTTTTGCCTATTTTTTTTAAAAATTTACTTCCAAATTGGACCGTTTGTATTCTATCGATTACACTAAGAGAGATACATAGAAATGTATTACAATTTTAATGTAAATCCAGTTTTTCAAGCTGTTTTCGATATATAATTTAAAAAAAGAGAGACAGAAACAACATAAATATATTGTAAAACAAAATTTCGCGTGCGATGTGTCGTTTTTAAATTGTCTTGAATTCGAAAAATTGCCCAAACCAATATAATAGCACCAATAATAGTGCTTATCAACCTCTATATGTTTACCTTTTTGTCAAAATAAAATAAAGTCTTGGTACATGTTTTAGTTAACTTTGATTGCGTACGAATGTCGCATTCGACATTAGAGAATTACCCATATTCCCAATGGGATCAGCATCAGCAATCGACTGTTTAGCGTTCAGACTGTTTCTTAGTCTTGAATTTGACACGAAAGAGGGAAGATCATTTGCTAAACACAGCGTGCGATTGAATAAATAAAAAAAAATTCTATTTTACTTTAAAGAATCTTAATCTTCGACTTGTGATTAAAAAAATTAAACGCAAAACATAATAAAATGCTAAGCTCCTTCTGTTCTATAAAACTTAAGACCGCCGGCAAGATTATCAGCTGGATTTCTCTTGTGCTTTCACTGATATTAACAGCAATATTTGGACTAAGATGTATGGGTATTCAAATGTCAGATATCAAACCGTACATTTGGGACAACGAGGATTATATAAGTATATGTAAAGTATAGCCTAACTGACGCAATGAAAATTCTAGATCAGTAAAATTGTTTTTTTTTTTTACAGTTTTTGAGGCATATTTTGATCTGTTCGAGTTTTTTTATACAGAAGTTATAAGTTCCATTGGTTTCACCACTGCTTTAATGAGTTCATTGGTTTCGGGCTTCCTAGTCGTGGGCACAATTAAGGTATTGCAAATTTTGGTTAAAATATTTTGGAATTAGACATGCTAATCTCGTCTTTTATAACGCAGGAACGTCATTTGTTCTTTCTTCCTTGGCTTATCTTCTACGGCATTGTTTGGACAATTGGACCTGCTTTATATTTCTTGATGTTTTTTTATGTTTTTGGCATTTAGACCAAATAGGGAGCTTTATCTCATTGGTTTGCTTATAGGATACGGTGAGTAATTCTATCTAAATTTTTTTTGATTGAAGTTTCAAGAGTAAAGCCATTTTATAAATTATCTTACAGGCTTTGGACTTTACATTTACTATGGCATCTATTCGCTATACAAGAAGATAAAATGTTCCAACGTAGAGAAGTGTCCCCTGATTAGTCATGAAGAGGCAATTGCTGTTTCCAATCCGGGAATTTCCAGCAAATCTAGCTATATCACGGTGTAACTTCAAGTATTCCTCAACTGAGACTTGAACTTTAGTTGACGGTCAGGCTGGATTTTTTGTGGAATTTAATCATGTTAAAAAATCTCGCACTTTGTGGAATAAACTCATAATTTCAACTGATACTGATAAGGAATTTTATAATTTTGCAAAGCCAAAATTATTTTCAGACTATAGGAAATTATAAATACAGAATAAAATTTAATGAATCATACAAAACCAGCGAATCAAATTTTACAAGGTATAGAATACTTAAATAGGAATGCTGATGTTACTGAAATGCAAACCAAATCTTTGACCTACACGCTCGCGTATGGATTCAGTCGAAGATCAAAATTATTGTACTCGACTAGGTGGCAGAGCCGGCTTTTTTGCTTATAAGACCAAATAAAATTTGTTACTTTTTTTTGTTTTCCTATCTAACTTCATGCAATAAATACAGCCACATACTTAGAAACAATTGAAAAATTTTATGCGTGCTCTAATTTGGAAACAATGTGATAACCTTTTTGTATTACGTATTCGCTAAGATCGACGTATTCATCTTATGTAGCTTTGCTATTTGCAATGAAATGAGCATTTTGGCTGTTCTTATCACTGCGGACGGCAGTCCGCGCTAGTGACGAAAGCAGCACGAAATGTGCGAAAGCGACTAGCATATATACACAGGAAGAATGGAAAATTTGCTATGACTGTCCGATCAGGTCGAGTTATATACCGATCGAAAGGTATCAAATAAACTTACAAATGTGCATACTAAGACTTTTGAAAACTCACCTGGTTCGTGAGATAAACAGGTGTAAGTGGGAGGGGCAAAATTTAAATGATTGAAGCTAATGGGGCCGTTGGAGCCTTTCTGAATTTTTTTTTAATTTTTTACTATTCTAATCAAAAATACGCGTCGAATGACACCTCGGTCATCAAAATCCGACCGCTGGTTCAAAAGATAATTAATTTTGACATTTTTAGTGGCCTTCCGAAAATGAGATGAAAAATCTGTTTGTTTGTTTGTTTGGATCAAATCGTGGATTTAGCTTAAAAGTTTGAATGAGGACTTGTTCCCGATCAAAAATCTAGCAACGACTTTTTGGAAAAATCGCTAGTTTAGCGGGAAATCGCTAAAAACCGCTAAAATTGACCCTCATAAAATAACCCTCATAGCATCCAAACGATAAAAGCTACAGATGCGATCTATATATCGTTGAAAAGGTATTTCGAAGGGCTCTTACATATAAATTATTTTAAACAAAATTTTTGCATTCGGCACTGAGCAAAACAGTGAGTTTTATTTGGTATGAAGAATTGAGACATTTTAGAGCAATGTGCCGAGTGCCAAAATTTTGTTTAAAATAATTTATAAGTAAAACTTAATATTATTCGTCACAAAATTGGATATCAGAAAATTTGGGGCATGAAAATGTTTTCGTCACTAGACTTTTACCTCGTAAAGAGGTTTTTTTTTATGGGATTAAACATCTTATATTGTTTTGAATCACTTCTGTTTTATTTTAAGTTTGGTTCTAATTGAAAGTTTCAGAATTTCTGTGTTTTCAGAACTAGGGATTTCGGAATGTGTATACATGATGAAATCTACTCACTTTAAAAACAGATTGAGAACTCAAACAATCAGAAGTACTCATTGCCTTTTTCCAATCCGGAAAACACTGGCATCCTTAGCTTTCTATGGATTAGGAAGGATTATAATTAAGAAGCCTTATACAAAATACATTGACTGAGTTTATTTAACTTCATTTTATATATATTCAACGTGCAGAGGAACAACCATGCGAATTCAATACAGTGAAATTTTACTGTATTTTTTCAGTTCCCTGCTTATGACTAAACGTAAATATGGGCATTTCAACAGAAATGTCAGCCGAGGCCAAAAACGTTAAATTGCTAAAAAATCCATATCTTGTGAAATTGTCTTCCAGAAATGTATTTAAGTTATTTATTCAAGCAATATACGTTAGAAGAAATACAATAGGGCATATGAGCATATCGATTCTACATTGTAATAAATTCACTTTTTCTATATTTTTGCCTATATTCTTAAAAATTTACTTCCAAATTGGACCGTTTGTATTCTATCGATTACACTGAGTGAGATACATTGAAATGTATTACAATTTTAATGTAAATCCAGTTTTTCAAGCTGTTTTCGATATATAATTTAAAACAAAGAGAGACAGAAACAACATAAATATATTGTGAAACAAAATGTCGCGTGCGATGTGTCGTTTTTAAATTGTCTTGAATACGAAAAATTGCCCAAACCAATATAATAGCACCAATAATAGTGCTTATCAAGACCTATATGTTTACCTTTTTGTCAAAATAAAATAACGTCTTGGTACATGTTTTATTTCACTTTGAATGCGTACGAATGTCGCATTCGACATTAGAGAATTACCCATATTCCCAATGGGATCAGCATCAGCAATCGACTGTTTAGCGTTCAGACTGTTTCTTAGTCTTGAATTTGACACGAAAGAGGGAAGATCATTTGCTAAACACAGCGTGCGATTGAATAAATAAAAAAAAATTCTATTTTACTTTAAAGAATCTTAATCTTCGACTTGTGATTAAAAAAATTAAACGCAAAACATAATAAAATGCTAAGCTCCTTCTGTTCTATAAAACTTAAGACCGCCGGCAAGATTATCAGCTGGATTTCTCTTGTGCTTTCACTGATATTAACAGCAATATTTGGACTAAGATGTATTGGTATCCAAATGTCAGCTATCAAACGGTACAGTTGGGACAACGAGGATTATATAAGTATATGTAAAGTATAGCCTAACTGACGCAATGAAAATTCTAGATCAGTAAAATTGTTTTTTTTTTTCACAGTTTTTAGGGCATATTTTGATCTGTTCGAGTTTTTTTATACGGAAGTTATAAGTTCCATTGGTTTCACCACTGCTTTAATGAGTTCATTGGTTTCGGGCTTCCTAGTCGTGGGCACAATTAAGGTATTGCAAATTTTGGTTAAAATATTTTGGAATTAGACATGCTAATCTCGTCTTTTATAACGCAGGAACGTCATTTGTTCTTTCTTCCTTGGCTTATCTTCTACGGCATTGTTTGGACAATTGGCCCTGCTTTATATTTCTTGATGTTTTTTATGTTTTTGGCATTTAGACCAAATAGGGAGCTTTATCTCATTGGTTTGCTTATAGGATACGGTGAGTAATTCTATCTAAATTTTTTTTGATTGAAGTTTCAAGAAAAAAGCCATTTTATAAATTATCTTACAGGCTTTGGACTTTACATTTACTATGGCATCTATTCGCTATACAAGAAGATAAAATGTTCCAACGTAGAGAAGTGTCCCCTGATTAGTCATGAAGAGACAATTGCTGTTTCCAATCCGGGAATTTCCAGCAAATCTAGCTATATCATGGTGTAACTTCAAGTATTCCTCAACTGAGACTTGAACTTTATTTGACGGTCAGGCTGGATTTTTTGTGGAATTTAATCATGTTAAAAAATCTTGCACTTTGTGGAATAAACTCATCATTTCAACTGATACTGATATTTTCAGACTATAGAAAATTATAAAAACAAAATAAAATTTAATGAATCATAAAAAGCCAGCGAACCAAATTTTACATGGTATGGAATACTTAAATAGGAATGCTGATGTTACTGAAATGCAAACCAAATTTTTGACCTACACGCTCACGTATGGATTCAGTCGAAGATCAAAATTATTGTACTCGAATATAACCCGCAAGCGAAGCGAGCCGGAAGTAGGCAAGCAAAGGGAGCAGGGGGCAGAGCCGGCTTTTTTGCTTATAAGACCATATAAAATTTGTTTCTTTTTTTTGTTTTTCTATCTATCATCATGCAATAAATACAGCCACATACTTAGAAACAATTAAAAAATATTATGCGTGCCCTAATTTGGAAAAAATGTGATAACCTTTTTGTATTACGTATTCGCTAAGATCGACGTATTCATCTTATGTAGCTTTGCTATTTGCAATGAAATGAGCATTTTGGCTGTTTAGCGCATAGAGGCTTTCTTATATAGTGTTCACGCTTTTCAGTTTTTTTCTTATTCTAAACATTCACCCGTAAGAAGCAAGATCATCAAAATTTTATTAAAACTGTACATTAAATTATATGTGTAATAATTTGTATTTTTACAATTTTACAATATTTAAGAGTAAAAAAGAAGAAAATGCTAAACTCCTTGTGTTGTATAAAATTGAAGACTGCAATCAAGATTATCAGCAACTGGTTTTTTATGGTCTCATTAATATTGATCGTTGTTTCTGGAGCCATCTTAGATGACGATTTTCGGAAAAGACATTTTGAGACTATCGTTGAAGAATGTATGTAAAGCATGGTCTCACAGACAAACGCTATGAAATTCCTAAATCATTTCAAATTTTTCTATACAGTGCTTCGAATTGCGTCACCCATGTGTGTGACCATTTCAATATTGTGTTTTTTAATTTCAAGTTGTCTTGTTCTGGGCACTTTTAAGGAAAGACAATAGTTCGTCCAAACTATTTTTGAATTCGTCATGCTTATCGTATCTTTTATAACTCAGGAGCGTCATTTGCTATTTCTTCCCTGGCTTATATCCTCTGGCATTGTTTTAACAGCTGGCAGTGTTCTAAATCTCTACGCTTTTATTTACGGTTTGAAGTTTTTCGATGCCGAATGGTGTGGACGGTCTTTCCTTCTCTTTATGCCACTCGGTGAGTGACACTGCTTTGTCCTTATAAAACTTTCAAAGTAATGTCGCATCATTTTATATCTTTCAGGTTTCGGAATTTACATTTACTTTGGCATCTACTCACTGTGCAAACAGATACAGTATAAGAAACTGAAGTGCCTACTGATTCATGATGTGAAGAAAGCCGACTATTTCCTTAGAAAATGGTGATTCGAGTAAGGGAAGTTCGGCTGTATCAGGATGTAAGTTCAAGTTTTTTTTTTTCAATTCTGCCTTGAACTTTTATTGTAAGTCGGAAAGATGTGATTTTATGTGAAATTTGATTTTGTTCAGAAAATGTAAAACTGAAATAATAATATAATAATTTCAACATTGACTTTAACGGATAAGAAATTAAAAAATTTCCATTTGAGCTAAGAATAAGTTACGAATTTAAATTTTACGAGAGTCAGAATACCCCATGGAATCGTGGACTCTTTATGAAATGCGAAATAATGTTAATTAGCAATTTCTTGAGCTTTTTTTAATTATTAATGTTTGTCATTAACACACATACATATATAAATAATCACACAAACATATACATATGTACACATAGAATAAAATTGAATAAATGGGGCTGGATTTGAAGAGTGTTTGAAGAGCGTTTCACGCAGCGCAGCTAATCGTTGTAACCCGTCGTTTGGATAAACGCCTACGGTCATTTGCCCAGGCCCAACCACATATAGCTGGGATCAATGAATTGGGAGCCCCGATAGCCGTTGGGATTGCGGGATACCAGGGATCGGATCTTCTGCGAGGGTCGATAGCTGCTGCGCACAGACTGCAGCAATTTTGATGGACTACGATCGGGCGGCTGTCCGGAGTCATAGTCAGAGTCATCTGCCGAATCGGGGCTCTGCTTGAGTGGCGGATATGGATGCAGTCCCTCGAGAAGCTGAGACTCTCCCTCGCCGAGCTGCTGTGAATGCTCTGCAAAGTGCACGTTCGCCTCGAGCTGTTTGAAGAAGTCACCCAGATTGGTCATGACTCCTGGAAGAGAATAGGACACTTAGAAAACCGTAGTTGATACCTTTAATTACCTACCAGCGCTGATTGATGGCCTATAGAGTGGTCCCTTGTATTCGGATGGCTCCCGTTTATATTTATAATGTTCCATTGGCTTATCATACAAGTCCGCATCGTTATCAGAGGGTGGCAATAATTTGTGACCGCGATTCTTAGGGATAACAGCCGGAGATTGCAGATCGCCCACCCATGTCTGATGCACTTGCAACTCCTTCAGATGCTTGTTGTACCGTTGATGCCAAAGATTGCGGCCTTTGTTTAAGGGCAACGGAAGCAGCGGGAAATTAAACGGTTGCGCCAACGCATTGCCAAATTCGGGCATCATTTCCTCCGTTTCAATTTTTGGCAAAGGGCTTCCGCCGTCAAGAATGTCCATTTCCATTGGCCAAAGCCAAGTGGCCAACGCTCGCTCCGCTCCCTCCTCCGCCGCTTCAATGGGCGCCGGTCGCAATGGTGCTGCTGTGGAACAACGCTACATTAATTGACTGTGCCCCAGGGATTAATATGAACTTTGCGGAGCCAGAAACGGATGTTCAATTTCCGTTCTGACCCTGCGGATTTTAATTGTTGATACTCGCAAATGGCTTTCAATTAATCGAAGGTCATAAGTTAATTTTCTATAGTGTCAATAGATGGTCTATTGATATGAATATTAGGCTGGAGTGAGGAATACATTTTTTTTCGAAACTGTATTATTAATGAATGATTCAAATGAATCAAAATTGTTTGGAAGTCATCCTGAGGTGGCGCATCAACGTTCTAGTTTGATATATCATTCAAAAACTCTAACAACTCGACATAATTATGATCCAAAAGCTGATAACTGTTATGATCGGACTTACAGAATTTTTAAAATTACCAAACCGGTAAAAACACGTCCAATTCCATGTGTGTAAAACTGGAAGCTGGCAAGTAGTGGACCACTGAACACACTCCGTTGTTATTGGATATGCAATGTACGTATTAACTTATAAACCAGGAACTGCAATCATAATACGTTTATTATATAAATTGCAAAGTAAAACTTACTTCACGTTTTATCTGATTGACTTGTAATTAATTTTAAGTTATACGCTCATAAACTAATGACTTTTTCTTGCGTTTTATTTTTTAATCATATATTTTTGTTTGTAATTTGTAATTTTGAGGCTTTTATAAATTTTTTAAATTAAAAAATATTTAGATTATAGAGTTTCCTTAAGGTAGGAATATATTTATACGTATTTTGTCTATTGAATACCAAATTTCAACTTGAGTTTTATGTTTTGACGCAAAACTTTTGTCTCAAAACTTTTGAGCTATATTTATCCTTTTTTTTTATCAATAATATCAATATTTTTGGAAAAATGCATAGATTATCTTTAAAAAAAATATTTTGGTTTTCTGGCTGTCTCATTAATTAATTAATTCTGCTCAATATCCTAATTCTATAGGTATTACCTTCTTGTTTTATTAATTCGAGTAATTAAATCTTCATTTATAACATACCTGTCAGTAGCAACAGTAACAGCAACGATATGCATCGGTTTAAGCTTAGATATAGAAGCGTCATTATTGGTTGGGTTAAGTTTTCAAAGAGTTTTTACATTTTCTGCGTTAATTTTGTCCGCGTTGACTGTAGAGTTTTTAAACACATATTTATTTGATTTGGAGACACAGTTTTAAGAAAAAGATCATGTGCCACAGCGGGGCAAATGCGACTAACGGCGAATGCGACGCCTTGGTCCGTTTTTATAGCTGCAAGAACGTGTCCTGCCCCGAGCACCTGTTGCCCGAAGATGCGACGACGATGGCGATGGTGTTTTTAGCATAGCCGCAGGTTGCAAGTGCCATGTAGGCAGGTGGCAGGTGGCAGCGTATGTGATGTGGATGGCACCTCGGGACATGCGCAGCAGCCGCAGCCGTCACATTAGTTGGATATTTGAAACGCGACTCGAACTTTGGATGGCAATTGGCCAATTTGTGAATGAAAGTGGGCAGTCGCAGTGGTGTCCCGAGTACCATTTTCATTTTAAATCCCGTTCAGGTCAGGTCTCAGTTTGCACTTGTGAAGCAATAAGGCAATAAGGCTCAGGTGTGCTAAAAGGGATTCAAGTGCGGCAACACGCACAATTATCCAGTCTTATTGCGTAATGCCTTTGCATTCGATATTGAATTTCAGATTTTCCTTTTATTCTTCTGGCTAATGCACCTGTTGGATGCCCCTAATGTGACGTCAAAAGTTTTTTTGTTGCCTTTGAAAAGAACATTTTTACAGCATAATTTACATAATTGGGTCAGTGGCTGGTGGTTTGGCTAGCCATCTTTTGTATGTCATCATCTGCTTTGTTGCCGCTCATTCTGCATACAACATGTCCCATGTCCGTTCGCCTTTGAGCCGCGCTGCGCTGCGTCCTTGCCACTTGCCACGGGGGCACACACAATCTAATTAGACTTGTGGACAGCGGCAGCTTCTTTGTAACGCGCCCGGTGAGTTAATGGCCAACAGCAAAAGCAGCAAGCAGCAAGCAACAAGCACCATCAGCAAAGTAACTTTCTGCAAAAACCATTTAAAAGTTTTCAAACACTTTTCTAATTGGCCTACACTCACTTAATTTTTCTTTTCTGCAAGAGTTAAAAAAGGAGAAACCTCTTTACAATCTAAAAGTCCAGTAAATAATGCATTTCGTTGTCCAAAAATTTTGTGGCGAGCAATATTAAATTCTATACATATATGAATTTAAAATTAAAAACTAAAAAATCCAGAGCTGATATTCGTTTAAGCAACTATAAATATGCAGGCATGCCACAGAAATCTCTTTCACTTGACTTTCACGTCAATTTCATTTCTCCGTGCCACAGTCCAATCACCTGAACAATTTTGAGTGAGATGAAATCATCGCTCAATTCACTGGCGTCTGATGCCATGAGAATAATGTCACATTTTTTGTCCGAATTCTTGAATTTAGAGTTGTCGAGTACCTTTTCTTGTTTGCCGCGCCAATAACTTTTAAATTTTTTTAAGCTATACAATATCAATTATTATATAAATAAATTGAGTTATATAAATTAAATAAGAATTAAAATGAAAATTTGATATTCTGCAATGATAAACTTTAAAAAGTAGCTAAACAAACCCTTGGGAAATTTAATCTGAGAAGGGGCCAACCCTAGCAGCCTAGTACGAAAAGGTTGATGAACATGCTAAAAAACCTAAATCACACGAATTTCTGTGGCACGGAGAAATTTTCGAAGTGGAATTGCTTTTCTCTGAAATCGCTTTCACTAGTGATTTCTGTGGCATGCCTGATGAATTGCTTGCAGTCATGTACAAAAAAAATACGAGTATCTATACATACATTCAAATAATACCGACTTGTCGAGTTTTCCTAAAAGCAAACTAACTGTAATTATAAGTACAACACACAGGCGTAAATTTTTGCCAATTTCGAACTTTCATAACTTTGCCAAAACTAAAAGGATTTATCGTAAAGAAGAATGTCATTTTGATCATAGTTTGTGTTCGTAAATTCATTCTGTGTTCAAATGTTATTCATTCCTTAAATATTTTTTTTTCTACAGAATGCGATGCAACTGAACTGTTTGGAAAATTCCAAATTTTAAATCTCAAGTCTTCCCAGTTAATCAACTCCTGTTATTATTAACTGAACTTAATTATGCAAATGAGCATCGAAGAACAAACTCCAGTGTTTCATCAAATGTTCGTGATTTATTTTTACCTTATTACTTATTATCCAATGTTCCCTAAGGGATATACAAAGTTTCATTAAACCTTTCTGAGACCATTAACAATAAGTTGGAGTATATTGGGATTATTAATTATTTTGCTTAAACTATACAAAAAGGATTCAAAGTGAAATTAAATATGTGCTAAGACTTTCTTTTATTTTAACAAAAGGCGAAACTTATTAGTAGGTCTTGATTAGTACTATAATTTGTGCTAAGCTTGATTTTGGGCAATCGTTCATATTCAAGATAATTTAATTAAACCAAGGCATTCGCACGCGACTCAAACAGAAGTCGTTTTTTCGGCGACCAGCTCTAACACTGATTTCGTCAAATTATCTAAAAAATGTTTTTTGTTTGATTTCAAAATTGTCAGGCGTGCCACAGAAATCGCAAGCGAATTAGAATTCCCCAGAAAGCATTTCCGCACGGAAATTTCCGAGGTGCCACAGAACCTCGAGAGATTTAACTTTATTTTAGCATTTTCACCAACCTTTTCGAAGTAGGCTGTTAAGGGTTGACAACTTCTCAGATTAAATTACCCAAGGGTTTCTTTAGCAACTTTTTTAGGTTTATCATTGCAGAACAATAAGTTTTTCTTTTTTTTTTTCTTATTTAATTTATACAGGTATGCCACAGAAATCCCTAGTAAAAGCGAATTCAGAGAAAAGCAATTCCACTTCGAAAATTTCTCCGTGCCACAGAAATTCGTGTGATTTAGGTTTTATAGCATGTTCATCAACCTTTTCGTACTAGGCTGCTAGGGTTGGCCCCTACTCAATTTAAAATTTCCAAAGGTTTGTTTAGCAACTTTTTTAAGTTTATAATTGCAGAACAAAGGATTTTTATTTTATTCCTTTTTTAATTAATATAATTTAATTTATTTATATAATAATTGATATTGTATAGCTTAAAAAATGTAAAAGTTATTGGCGCGACATAGTTACAATAAAAGTTACTCGACAGCTCTGAATTTTAAAATTCTGACAAAACATGTGACATTCTCATGGCATCGGACGCCAGTGAATTGAGCGATGATTTCGTTTCACTCAAAATTGTTCAGGTGATTGGACTGTGACACGGAGAAATGAAATTGACGTGAAATTCCAGTGGAAGAGATTTCTGTGGCATACCTGTATAATTATATTCTTTCTATCTCTCTTTTGTTAAATTATATTTTGAAATAGCTTGAAAAACATGTTTTAAATTAAACTATAAATATATTTCTATGAATTAAATGGCTCATGTTACAATCTTACTGTCCTTCTTAGTGTAATCGTTAAAATACAAACGGTCCATTTTGGAAATCAATTTTTAAGAAAGTGGGCAAAAATATAGAAAAGTGAATTTATTCCAATCTATATCTAGAATCTATATGTTCATCCAATTGAATATATATTGAATATATTGCTTAAATAAAGAGTTTGAATTTATTTTTTGAAGAAAATTTCACAAGATGTGAGTTTTTGATCAATTTTACGTTTCTGGCGTCGGTTGACATTTCTGTGGAAATGCCCATATGCAGCTAACTTAACCCTCTAAGACTACCTTAAAAATACTTTCATGTTTAAAAGCGAATTTTTATTTAGCTATTTTGATTTGAAGGATAAGTGTCTTGAGGCAACCTTAAGTGTTAGATGGTTAATATCATTCCATCATGTTTATATTTTTATGAATAAACAAAGCCGTGCTTTGACAAATGATATGCAGTTACCAATTCGAAAAGGCTTTCGTAGAAATGCTATGGTCGAGATCCCGACCATAGTATACCTATTACTTATACAAATATGTATAAAATATTTTTTGTTCCATACTTTTAGGCACTTGCATTGCTTAAAAACTTAAATCAGCTATTACTACCGTTCTGTTTGCCCAATCTTGTTGCGATTAAGTTGGGTGACAGCTTTTAATAATAGATAACATTGATTACGATTTGCGGAGGCGGAAGGGAAGGGGCAACAATATTAAACAAACTTGATCAGCGTGGGACCTAAATCTAGGCGCCCTCACGGACGGACGGACGGTCACACAGACTCGGCTGTTGATGTTGATCAAGAATAAATATACCTTATAGGGTCGGAAACGCTTCCTTCTCGCTGTTACATACAGTGGCTCACAGCTTAAAGTATGCACCCTTATTTTTGCTTTAACTGCTATGTTAGTCAAGTTATCACAATAAAAAAAATATATTTGGAAAGGTCGTGTGAATTCCGTTTGAATGACACAAAACTTTTTTTAACCCATTGAGTACCCTTGGAAAATTTCGAATTTATGTAAAAGTCACTTTTCAAAACTTTTTTCCTCGATTTTTTCCAAAAAATGTTGGGATGCAAAAAAATTCTTGGAACAATTCAAAGAGCAAACTGTAAAAAAATTTTCAAAAATATTTTTGCTAGTATTTTTTATAATTTTTTGAAAATCCCAAAAATGACCATTTTAACCAATTTTTCCTCATTTTCACGCAAAAAGTGCCTTTTTTGCAGTTTTCAAAAATTTTGTACATTTCAACAAATCACAGCACGAAGGGTGCGAAGGCGACTAGCATATATACACAGGAAGAATGGAAAATTTGCTATGACTGTCCGATCAGGTCGAGTTATATACCGATCGAAAGGTATCAATTTAACTTACAAATGTGCTAAGACTTTTGGAACTCACCTGGTTCGTGAAATAAACAGGTGTAAGTGGGAGGAGCAAAATTTTAATGATTGGTTGGAGCCTTTTTGAAATTTCATTAAATTTTTTACAATTCTCATTGCGCGTCGAATGACACCTCGATCATCGAAATCGGACAACTGGTTCGAAAATTAATCAATTTTGAAATTTTTAGGGGCCTTCCGAAAATGAGATGAAAAGTCAGACTGCCTATTTGTCGGTTTGTCTGTTTGTTTGGATCAAATCGTTGATTTAGCTTAAAAGTTTGAATGAGGACTTGTTCCTGCTCAAAAATCTATAAACGTTTGTTCTACGACTTTTTCGAAAAATCGCTAGTTTAGCGGGAAATCGCTAAAAACCGCTAAAACAGTGAGTTTTATTTGGTATGAAGAATTGAGACATTTTAGCGCAATGTGTCGAGTGCCAAAATTTTGTTTAAAATAATTTATATGTAAAACTTAATATTATTCGTCACAAAATTGGATATCAGAAATTTTGGGGCATGAAAATGTTTTCGTCACTAGACTTTTACCTCGTAAAGAGGTTTTTTTTATGGGATACAATATACCCATTGACTTATTTTTTAAGTAACGGGTTTTGAAATATGTCGGCAGTTTAAATTAACATTACGTTACTATTTAACAAATCTTGTTTGCTTTACAGAGTGACTCCTGTTACCACGCCAAGCTATGTTCTTGCAACTCGCAAGCTTTGAAAGCTTTGCTTGCCAACAGAACAACACCTGCTTTGCTTGCAGATGTATCAAACAGTGCCAATTTGAGTATAACAGTTTAAGCACTACTGCTATTTAGCAGTGAAATTTTACTTAAACTACGCAACGTTTAACTTATAAATATTGTTAAATATTATGTCTTATATTAATTGAATGCTTGAAAGAATTCAGTTAATTGATGCACAATTTAATTTCAACCGTTATAAAATAACAGTAGAAACGTAGAGACCTTAAATGAAGGTAATAGATTCATATATACAAATGGCAAAGAGGGGTTAGTTCGGCTCTACGCCACTGGCCGACTCACGGTCTTGCCGAGACTTGATGGCGATGTCGATGTCGCGCTCAGTCGCGTTTGAGCTTTCGTGCCGTTCAGTTGTTAACCAAATCGAGCTAGCCACAACGAGAAAGTTGTACACGCGACGCAGGCAGCAACTAAATAATTGGCTTAACATCAGTTGAAATTTGTTATTTTGTGGGTGTGAGGAATGGACAAAGGATACGCATACCGGAAGCAGTTCAAGTGCTGTTAGCAAATGAAAGATAAAACCAAAGCAAACTCTATAATTAAAGCTTAACTGCAAGCAAGCAAAAAAAAAGAAGAAAAAAGGGAAATAAGGTGCGGCAGTAAGTTTATGTGAACTCTGTGAAAAGAATGGGGGTGGGAGTATTGGAGCCGCTGTCATTGCTGCACTAGGCAGGACCTCTGCCAAACTCCAGAGTCATGCGCAGACGCAACAAAAACACAAAACGGCTGTTTTCACATTTCCCGCGCTGAGGCCGCAGGTTGACGACCCGCAATGAAAATAAAAACGCCGGCACACAAACACTTACATATTTGCGTGTGTGATAACAGCAGCAGGCACTGTAGGGTGCGGGGTTGTCACTGCTATGGAATATATTTACACCCTGCTACACTCACTTTCATTGCGAGGGGCTCTATGGTATCTCTTTACTCGTATTGACCATGGGCAATCAGACACTGGCCCAGAATAAACAGAAGTTACATTAATTGCGGAATACGCTGCGTATGCTTAACGCATTAGAAATCGTTCTGTTGGCTGTTTACTTGGCACATATGTGGCTCTGGCTTTGGCTCTGGCTCAACTGCCTACAGTACGGTCCTCCATATTTGGGCACGCTCTCAAGAGTCTCAATTTTTTTTATTTGCCTGGCACGCATAGACACTTGAACGCATGTCGGGGGCGCTTCAAGAGACCCCATAAAGAATGTGCTAAACATTTCGGTATCGAAGAGATAAAACGGGAACAGACGAAGTTTCGCTACTCTTGAATTTTAACTGATTTTATTATTGAGCTACTATACTTAGCATAGAACACAATGAAGTATTATAAAGTATTTATTTAATTATTAAGTAAGTAATGCAAAAATTAAAGTAAAATACAGTAATAATATTTAAATTTTAATTTGAGCTGAAAGGAAATTAAAGAATCTGGGGACATTCAAAAAATAATTAAAATGATCCAACCCTTGTTGCAAGAATTATAAATAATAATATAAAAAATAATAATAATATTTTAAAAATTCAGATGTGATCTATAATCTTGGATCTAAAGATATTTATAAATACATTTTTAAATGTTGACCAAGCTATAATCTTAATTTAATCTAAGAATCTGAAATCTTTATTAAACAAAACCGTGAGAGCTTAACATTATTATTTAATATTTTCACAAAAAGTATTTGCTGTTGTCTTATTCATTGATTTTCGCCGTAATTGAAGCTGAGTTGGCTTATTCCGTCTTATTTCCATCACAATGCATACAACAACAAGAACATTAACTTGTTGACCTTGATGGTTTTAGCCAGTTGCATAGTCGTCGCTGCGATTAATCATCAATGAAGCGTGCAAGAATCAGTTTCAGATGCCAACTTGCAATTGGCTTAGTTCGAATCACGTGGAGCATAAACAAATGTTCCAAGAAGACGACAAACAAAAAAAGACAAAAAAAATACATAAATGAAGGCAAAAAAAAATAAGAGAAATATTCTAATACAACTACAACCGGTTCAATGTTTGCACAATATTTATGTCGCCAGACGTTCAAAATATTACTGAATGGTTTGCCTCAATTGGCCGGGCTCTGAGCCGGGAGCCAACTTTGCTAGTCGTTAACTGCTTTGGGCTACGTGTGCCGCATTCGTTGTATTTCTGTTTTTTTTTTTTTGGCTCATTTGCTTGTTAATTTGAATTTCACACACCCAAATACACTCACTTCAGTTTCAGGCTAAAGATGATATTTACAAATTTGTTTAACTTATTTTTGGCACATTTGAAACCAAACTGACCAGATGTGGAGAATATTATATGAATTTGCAGCACCTTGACTTCCTGTTTCTCTCGAATATTAAATGCAACTCTCAGCATTCAAATTTGATTAAAAGCCACCTGGCTGTATACACTGAAAGAAAGCCACTGGCTACTAATAAAACTCGAAAGCCAATAAAAGCTTTATATTTAAATAGCTTAAAATGTTAATCCAATTGAAAAAAATCTTTAAACTTTCAACTAGTAGATTAGATATTTTTGACAGTGTAATATTTGTTATATTTATTAAGTAACCGCAAAAACTGTTTGTCCAAGCTCGCTGTCACTGAGCTAAACAACCGCAGAGCGTAACGGTAAACAGAGTCTGACCCTGATGAACTGCTTTAATTACACGCACATTGCTCATACGACATGTGGGACGCGTCATCTGAGCATGTGAGATACTGACCCTAAAGTGTGCCTAAAAAGACACTTAAAACTGCATGCGAGTTGGAAACTGTGGCAATCCCACGGGTGCTTCTGTGTCAAGTCCGATTTGCAACAGTTGCAATTGGGGTGTGTATGTGAGGGGGTGTGTGTCTGCTGCAGTAATAAGCACCTAATGGGGCTTCTTTTTGCCGAGATGGGGGTCTATAAACGGCCATTGCCCTCCAGCCCAATTGCGCCCTCAAGCATGGCAGATCGCCTGGGCACATTTGTTGTTGCTGTTGTAGTTGCCATTTAACGGGCAGATAAAAACAAAACAAAACAAAACAAAAAAAAGAAGAAAAACTAAAACCGAAAATTGTCGTTAATTTGTTGCTGTTTGTTGCGCCAAGTGCGCAAAGTGAAATTTTCTATGTATCTTTTTTTATTGTAATTTGTTAAATTTTGTAGTTGTTGTTATTGCTACTTCTTTAGTTGTTGCTGTTTTAGTCTTGTATTGTTGCTGCTGTCGTTTTGTTAATGCAGCGTTAAAATTCGTGACGTTGATTTCACACATGCCGTCGTCTGGCCACGTTTTGTTGACCCCAGAACTTTCCAAGCGTGATATTGCCCACCGACAACAAGAGAGATAGAGATGGAGGGAGCAGAGAGAGAGGGAAAAGAGAGAAAAGGTTCCATATGCCTCGAATACGAGTAAGAGTACGAGTACAAAAATAAGCAAAGCTTTTTGTTTATTTGCATAATCTGCCCCAATGCATTGGACCTGTGTTTATTGCATGGCCAGCCATAAAGTAAATATTTGTCACAATTCAGCACAAAAACAGTGAAAAAAATAGAAAACTAATAAGACTATTAAATACTCTTTTTTGATAAGTAATTAAGTTTATTTAAGCACGCCACATGCTACTTAAAGCACTTTCGTGCAATTAAATACTCTTGAAGTGTATATTCCTTTATAGTCATAATGATGAAATAATTATTTATATTAATCACAAAGTTGATGATAATTGATATTTATATTGATATTTGCTCTTAAAACTTTTAACTTCGTAGCTTCCAATTTGTGCTTACATTAAAATAATCTCTGACTATGATTGCATTCGCCTACAAATATAATAATAATTAAACATAGGAAATAATTCTGCAAACTTCGAGAGACAAACAAAAGAATTAGTTAACTTGATTAATATTAATATTAGGCTTTTGGAATGTTGCAGGCACGTACAAAGATATAATGATTACTTTCAAAAAGATAAAAAAAATGATTGTGCAATTGAAAACATATAATATGAGCATAAACTGTGGACAAACTTTTACAGAATATAAAATAATTGATATGCAGTGCGTATACTTACATCATAAGCGCATACTTTCATTTCTTTTAGTTAAATCTGCTGTGGACAAATCCTTAAAAGTCTTCATAAAATAATAGATAACTATATTGTTATATGCAGGGCGTATACTCAATAAACTCATTCTTTTGATTCAATTCCTGTTTACTCTTCTATTGTATATATGGATACATTTAGAATGTACTTCCAGTTATTTAATATACTCACTCCCCTTCGACCTTGGCTTGCAGTGCTTATTATACATAAATAAAAAAACTCAGCCACTGACCACATAAAATCGCTGGCTTGGCAAATGCGCCAATTGCATGTGGCAAGTCGTTCGCTTTGGTCGTTTCAAATGCTCACATTCTGTGCATCCTGTGGGGAGGGACATCGAATCGAGTCTAACCCAAATTCGCCTGGGTGCAGCTCAACAATGGGTACAATGGAATCCGAAAAAAAAAACAGAAATAGAAGAAAGGGCGGTGTTGAGAGGGGACTATGGAATTGGCGGCACTTAACCTACTTTTGCGGTCTGTTTAGATGCTTTCTTTTCACTTTGACATGCCAGGAACTCTGGGCGGTATGATCTCATGTAGTTGTCGTCACCCTGCCCAGAAACTTTGTACGTATGACCCACATTTTTTCTTTTTATTTTTTTTTGCTCGAGGGGTGACAGTAAAACAATTACAAGCTATTGATTTTTTACTTTACACGCTTCATTACAGCTGCAACTTGCTGAAGAAAGAACAAAAATATACAACTGCCAAAGAAAAGACTGAAATATTTATAAGGGGAAAGTCCCCAGGACCAAAAGCAACATCAACAACGAGAAACCATCAAGTGTGGAAATGTTTTAGACCCAACAATTTGGGGATAAGCTCAAGGCATTCCACAACGTATCTGCCACAATGTTTCTGCCCGTCAAATCGAATCAGTGAGTAAACATCGAGCACGTTTCATTCATGTTTATGCGGGAACAACCCCAAATTTAAATGGGGGAGAGTTTCAGCATAAACAACCCCCAGCCTGTATGACAGACAGACCGTGTCTGGCGTCATGTTGTCGCCTCTTAACCACCATTCTCCTCCTCCTCCTCCTCCTCATCTTCATCAAAATCATCATCATAAACCATTATCTATGAAATTTGATTTAGCAGAGCTTCATGTTTGTATTTATCTGCAGCTCCGCCGAGGCGAGTGGCAACAACGAGGATGTTACCACCACCAGCAACAATTCAACACAAACGCCCAGCGATCTAAGCCCACCGGGACCCAATGAGGAGGTGCTGCCACAGGCACATCATCAAAATCCAGGACACTGCATCGCCTCCTTTGCCGCCATCAATCAGATGCGAAATAATGCACAGGTAAAACATAAAATATGAGCTTTAAAAATTAACATCAAAATAATATGCAATGATTTTCTTAATCACCATAAAGTTTCAAAACATACAAAACATACTTGTATATTAAAAAAAAAATGGTATCAAATACATATAACAAATACATATAGTTTCAAATAGTACACGTTGAAATTTGCTTAAATTTCTTATAATTTCCTACATTTCTTAAAATTTTACCTAGTCAGCATAAATAGTATAGAAAATATAATCTTAAACTTTGAGTATATTCAATCTAGGTATATAGTAAGTTATACAAAAGTTTATCTTTGAAAAGGGTATTTCATATAATGGGAAATGAGAGCTAAAAAAATATAGTTCAAATTAAAATTTTATTGAATTTTCATTTTCATTTTAACATATCAAAACATAAGCTCAATTATTATAGTCTCCATAAGATTTTCTTTAAATATCTTGAATCAAAGTTTTAATTGAACAAAATGAAATCATTGAAAGGGCATCTAAAATTACACAACTGGCCTATTAATTATTACTAACGGTTGGCATAATTAAAACATAACTATTTATGTACGACTTAAATGATTGCGTGATTGAGAAGAGAACTCACTTGAGTTCTCACTTACAGCTTGGGCTCACATGGCGCATACACAATATCATTTCCCCCAATTTCTGTAAAGGCAGAGGGCAAAATTAATTGCCTGCCTGAACGACTGAACGCCTGACTGACTGACTGAATGACCGCCCCGAGGTCTGTTTTGGGTGAGCCAATAGAGCAAAACTGTCGTTTAGTGATAAAAAAGTAGAAAAAAATTTGCACAGCGGGTGGAATGGCTTGGCCTTAGCCAGAATCGAAGCAAGCGACGGCTCCACCCCATGCGGCATGACGTGTGCGCCAATTTTTATAAATACGAAAAAAATATGAAAAGCGAACCATAAATAAAAAAAATTTTTGTTGTTCTTGTAAATGGTTGCTGCAGAGCCATTAAAAATAGATATTAATCGGGTGCAGTGACTTGACAAGAGACGAGAATGGGTTAAGTCTATAAAGTGACACGCACAGTGAAGTAGAAACGAATCACTTCTAAGGATTCAATAGGATGCACAGTGGTTCTGCACTTCGCACAATTTGGCTGAAAAAGGAAAAGTGTGTATCTTTTAAACGCACATACATATATAATGAAATTTGATTTCTTAGATGTTAAAGAAAATGTTTATATTTATAAAAAATTTGTTTTCTCTTATGTTTCGAATTAATTTCCAGTAAGGAAAATGATAAAGTTTTAATATACTGTACATTTATATTTATTAAAATCGCTGATTCTAATATCACAAGTTGAGAACTTTTAAAATTGATATGGTATTATAAGTAGACTGTCTTCAAATCTACTTATTATATCAACTTTAAAAAACCAAAATTAAATTTAAATTAAAAAACCAAAAAAAAAATATTATAGTATATGAGATTAAAAACAAGAGTAAACTTTGAATCTACTTTTGATATAGTATTTTATGCCATTAAGGATAGGAATAATCCGAAACTGATCTACCATATTTAATAAAATTAAATTAAAATTGAAAACCGTAACTGAAACCGTAACCGAAACAAATTTTTTTTATTAACTTTCACTTCTGCCCTTATAAATTTTATATTCTAGTCTCAATAAAAAGATTTTTTAGTCTGTAAAATATTGAGTATTTGTTTTTAAATTTACATATCTTTAACATATTTTGAAATTGATTTGTAAACCGAAATCAGACCGGTATATAACAATTTTGTGTAACCGATAATCGACAATCTAAATGCGAACATAACCGAAACCTCAACTAAAACCGATATTTGTTTCGGTTTGATACCCTGATTAAAATATATTTTCAATATCTAGAATGATTATGTTTAACAATTTTTCGATGATACGAGTATTCTGAACCACTGTGCCTTCGTTTACACTGTGAAACTGAGAGCACGTAGCCAGGACGTCGTTAATGGGATTTGTCTAAGGGCCCACTTTATACTCACTCGACTCATGTGTCAATGATGGATTTTTGTTTCTGCTTTTCGTTGCAGCTGTGCGATGTGCGCCTCGAGGTGGGAGGAGAAACCATCAATGCCCACCGCGTGGTGTTGGCCTCCGTTTCCCCCTATTTCTATGCCATGTTTAACGGTAAGCACGAATCTAAACAAGGGGAAATGGAGTCCACTTCACCATTACATTGCCATTACAGATGACATGCTGGAGCGTAATCAGGGATTGGTGCGACTCCACGATGTGGACAGCTCGGCGCTGCGTCAGCTCATAGAGTACACGTATACGGGTGAGATCACGATCACGGAGCAGAATGTGCAGGTTCTGTTGCCGGCATCGGGGCTGCTCCAGATGCACTCGGTAAGGGATGCGTGCTGCAAGTTTCTGCTGCGACAGCTGCTCCGTCCAACTGCCTGGGCATACGGAGCTTTGCGGATGCCCATTCCTGCAAGGAACTTCACACGCGATCCCACAAATATGCGCTGCAAAACTTTCAGCAGGTGGTGGGCACCGAGGAGTTCTTATTGCTCCCATTCGAGGAGGTCAAGGATTTGATATCCAACACTCAGCTGAACATTAGCTCCGAGGAGAAAGTATTTCTGGGCGTGCTCAGTTGGGTGAAACACGATCTTGGCAAGCGTCGCTTGCACATTGCCGAGCTGATGTCCCATGTCCGTCTGCCCCTGGTTAGCCGTGACTTCCTCATGAGCTGCGTCGAGTCGGAGACGCTGATGCGCGACGACTCCGAGTGCAAGGAACTGCTGCTGGAGGCCATGAAGTATCATCTGTTGCCGGAGCAGCGCAGTGTGATGGGCAGCCAGCGCACCCAGGAGCGGCGTCCCGAGGGCATGAAGCCCTACATCTTTGCCGTCGGCGGCGGCAGCCTCTTTGCCATCCACAACGAGTGCGAGGTATATAATCCCAGATGCAACAGCTGGTCACCAGTTGCTCCAATGCTCTGGCGTCGTTCGCGCTCCGGCGTAACATCGCTCCATAAGCAACTGTATGTTGTTGGTGGCTATGATGGAGTCAGCGATCTGGCCACAGCCGAGTCCTACAATCCATTGACCAACAAGTGGACCAACATTACGCCCATGGGCACAAAGCGAAGCTGCTTGGGCATCTGCTCCTTTGATGGCCTGATCTTTGTGTGCGGCGGCTACGATGGCGCCTCCTGTCTGAGCAGCATGGAACGCTATGATCCGCTCACCGGCATCTGGAGCTCCTGCCCGGCGATGAGCACGCGTCGTCGCTATTGTCGCCTCGCCGTGTTAGAGAATCAAATTTATAGCCTGGGTGGCTTCGATTCCACCAACTATCAGTCGAGTGTGGAGCGCTTTGATCCACGCGTGGGTCGCTGGCAGCCCGTGCCCAGCATGACGGCCAGACGGAGCAGCTGCGGTGTCGCCTCCACCGATGGACATCTCTACTGCATTGGCGGCAACGATGGCACCATGTGCATGTCCACCGGCGAACGCTTCAACCTGCGTCGCAACTGCTGGGAGCCCATTGCGGCGATGCATTCGCGCAGGTAATCCCCAGATTTCTTGCCGGGATCACAAGCAATTTTTTAAATAAATTTTCAACTCTTTACAGATCCACACACGAGGTGGTGGAAGTGGAGGGCGTGTTGTTTGCCCTGGGCGGCAACGATGGCAGCTCCTCGCTCAATTCCGTGGAACGCTATGAGCCGCGTCTTAACAAATGGAGTGTGGTCAACGCGATGGTCGCACGTCGCAGCTCTGTGGGCGCTGCGGTCTTGGACTGCTTCCATTTGGAGCGGGGACTGGTGCAGACGACGAACTTATGACCCCCATTGAGCAGCATCAGCGAATCCTTCGCCGCGGCCACAGCGAATGCCGCCAACATCAGCAGCAACAACATTAGCAGCAGCAGCAGCAGCAACAACAGCAACGGCACTTTGACAGTGCCAAGTCGCGCTGAAGCTGCCGCCTTTACGGCCAACATAGCATTGAGCTCCTCGGCACCATCGGCCAGCTCCACGCTGCGTCGTCATCGACGGGACACGCCCGTTCTGGCGGAGACGCGTCGCGCCAACAGCAATGCCAGCAGCAGCAGCAGCAACAGCAGCGAGAACAGCAGCAATGGAAGTTCTGGCAAGACACCATCGACTGCCTGATCCTGGTCCATGTCGAATGCGCGACATCCATAAACAACAGCAACAAAAACAAAAAAAATATATTACAAATACTACACTAAACTACAAAAGCTAATCCCACGCGCCTATTGCAGGAATTTGATTGATTGTTCGAGTTCGTTATTATGAATAGTTAAGATATATACTATAAATGATTATGATGATAATTATCATCAGACAGGCACCTTTACTAAAAGTCAGACCTTTATCAGGGGCTCTTATTTGCTCAAGAAGTAGACCAAAATAAAAATACTGTACTCAAAGTTGGTTCGATGCACTAATGGAACCCACTCTGAGTACATCACTCGATCATTATTGTTACGTTTATGCGCGGCAGCATTTACAGAATTCGTTTGTTTAGGTCATTATCATGATAAATACATCTCTAGCTTTACTGTCGACAGCATTTCAAATTGTTTATGAAAATGAATAAATGAATAGAAACACTTCTAATTGCTGTGCATAAGCATAACAATACAATTACACACACCTACACCTAAATAATTTCTAGTCAAGATCTCGCACGAATGCTACACGACAATGCTGCCTGGACACTGGAGAGAGCAGCTGGATCGAGAAACCGAATCTGCCTACAATTTACATAAATCTATAAATCATCTCTATACATATAAAATGAATTATACTATATACACCCTCTTATGTACTATTCTTATGTATTTTATACATGCAATTATTATAAGTAAATGTTTCGTATTTGAAGATAAAATGCCAACGTCAATTGGGATTTGATTTTTTCACAGTGTCCTCGCATGTATGTTGCTTTTTTGTACTGGGGTTGATTTGTTGGATTAGCCAAAATAAGAGAAAGGTGCTGGTTACAATTCACTCCGCGTCTTCATCCCAATCCCGCGTTTGTTCTACACGATGCGCCCCGCAGTGTTGCGTGCCACATCGCCCACATTGGTGTCCACATTGGGCGTCATTTTGCGTGCGTCGAGCCAATTCTTGGGCAAGCCCGTGCCAACTGTAAAAACGATGGGTTTTGATTTTTTTTAAAGGTTTTTAGCATTACGAAAATGTGTGTTGCAACCCAACGTTAGATCAAATTGAGTTGACACCGTGTTTTCTCAATGCGCATTTATTAACAGTTTTCGTGGTGATTTCTTCAATGGGACAAACGCTAAATGCTGCGGCGATTTGGCCGCGTCATCGTCATCGTATCTTGCCACAAAACTGTGAGCGCTTCTCGCATTTGCCGCGGGCTTGCGATTCGGGAATGATGTGAGATGAAGCTGTTCCCGAATAGCAAACATAACGCAATGGCAACTCGAGGATGCAGCGCAAACAGTTCGCAACAGAATGATGAAGATGACGAAAAGACATGACGGCCATGGGGGCGGTGTTTAAGAATTTAAATCTAAACGGTACTTAGACACTAGCTTATATGTAGGCAACTTGCTGTGTACTCTAGTACGCGTAATATTGAAATGAATTAGTAAATTGATCAACAAGTTAAGGAATTGGCCCGCTTAATTAGTCCAAATCGTGTAGAACTGCGTTGCGCATAAACGTTAAAGAAAGTTTAACAAGAAACAAAGTTATGATGTTGGCAAAGAGAAAGAAAAAGAGAAATAGAAGATATTGGATGAAACGTTTAAAAAGTGGCTCAATTACACTCGGCCTATGTCTACAATTTTGGCCATAAAGCAAACAAAATGATGTTTCTTGTTATCAACTTAAATTTAAACTCAATGACGAAACGAGCTATTTACTTTTGTAAACCTTCTCAGTCATGTCATCGAAGTTGGAGTCCTGAATGTTCAACATCAGACTGTCGGCCGACAGGTAAACCTTGTTCTGTGAGCTGGCAATCTGTTGAATAAATAGAAATTAATATTAAGATCCAGTCAGGAGTTAACACTTATTGATCTTACCGTGCGGGCAATGCTCTGAGCAGCGCGTAGCTTGCGGAGTTTCAGGTAAGCTGGATTCTGCTTGACGGCCAGACCTAAGTAAACATAACAGTTAAGGTGCAAACCAGGTATACAATGTAATGACCTAAAGAATATTAAGTGTGTCTTGTGTTTTGTAAAAAGGATATCATTTTTGCTGCTTCGGCTTCACCCTCAGCTTGCACGATCTTCTGTTGTTTCTCCTGTTTGGCACGCTCCACAAAGAAGACGGCGCGCTGTGCCTCCTGTTGGGCCACCTGTTTGGCCTCAATGGCGGCTGTGTACTCCTTGCCGAAGCTCAGCTCCGTCAGCGACACATCATCCAGAATGATGTTAAAGTCACGGGCACGCTCCACCAGCTCCTTGCGTATCAGCAGAGAAACCTAAAGCAACCAAAAATTATAATTCAAGCCATGTTAAGTAATGTATTCTGATGGGAATGACTGACCTGTTGACGCTGTGTAATCAGCTGGGAGGCATTGAACTTGGCAATAACACTCTTGAGCACCTCATTGCAAATTGAGGGCAGCACCTTCTCATCGTAGTCAACGCCCAAATTCCTGTGGAGCGAGGGTAGATTGATTGAATCGGGACGCGACAGAACACGCAACGAAATGTTAATCATTTGCAAATCCTTCGATCCGGTAGGTGATGAAATTTTGCGGGGACGCGACCGAATATCATAAATAATTGGATATTGGAACCATGGAATACGGAAATGCAAGCCTTCCGAATAAATGTCAGTTTGAATGCCGCCCAGGCGGCTGAAAATAATTGCGCGGTGACCGCCTTCAACTGAAATCGGAGCAAGAGAGAAAAAGTTGAGAGTTTGTTATGCAATCGCAACTAAAACTAAAGAACACGGCAGATTCAGCAACAGCAGCAATTGACATCAAGGAGACCTATTCCAATTAGCCACCCTAAGTTCTCTGTTTACCATGTTAAATGCATGCATTTGCTGCAGTTAGTTTATTGTGCAAGCGTCTTTATTAGTTATGAAATCCACCAGACACCGCAATTACACACACACGCACACACTCTCGCATACAAAAGCGGGTTTTAGGTTATGTTCGCATGCCGCAAAGATAGCCGTGTTTTCGTTGTTTTCTCAACGTTTTGCTGCCAATTGGAGCAGATTATGTGACTTACCGGTGTACAAGGATTGGCTAACACCATATACCGCTGCGCCCACGCCGGCCAACAGCTTCAATCCAATTCCCAGTCCAGGTGGGCCACCTTTGCCCAGCTTGCCCGCAAGATCGTTGAGTTTACTTTGCGCCATTATGTGTGCTAAATAAATACAAATTTATTGATTTAATTGTTGTTAGTTCGAAAACAGACTTTGTTGAGTTAATATCTGAATGAATTGAGCTTATTTTCTGTGGAAAGAAAAAAAAACTTTACGCACGTTATTTACTTGTGTCAGCAGTACTAATTTCCAATAGAGTACTAATTTCCAAGTACTAATTTCGATGCTTTCGGTAAAATATCGATAGCCCCCTTGCGATAACATTGCATCGAAAATTGTTTAGTTCTCTGAATTGAGCTGACAGCCCTGTAATAACAGCTGATGAGCGCGCATTTCTTTAAGATATTTGTATATTTCATTAAACACATTTGGCATTACAATCAGTACATATATAATATAGATTAAATTATTAAAATCACATATTGTGTGTCACATATTCGGCACATTGTGAGGCTCGTTTCGACCATAGTTCGTATCGCGTAAATAATGCACTGTTTGATCGTTGATAAGCGACATCACAATCGTTTTCAGACCCAAAATCGAAGCCAATTTGTATTTGAGCGTGACGGATCGAATAAGATCCACCAGTTGACCCAGAGATTCCTGCTGCTGTCCAGTGGGTGCATTATTCTGTGTGTAGAGTATATAACTAAAGGGCAACATTCATTAATATGTAATCAATAAATTAATTTAGTAATTTTCTCACCCCTTTACAACCTGCTCGATGACATTGTCATTAATCCGCTGGTGACAGCGATACTCCTGCAGATAATTGCGTCTCTGGAGCACCACAAATTGAGTGAGCAGGGCCTCACTCCAGTTGACATCGTAGCCATAGGCGCGGCTCAGTATCAAAGATTGTGGCACACTAATTGTACAAGAGTTGGTGAGAGATTTGGATGGGATTAGGATTACCAGCTTACCTCAACTGATAGTTGACCAGCTCGCGAAACTGCTCGCGTGTCTGTACGCTAATGACGCTGACACAGAAGGACGGCGAATTGGGACTGGCAGCTGATCCTCTTCGCTTCTCCAGCGCCTTGTTGCACAGATCCAGTTGCATGGCCATCAGTTCAGCGTGAGCGACGCTCTGCTGGGCCAGAATCAATTTATTGTCCAGCAGATAATTCTCGGTGGCATGCGTGTAGTTCTCAAGCGCCTGCTGAAGTAAAGTTTGGAGCGCCTGGGAGCACTTGAGATTGCCGGACTCGGCGGCAGCTGAGAGCACTGTATCCAAGACATCCTGCGCCTCTTGTGTCCACATTTCGGCCAGCTCCTTGTACATGAGAAAGTGATGGGCAGCCAGACGTAGCAGCTCCTTGCCATTTTTGGGATTATATTCTCGCAGGTAAGCAAGTATCGCCTGTCGCAGTCCACTCTTCTGGTCATCGTCGAATTGGCCCAAAAGCGATTCAAACTGTTCGTTCTCAATGAGCGAATCGAAGCAGTAAAACATCTCCCGGTAACGTGCAATCCCGATGAGCAGTCGGACAATCAGTGACCAAGATTTGGCCTTGGCCAGCTGCCCATTGAGTTGCTTGGCCCGTTCCAGCACACTGGCAATGCCCTCCATGGAGCACTCGTGCACGAAGCAAAGATTCGCCTTGATCAGCAGCTCCACATAGATTTGATTCTGTTTCTTATGGGATAACACCTGGGGAATCGCTGGCGAAGCAGCAACATTGCTGCTGCTGTTGCTGCTGGTGGTGCTGGGCAGCCCGTAGAGCGTTATAATCCCGGAGAGACGTTCGAATGCATCGCTGGCATCATAGGGTTTCTTGTCCTGGTAGCGACGATAGGCCTTCAGAGCATCACAGTACTCCAGGAGGCAGTTGCCCACCATCGTCGTGTTCGGCGTCAGCTCCAGAAACAGATGGAAATCCCGATCGATGTTGTGGCCCCAAAGATCGGCGTTTCGTGGCGCATTGCGTGGCTGTTGGCTGGCATGGAATATGTAGAATCGTGGACGCACAATGCACGTGGTCAACTCCAGGGCCAAGGATTCGGCAATCTCTTTTGGGGTCATTCGAGTGGATATGTGAATATCGCTGACAACCAACAAACGCTGCAGGCAATCCTCCTCGGCGGCGCTCTTGAGCAGTACACTGGCATCCTTGGTGCGCAGCACGTCCAGATACTCCTTGTCCAGATACATGGCAGCACGATATGCCAGCACAATGCGTCTGCCCAGCTCGACGCCGTGCTTGAGCTTGGAGCCAATGCCGAGCAACGTTTCCAGTGTTTGTTGTTTCTCCTTTGAGGGAATCTCTTCAAACTCCAGCGTGGAACAGCTGCCGGACAGGTCGCTGCTGCATCTGCCCAAGGGATTCTGATTGAGTGTCAGTCGGTTGAACTTTGGGAATGCGCTCTTCTCGATGTCACTGAGCAACTGACGCTCCTTGCTGGACAGATTGGCAATGCTGGTCATGCCCTCGGCCAGAGCCATGGCAAAGACAATGAAGCGCAAGTCATTGGGCCGATACTCGAATAGCTCTTGCAGACGCAACGCCTCCACAATGTCGCCCTCATCCAAGAGCAGATTCAGCAATTCATCCAGACGTCGTTCCATCTCTGGCGTCAGCTTGGACTTGTTGGCAATGCTGAGATCATCAATCCCCGCCAGCTCCTTTAGCTCTGAGAAGGATTTGTACAGGACACAACGCTCCTGCTGCATGATCTGCTCAAAGTATTCGGAATGATAGATGGGCACGGGTGTTGGCTGTTCCGGCTCCAACTGCAAATAGCACAAGACCATGTCGTATTCAATCTGATCCCGATCGAAGCATTCGTTGGGAAACAGATGATGCTGCTTGATCACACCCAGCGCACTCTGGAGCAGCTCATAGCGACGACGCAGATTACTCTCCGGCTGCTGTCCAGCCGCTTGGAGCAAGAAGTTGACGAGGATTGCCGGCGGAAGCGCATGTTGCTCGATCTCCCGCTCGTACTCCTCATGCCGATGCAGTTGCCCCGCCTCCAACTCCGCCAGCCACTTTGCATAGACAATGTCCGCCAGCGGGAGCTGCAATAACGTCGCCAGCTGCAGTGCCTCCTCGTAGGCCTTGGCCTCAGTCAAGGCATCCACCAGTCGCTTGTACTCGACACTGTCCCGCCTCACCAGCTGCTCATAGTCAATGCCCAGCTGGCGTATCCAAGGAGCTGCCACGCCAAAGATCTTGTGCAGCAGGCAAAAGTCCAAGAGATCACAAATGTCGCCCACATCCGAGCGGCAGATGCACTCGAGGAACTTCTGCTGTTGCATTGCACAGTCAAAGTTGGATTGCAGCTGCATCAGGAGCAATCCAATGCAGCGTTGCATCAGTTGTTTGCGGCCAAGAGGAGCGCACAGCGGCAGATGCACTGACTCCTGACTCCAGCTGCACAAGAAATGACGCAGCTCCAGAATGGTGGCATCGCTAAAGTCCTGCTTCTGGGCAGTCAACTGGAGGAAGCGACAGAGATGCACAAATTTGCAGTCCTAGATAACAAAAGATATAACAAAGAAAAGATCAGAGATTGAATTCCTATATGAGTACGAAAACTGCGAAAAAAGATAGGAAAATAAAAGATTGAAAAAAAATATAGCGACAAATAAAATTGGGTAATTTAAATTAGAATATAAATATTAGGATGGCAAAAATTAAAAAAAACTAGTTATGAAAAAATATTAAATGTTATTAAAAAACAAGTAATTTTTAATATAAATGATTTTTTTTCCTGATTTATTTATTACTTATTTGAATTATTTTCTAGTAAAATGGCTCTGTTAATTGTGGAAAAGATATTTTAGCGTAAAGTTCAGATGTAAAATTTAAAAATATCTTAAATAAAATTAAAAAGCCATTGAAAAGAATTTGCAGAACAAAATTTGAAAAGTTTTAAAAAAAATTTATTAAATAATAGCGAAGAGATTTTTGAAAAATTATTTTTGCAGTCACTATTAGAATCGTATGAAGAATTTTTTTGCATAAAAAAATTTGAAAAAAATCGGGGAAAACAGTTTTAAAATTGACGTTTTTTAAAATTCAAAATTTTCAATGGGTACTTAATGGGTTAAGGAAAGTTTTGTATCATTCAAACGGAATTGAAATGACCTTTCCATTAATGCCAAAATGTACATGAAGTAGGTTCAAATAACGAGTAGATTTAAATTTAAATGTTGTCAAAATAAATATGCCGACTAGTGTATATAGTATATTACTTTTCAATAAAAATCAAAATACTTGCAATTCATTCTTTTAAAACCAACTATCGAGCAAAAGCAGTGAGCTAAATGTAAATGTCACATATAATTCTTTATAACAAAATGCCATAGTCTCGCTAACTTTTTGATCTAACGGTAACCCGAATATGCAGATGATGGGGAAATCATAGTTGTTTATGCATAACAAAAGATAACTAAAACAAACTGCATTCTCAGAAATAAAGTATCTTTACCTTAAACGCGAAGAGGAGAAAAAATAGTTTGTCACATATAATTCTTTTACAGAGTACGGAGTTTAAAAATAAAAGCTACTTTTTTCTAGTTCCTAAAATTTATGAACTAGATTTACCATAAATTTTGTATTTTGAACATGTTTCTTGTTCGAATTTCCTAGGTTTGGTTCCTTTTATATCCGTTACTTAAAAACTTAAAGGGTATATTGTATTCGTTGCAGTGTATGTATCTATTATTATAAGCTACCATTCTATTTAATCGCAACAAGATCGGACAATTAGAAAGGTGGTGATGGCTATTTAAGTTTCAAGCAATGTAAGTACCTAAAATCATGCAATAAAAAACATTTTACATTTATTTAAATAAGTAACGGGAATCCTATAGTAGGCAACACGACTAAAGCCTTTCCCTCTTGTTTCGTTTATCCTTTGATTTCTCTAAAATGTGTTCAAATAACTTTTTTAATTCCATCAAAGTATGCAAGAGGGAGATCAGAAACTAAACTCACCGGTTGAAAGATGCAAAAGCTGTGCAGCAGTGCATTCACTTGTCCATCCCTGACCACGCCACGTATCAGCGTCCAAACATACTCGGATTGCTGCTCCTTAGACCTGGCTGCCTCCTGGAGCAACTGCGTCCATTGACCGCTGGCCACGGCGAGCCAAACGAGCCAGCACCAGTCGCGATTCTGATCGCTGAGCGTCGCTGCCAGGACAGCCAGTACAGGCATCTGATGACGGACGCAGTGCTTCAATAAATTGATGCTCGTGCATTGCTGGGAGCTGCTCTGTATGAGCTCAACAAATCTGGACGTGTTGCCGATACACTCGTCGGGCAAGTTGTTGCTGCTGCAGAGGACAATGGCAAAGACATCCTGCTGGGCATTGTGGGTGAGAAGACTGCACATGGATTGGCCGGAATCTCGCTGCAATTGCTGGAGATTCGCATCCAAGCCGGAACTGTGCGATGAGTTGGTCATTGTTTCTTGCGAGGAATTGGTTTGTCCATCGCTGCGACGCGTCTGTCGGTTTGCGGCACGTTTATGTTGCCGCTCGTGGCAGGAATCGTAGCTCAGGGCACGCAACAGATGCACGCCCAGGGCGCGACACTTGAAGTGCGGCAACAGCTGATGCAGCTCACTGAGTGGCAGATCAAAGTACTGGAAGATCAGGAGCAGCTGCCACCAATCGTTGCTTGCGGCAAAGTGTTGCAACATTGCCGAGGGCCACTTGCCCTGAAGATTACGCGACGCCAGACGCATCAGTGCCGTATACGATTCCAATGGGAACTGTGTACTGTCATCCTGCAGCTGCTGGACGAGCGCCCGATCCCAGTGCTGCAGTTGCTCCGAGTAAGTGCTGCCCGTGCGTGTTGCCGGCAGTCGACGCTGCAAGTGGAGAAAACTACGCAACGCTTGTGTATCAAAGTCCAACATTTCACAGCATGCCACACAGTGTGTCACCAGATCCTCGTCGCCGGCATGTTGCAACGCCAGCTGGGTGGCCGTCTCACAGGCATGGAACAGCTGGGTGCGTGTAATCTGGCCATAAAGCTGCAGTTGCTCCATTAGGAAATAATACACCGCATATGCACTTCGATGCTGCTTCAAATAATGCGTGTAGTTCAATTGCGCCTTCCGCGCATAACGTTGACTCAGTCGTGGATTGGAGAAAGTAACCATCTCGCCATGATTCAACGCAGCCAGAGCATCCAAATTGACCTGCTTAAACTTGTAAAAGAGTTCGTGGGCCGTGGGCAAGGCTGGTGAGCTGCTGGACACGTGGCGCTCGAAGCGTGTCATCAGCGATTTTAAATAGGGAACGCGGCTCAGATTGCTGGAGGAGAGGAATCCCTCGAGTGCGGACACGCTGGGCTCATGGCAGAGAAAGTCAAAGAATGTCAGCAGCGGCTGCTCCTGCAGCGACTCCGCACCATTGTGTGTGCGCTCCAAGTAGCTCTGGACACTCTGGGACATCTGTGAACCATCATAAATATCAATAAACATCCTACTAGTTGCCTCAAAGCAAAACCTACCAGTTCGAATCCCTCACGCTCCATCAGATCGTGTGTCTTGAGATCAATGAGCAGCGTTACCAGCGGTTCATTTTCGCCTGCCAGCTGCTCCAGCGCAGAGGTCGGCACACAGTCCAGCAGCAGCAGAGAGTGGTAGCCACGTTCTAGTAAATGGCGTGCCAGGGGCAGACGGCTTATCAGCTCCTTGTGCTGCTCCAGGCACTGCATGGTGGACAGGCGACGTAGCACCGTGGACACGTCACAAGATTCATTGGCAAAGAAGTAGCCGGCGCGTGCAAAGTAATTGCGCAGTGGCTCACATGGTTGCTCCAAGTGTTCTAGAGCATATTCAAACATGTCGGATTCGATTTTCCAGACGACATAGGCCTGCTCCAGTGGCAGGAATGCAGTCGTTTCCGTTGCATCTTGACACCAGAACCAGCGACGCAGTCTGTCCAGTTGGACCGTGTTCACCAAATGCTGCCAGACCAGCTGCTTCTTGAGCTCCGGCAGCAGGGAATCGTTGTCATTGGTAAAGTAAAGCTCAACCAGCAGCAGCTGCAGGGTCTGCTCGGGCAGCGTCATCAGCGCCTCGATGTGCACACGTGGCAGGAGCGCCTTTCGCCTGGTCAAGAGATCGCTGCACTCGCGGAACTGTTGCACCAATGACCAGTAATACTCCAGTACTGTCTGCTCCTGCTTGAAGAGCTGCGGATCTCGGCAACGCAAATGATCTAGCACAAACTCACTGAGATCCACGTCATTGCACTCGCAGGCGTATTGGTAAAAGAAGCACTTGACATCTCTCTCCACATTGTGGAGAACATTGTCCGCCTTGCAGACGAGTCTCTCGGAGAGCAGACGTCGCACATATGCATGGACCACATCATAGAAATAGTGACGATACTCGGAAACGGGAATCTTCTGCTTGCCAGCCCAGTATTCCATGCACAGATCGATGTGCTCGCCCTTGGTGGCCACCTCCTTGATGATCGACACCTCGCTGATCCCTGACCAGCTTTTGAATATCTTATTGCGTGCCTGGGTGGAATGCATTTTGTATGCAGTGTGTGTGTGTGTGTGTGTGAGTGCAGTGTGTGGAATGTTCAATGCGCTTTTCACATTTTCACAACAAGTTGCACTTTGTTTTCCTTTGTCTCTGCAACAAGGGATTCATTCAACTGTTGATTTTTTCGCTCATATGTTTTGCCAGCTGTTTGCTGTATATCATGGCGTTGCCAGATCGTTGATTGAGTACTTTATGTTGCGAGTACATTTCGCATTGAGAAACAAGTACATTTCAAATTATGGCGGCTGTTTTGAAAGCAATCGAAACATGTGTCCAGAGTATCGCCTTTCCTTTTGGTAATTGAATATCACTGGCCAAATTGTCCTTGCCTGTCGCTTGTCTGAACCTGTCTGAAATTTAATAAATTGCAGGAAACGACAGCCGCCCCAAAGTAAACAAGTTCCATGGCAAAGTTCAAGCCAAACAGAAGGCAAAAATAAAAAAAAGAGGAGACCACACAGCAAAAATTCTTGGTTGTGCTTAATGTTTCCATGTTTCTTCGATGCTTGGAGGTTTTTCGCTAGAACAGAGTGTGTACTGTATGTTTGTCTGTCTGCTTTGTACGCGTATGTAGATTTGCAATTGCCAGCTTACAACATCCGCTTACAAGTTTGGTGGTCAAATAAATCAACTTACAAACGCATGTAACGAACAACTAAGTAAATATTTAGTAAAATGTTCATTTTCCAAGAATGTCACATTTTACATGATCTAAACCCAAAGACACTTTCTAACAAGACTTATGAACTTGCCTCGAGTGTCATTAATAAATTTCACACGACTGTTTTACATGGCATCTCTACATAAAAAGGGAGCTACCTCCCCCCAACACACCTGCCCCCCGCCCCTCTCTTGCCATTGCACACAAGGTAAGCCCAAAAGCTTAAGGCCAGGCCAAAAGTTGCGTAAGCTGATATTTCTTTCTGTTTCTTTCGGTTTATGTGCAGCAGCATAATTATTCTTTATATCGTTTATGAGCAAAGAAAAAGGTACCTAAAATAAAAGAAACAGGAAAAAAAAAATATGCTGTCGCTTCTTGTTGCCTGTTGTGGTTGTTGTTGCTGTTGTTGTTACCGTTTTGGTCACTTAACAAATAGTCGAAAAGCTTTATGGGATCCCGCGCTCTGCAGTTTGTTTATAAGCGGGTGACTTGGCAATTCAAACCGGTTGTACCCGCTTCAACTCTTCTCTCCTCTCATTTCTCCGCCTCTTCCCTCCCCTCTCAACCCGTGTGTGATTTATAGTTACGCACAAGCGCGCAAATCCAATTAGACGAACTCACTCACTGACTGACTGACTGACTGTCTCACTGACTGACTGACGGACCGCTGCTCTTCGGCAGCATTGCCCGCGGGCAGAAATAGTCACAAATGCCGCCAGGCCAGAGGACGGTCCGCAATCCAATCTCATGTCTCACATGCTCCTCTTTCCCAAATACAAATACAAAAAAAAATATTCAAACATAAAAATATATTTCAAATCGTGGATAGATTCAGGTCGCTCACGCTGTATATTTGTATCTGCTTTATTACTTTTTAACTTTGTATTTATGTATACTCTTGCAGAAGGTATTTTAATTTTGTCACGAAATTTACCTCAGTCTACTTCTATGCAAACTTTTCTCTCAGTTTTAAAGCTATATGATTTAATTTGGTTCGACTTTTTATTATAGACATTACGTATGCCGAAACTGTCCGGTTCCGATCATTATAAAAATCTAGTTTCCTTTTTGTTTTTGTTTTTCAACATCCTGGAAAAATGTAAATATTATTTTATAGGAACAGTCTATAGATAACAGGGTACCAAACCGTGACGAATATCAGTTTTGGTTATGTATGCATTTAGGTTTTCAGTTATCGGTAATGCAAAATTTTTGTAAATCGGTTAAGTAATTACAAAAAATTTTTAAAGATATGTAAATTTGAAAACAAATATTCAAAATTTTTTTAATAATTTTTTTTTTATTTAGATCTTTATAAATTAAATTAGGGCAGAACTAATATTGAAATAGGTTTTAGAAAACGATAATTGGACATTAACAACATAATTTAATTTAATTTAATGTTTGACCAAAACAAAAAAAACCGTTGTGCATGAATCGGTTTCGCAATGGTTATTTCGGCTTAAATATTTTCGGATTTTTGGTATTGATACCAATTCAATCGGTTAATACTGGTTACCGCTTACGGTTATGGACAGATAGATGGTTAATCTTTAGTATTTTATCTTATATTTTATCTTATGTAGACTGATTAAATTTTATCAAAATCCAACTATTCATATCTGTAATTATAAAAATCATATAGCTGTCATTGACAGAAATCAGTCGAAAATTGAATACAATTCTCTGCAAGGGTATCAACTCTACGGCCTTTCTTTCATGTTTTTCGATGTTTACATCATCGCGGAACTGTCTGCGCCTCCGATTCGTTGTCCAATGTCGTCGTCGTCGTCATCATCGTCGTCGCATCGCATCGCGGGTGTGCGGCCTTTTGTTGCATTTGAAATATCAAAGCAAACTGCATCGCATCTTTATCTAAAAGCTAAAAATGTGTGTCATAATACACGTATTACCTCCCGCCCGCTTCCATGTCCCTCAATGACTCGCCGCAAGTTGCATGCAAATTCATCAGCATATGGAGCAATGGTGACGTCATATTGGGCGCCCAATTAAGATGCAGTGCGCGCATTGAGTCTGCCAAAGCAACCCTGAAAACAACAATAACAATAAGTGCAAAAAGGGCTTTGCGATTCCCACGTGAAATGTGTGTTGTATTGTATTGGCCTGGTAAACTGGCAACTGGCAAACTGGGTGTGTTTGTTGCCAGCATATTTCGCACTTGGAATGCTTAAATAGCAAATCCAAGCTGACATCCAAATTCAAGCTCCCGCTCCCACTAGCGTAACCTTCAGCTTTGCCAGCAGCCGCAGCCACAGCTGCATATTACTTATTGAGGGCTTTTCCAATGGAAAGTCGAGCCGGTCTGGCTTGGACTGGCCAGCTCTGGTATTGTCTTGTCTGCTCGATCTGGTCAGCTTAAAAAATAGCAAGAGGGAAAGGTTATCTTCGGCACACCAAAGATTTGATACCCTTATTGACATTGTAGATCGATTTTAAACAAATTAAATAGTATATGATATAAGCCAATGCCACATACACAAAGTATGCGATTGATTAAGAAAAAAATGATTTAGAATTATAAATAAAATTAAAAATTACGACTATTAAATTAATAATTAAATTAAAACATTAACAATTTCAATTTATAACCCAAAAATTAAAAAAAAAGCATAAGTTTTAAATGTCTATAAAAACGACAAAGAATTTTACAGGCTGATTTTTTAACTATAATTTCAGCTAGACGAACTTGTGACTTAAAATATATTTGTTTGGGATGTTTGATTGTACATCAGAATGTGTTGAGACATCTTAAGAATCAAACAATTTTTCAATCTAAAAATGGATTTTTAACCTATCCAAAATGGTACCCAGTCTTAAATCAAATTTTTGCAGAACATAATAAGATCATAACAAGACATTTATCAAAAAAAAGTTATTCATACAAGGAATTAATACCGTAACAGTAACCGAAACCTTTAACCGAAATTAATTCTTTCAAATTAATACAAGAACTGGTACCAAAGAACCTTTACTAAGTGCCGAAAACCGTAACGTTTGTACAGGTAGGGTTTCGGAACATTTTTTAAAACATTTTATGTTGTAACTATTCCTTTCATATGAATGTGTAAAGTTTTGCTATCAATTAAAAAAATACTAAAAATTAATGTTAGATTTATTCCAATAAAAAACATACAAAAAATATATATTTTTGTAATAATTAAAATTGTTTTTTTTTACCGGTTCGTACAGATTCTAATACTGAAACCGAAGAGGCAAAACCGAATTAGAACCTTTTACCGAAACATTTGTTTCGGGACGTACTGGAATCGGACCGGATCCGATATTTGTTTCGGTTTGAATCCCTGATTCATACTATAACAAAAAGAGCCTGAATTCTAAGACAGTTAAACTGAGAGATCGGTTTTCATGAAAACAGACAAGCATAAGTAAAGAGACCAAATCTACTCAGTTTAGCGTCCTGATCAAGGACATATGTTCTTATATACCACGCCACCTTTAAAGCGATACACACTTTGGGACAAAATTAAATTACCCTCTGCATAGGGTATGATGAAAAAAGAGTTTGTTGAGCTACAGATTTGGTAATGGCCGCTTTGCCCATAGACAATAGACATAACTGATTGATAGTCGCGGCACATTCCATGCTTCCTCTTCCCACTGCTCTCCTGGAGCAGAGCCAGCGGTAAACTTGTTTTTGTTTTACGCAAAAATAAAAAAAAATGAAATGAAATAAAATAAAAGACTTAGAAATAAACAAATGCGAGCCAATGAGCGCCCACCAAAGTGATGATTAATTGGAGAGGAGCTGCGTTCGAGGCGCGAACGCGTGTGCTGTAGTTGTAGTTGGAATTACCATTTTGACCACAAGCCGGGAGTCGTAAGTCTGGAGCTGGAGCCGGGAGCCATGATGCTGATCTCACAGATATTTACATGGATCAACCAAACCACAAAACTCCCCCCCGAGGCTGACTTCTGATCTTTACGGCTTGCTGTTTTTTTTTCGGATTTATCATTTAAAATCGGTTAATGAACTGTGAGAAATAGCAATGAAAGTTAAGAACTAGTCAAAGTCAAAACATAAAGAGAGGAGAACCGTTGATTATTGCCTCTTTTTGTTTTGTCGATTCTTCGGTTTTATTGTGGCAATTTGCATGTTGCCACCTTTCGCTTGTACCGTTATTGGACATGCTGCAGTCGCACATATAAACATCTGTGTATGGACATAAATTGAAACATCAACATAAATTAGATAGCATAAAATGGGCTCATTAGCACCTGGATTTGCATGTAACGGCCATAATCATAATTGGGCACAAATATTGGCCTTATTAATTTTGAATCGCCTGACCTCACACCAAAGTGGCAACGTTGGTGGTCGCTCTGCTCTCAGTTGCCTGCTCCTTTTTGCTTAATTGGAAGAGACTTACGCTGAAAATCAAAAGTGCCATAGCAACAACAACAACAAGCAGAACATAAATGAACTTTGAAGTGCAGCGCGGTAAGCAGCAGCAACAGCAAGAACGGCTCGGCCTTGCTTATCAACGTATTTCCTTCATTTTGCGTTCGTTTTGTCTTTTCTTTTAAGTCTTACTTTCTTTGTTTGCCTTGCCCGCACGAATTTTGGCTAAGTGCAGGCTAAGCAGCAACGCAAGCAGCGCAGCCGCAGTCGCAGTAGACGTCGACGTCGCTGTGGCCACCGCAACAGGTTCTTGTTCTTCTGCTTGTTGTTGTTGCTCTTCGTTCTTTAGAAAGAACTGGACGCATAGCACGCGCAACAGGTTCTGTCCGATGCCTGATTAAGTGGCGAGCGAGCGTGTCTCTGCATGTGTATAAGTATGTGTGCGCCTCTCTCTTGCTCTCTCAGTTAGGCACACATACAGTACACACACACATACGCAATCAATTGGAATTGCAGTCGCGCTCACTGACAGCTGAGATAAGTGACTTTCAATAAAAAATACCTGTTTATGTTGTTGTCTTTGTTGTTAGTGCTATTGGATTGCTCTGCTTTGGTTTTGCTGCACGCAGGCCTATGATAAGACTATGACTGACCCCCATTAGCAAACGTTTTTACCGACTGGAAATACGCCTCATGCTCAGCACATTGAGAGCAGCGTCAAAATTTCCACTGGGGTTTTTGACAGCGTCGCAGCGCAGCGCAGGTAAAACAGACTTAAGATTGCGGCTCTGTCGTTCTCTTTTGTATGTGTGTGTCTGTGTGTGTGTCTCTCTCTCCTCTGTCTTGCTTTTGAGCTGCTTGTCGTTAACGTGGCCAAAGACAAACATTTTCGCAATTGCCGCTGCGAGAGCGTATTTATCTGTATGTGTAGGTGTTGGACTCTGACTCGACGCTGCAGCCGCGTCGCTGCCGCTGCCGCTGCCACCGTGAGCTTTGCCTGATCGCGCCTCGGTCTCAGTGTCAGTCCACTTTTGGCTCTCGTATCGTGCAGTTAGCAAGAAAAAAAGGTTCATGCCGCGTTCATTGGCCGCGCGTAACGTGTCTGTGTTTCTTGCTGGTGTGTACATGTGCTTACATATGTGTATGTGCGAGTGCATACAAATTATTAAAAGAAAATTAATATAACAAATTTAATTACAGATTCTCTGTTTATGTTTCGGTTGCATTCATTTGCATGTGTGTGTATGTGAGTGCCACTTTAATAGTGAAATGTTTTATAATTGACAAATGCGACTTTGTGTTCTGTTACATTGAATGTAATGTATGTGAGCATGTGACTGTGTGTGTGTGGGTATGAGTGAGTTGGTGTGTGTGAGAGTGTGTAAAGTGAAGCAACGCGACCATCACGCGTCGTGCTAGCAAACAAAAGTGCTACAAAAAACCACAACAACAACAACAGCACCAGCAATAATAATATATAATAAAAACAACAACAACTGCAACAGCAACACGAAACGGCATATTAAGCACAATAGCGCGGCGTGTAAAATGTGCCTCAAGAAATTACAAAAATTCAGCAAACATAAACAAAATACATAAAACATAAAAAATGAATAAATATTTAACCTAACCTGAAGTGCAGCCTTCAACGTGCACCATTTCTTCCGCTTACAACACTAGCTCTTGTTCTTCTTCTTCTTCTTCATCTTCCTCCACTTCATCGGTATTTTCAGCCGTCGCTAGCGGGTGGCAAGAATCTTCTTCTTCTCCTTCTTCAGTCGTCTTTATCTTTTTTTTTTTTGCTTCTACGACTTTTAACTCCATCTTGTGCTTTGAGGCCAACAAGTTTTGCTCAAGCTTTTTGCCTACCACCCCCTGCCCATGACCCCCCCTTGCCCCTCCGGCAGTTCGCTCAATCAACATTTTCCTAAGGCAGACCAGTTTTTGGCGGCTGCATTTTGCCATTTTCCGCGCTTCAAGAGCCTCGCAACAACTTCAGCAGCAACAGCAACTCCAAAGCTGCACGAAGAAGAAGAAGCAGTCGGAGAAGACGAATACGAAGAAGAAGCCAAGGCGGAGCACTGAGAGCTGAGAGCAGCTGCCGCCCCATTGGCAGTTGCACTTGGGAAAACTCTGCTCAGCCATATAAAGCATATTTGCACAGCCCATAACAAAGGCGGACAGTACGTGTTTTGGATTATTTTAATTGGCGCTAGAACGACACAATTTAAGCTCTAAAAAATAATAATATTCGAAAAGAAGTTGTCAGAGGAATTGCACAAGGAAAAACATCAGTTCTTCTGTTTGGGCCAAGAACTTTAAACCATATTTCCAAAAGAACAACTAATAAATTTACAAATGGTCAAAAAGTAAAATATAAATGTGAGACTTATAATAAAGGTCCATACTTTCCACAGATTTCAACTTTGAATTTTAATAATAATTTAATGTTTTAGATATTAATATGTAAGAAAAGTTTGCTGTTACTGCAAAAGTTCCAAAGGGAGGTTGGTTTGAATATAAACAGTTTAATATAAAGAAAAGCTCTCATCATCCAAAATAAATATATGTTTAATATATGAACAAAAAGATTAAGAGTATCCTCTACAGTTTTATGTAGCCAACAGAGAACGGAACAGAAAAGTATACTTTAATTTAAATTAGTTATTATACCCTTTTTAAGGCCGAATAACATTCTTAAATTAAGATGAATTGAATATATTTGCTCAGTTCTGTTTTTTTATTTTGAGCTCTTGGGCAAACTTTTTAAGTTCTTATTAAACCCGGAAGTCTTTCCCACTTGTAGACCCACTTCTTAATTTTCGTAATCTGTTGCACATTCGCATTTCTTTTTATTTTTTCGAGTTTTAGCTTGTAGATAAATTTACAAACAGCTTAACAGAATTTCAAGTACTTCACAGATCTGATTGCGATAAGAAGTGTTGGACAGGGGGAAGTATGCTTCCAAACAAAAGATAGTGATAAAATTGGTATTTGGTATAGAGTTGCAATGGAATGAAATGGGTAATCGGAATTTGATGTGATGACTTATCAACTGTCTCAGACATCTATTGTCGACGGTAGCGGGTGGAAGAGGATGCTCTCATAGCATCAACAACAAATACGACAAAAGAATTTCAAAACAAACTTGTTTGCTTTACTCGACAGCTTGGTGGCGTATGGGGAGGCGGAGTAGAAGGGGGCTGATGGGTTCAATAGACTCAGTCCCCGGCACATTCAGACAGCGCTCCAAAAATGTGCGCACATTGTGAATGAGAGATTGATTGAATTATACGCAAGTTGAGCTACAGATACAGATACATGTACAGCTATCTGAGATTGTCGATCATCGCATCGATTCAATTAAAAGTAAAACATCCATTGCATGCGGCGACCTTGTCGTGTTTGCAATACATGTATCTGTATCTGACGGATACGTATCTACTTTTGTTGTTGTCTCATTGCCAGGCTTCCATTGGCAACCAGTTTGTGTGCGTGCAGAAGAGCTTCATTTATCTTATCATACAGCCAGCGAGGCACTCGGCTTGCCTGGCTAAGTCGAATTTTAATCTTATCTATCAGAACTAAGTAAGTGCAAACATCAGTACAAAAATAACAAACCAAACGAACGAACCAACGAAACAACAGCAAATTCAAGAATTCGAGAGTGCGTTTTTACTTCTCATCGTTTGTCATTGTAAATTACTCACAAAACTAAACCCAAAATTTCCCTGAATATATATTAATATGTAAGAATACTACGTGTTGAAGTAATTTTCCCTAAAAACAAAACAAAACATTTCAACAAATTGCGCACAACAATTTCTGTCGACCAGTTAAGCAAATAGCAAACAGACAGTTAAACACGCAAAATGCTACGAAATAAGTTCCAAAGAATTAACAATTTCATCATGAATTTCCCATCCGAGAATGTACTTTCTGGGTTCGCAATACATACAGACGTGTACTTATGAGCAGACTGACAGGTTGTAAATAGAGACAACCAATTGCGGAAGACAGTTGTATGATCAAGATCTTTAATTTTATTATCTATTTGATCTGCAATTTTATTATCTATTTGGTAATATTATTTAGGGATAGGAAGTAGAAATTTGAGCAGCCTCTCAGGTAGTAAAAGTGTGATTTCTTTTGGTACGAATCATAAAAGAAAGGTTTCAGATATTTCATATGTAGCACAAAGCTTCACAAATTACATAAAGTCGAAATATGGAAAATCTCTTCATATTTAATATTATTAAATTATTAAAACTGTTTATATAATTTTATATACTACTGTGGGCAAAAAGTATCGGGAATTTTAAATTTAAAAAATTTTGGGATTCCAATTGGAACAAATGTTTGTACTTTTAGGTTGGCACTACTATCATTAACATCTGTGCAAAATTATACGTTAAAATATTCATTAGTGTTTAAGCTACGATTAGTTTTGTACGACGCCAAAAGTGCAATTGGCGATTTTGGTTGAATCTCCTCAATCGACTCGAAACACGGTGTCCTCGGAGTGGTCTTTTGAGCTTAGAAAATAGCCAGAGGTCACACGAAGATAAATCAGGCGAAAAAGGTAGCTGTGGGAAAATTTTGGTCGAGTTTTTGGCAAAATGGTCACGAAGAACAGGGGCAGTATGAGAGGGCGCATTATCGTGTTGCAAGAACCATGAGTTGTCAGCCCATAGTTCTGGCGTCTTTTTACGCATAGCTTCGCGCAAACGACGCAAATCTCTCAAACAATATTCCTTGTTGACAGTTTGGTCGGTCGGAAGGAATTTATAATGAACTACAACACGATAATCCAAATAAACTGTCAACATGACCTTGATTTTTGAGCAAATTTGACGCGATTTTTTCGGTCTCGGCTCACCTTTAGCCGATATTCGCTCGATTGATCGGTAATTTCCATGTCGTAAGCGTAGATCCAAGTCTCATCGCCCGTAATAATGCGTTTTATCTTGTCCTGGTAGTCAGAAAACATTGTTTCACTCACTTCTACGCGGGGCTTTTTTCGATGAAATTGACCGTTTTTTGGCACCAAAATCGCCAAATGTGCAATTTGGCATAATCGTAGCTTAAACACTAATGAATATTTTAACGTATAATTTTGCACAGATGTTAATGATAGTAGTGCCAACCTAAAAGTACAAACATTTGTTCCAATTGGAATCCCAAAATTTTTTAAATTTAAAATTCCCGATACTTTTTGCCCACAGTAGTACATTTATTTCTTATATTTAATGTTAGAAATTATTAAATTATTTTATATCATTTCATACAACTAAATAATGAATCAATCTGCAAAGCGTCTAAGCCTTTTGGCAACTCATTTCTTTTTGCTATTTCATTTTTGTTACACAAACAATTATTTTCTAGCTTACGGAGATATGTATATGTAATTATTAAAATTTAGTACACACATGTGGCGTGTATATAAATACTATAAGTAGTTACTTATATGTTTATATACTTAAATGTGAGTACTTATAAAACATATGTTAACTAGCTCTCATTATTATTTAATTATTTTGTTATTTATTTCATTATTTTAGTTGGGTAGTTTTCTCTCTCTCTCTCTCTTTGTCGTATCTCTGTTTTTTTTGTTCCCGTTACGTTTGCACGTTTTACAATTTTTATTTGCGCTTCCAAAGTGCTTGGAATGTGCTGTGCAAATATTTGTGGCACATACGTATACCTTTAATACGTATGAGTGTATTTTTGCAAATGAATTGGTCCACGGCCTGTTCAGGTGATAAGCAAACTGTGATGTTGCTGTTGTTGCTGCTGCTGCTGCGACCTTGCGACTTGTCAACGACCTTCACATCCTGCCCGCTGTGTTTGGTTCGTCAAGGCGGAAGTAAAGCGAACAATGCTCAACTGCGGGTGTACCCGAAAAAGTATCTGAAATCTAAACTCGATCGACATGCTTGCCAGGTATCTAAGACGCGGTCGAGCTGTTGACATGCCCAAGACAAGAGAGACCGAGAAGAAACCAATATGAGATGAGCTCTTTCGCGAGTTGCGGCAAATCTTGTGGCATTGAGAGTTTGAATGATGCCAGGCAGTGGCAAAATCCGTACATACCTCTCTTTCCCTATTTTGTGTGTATGTGTGTGTTGTGCGGGTGTTGTTGTTGTTGCTGTTGCCACTACCAAGAAGCGCGCTTGGGAATCTTTATATATATTTTTTTTCTTGCTTTTTTCCCATTTCATTTGTGCTGCAAACGAAGCGCGGCGAACACTAAAGAAGACGTTGAACTTGCCACAAGCGCTGCTTGCAATTGCAACTGCAACTGCAGTTTTTACTGCCAGCATTGCAACAATTGTTGATTGTTGTTGGCCCTTTTTTATTTTTGCAGTGTTGCCTGGTTTTTTGCGGAAATCCAGCGAACGAATTAAATTTAATTGTAAATTTATGCGTTTTTGCTCTTGTTGCTGTTGTTGTTGTTGTTTTAGTGCTGTGTGAATGTCTCAGCGCCATGCGATCTTCACCTTTGTTTGATCCCCTCTACCTGTGAGAATTGACAAAAATTATAATGAATCGCAGCAGTAACAGCAACAGCAACATGGCTAGCACAGCCTTGCAAAGGCAGCTGAAATGCAAACACCTCGCCAGGTAAACCTAATCACAACATAACCAGGCAGGTAACAGTTTCATTCATCTCTCTCTCTATTACCATTGCCGTTGTAGTTGTTGCTGCTGTTGTTGTCAAGCACTTTGTTACGCTTGTTAGTAGCTGACATTACAACAATTTGAACGGAATTTATGACAACCAACAGCTACAGCAACAACAACATTTTAGCTCAACTCAGTTCAGGGACATTATCTTTATCAGGCATCTCAATCTTTGACAAGTCTTTTCAAGCTGGCTAAAAACTGTGCGGTAAAACTAGAAAAAACTGTCTTTGGCTGATAACAATTTCAAATGACAAAGCTGTTAAATCTGGTAATTAACGTTTAAGAAAAACATTTTAGAGACCAACAAGTGTTGGGAAATTTGTAAAAAATAAAAAGTATACAAATAAATTAATACACAATTTGTTTATCAGAACAATCTGTCAACTATTTGAGCTATGATTTTTAAACTAAGGTTTGGTCTGCTGTTAATGGATAATTTCTTTTAACAGTTAAATCCAGCCAAACAGCACACAGATTCTGTGTGCAAGTCATATTTTATTCTGAATTTCTAATTGAGAAATTACATTTTAAATGAAACAAAGAAATATGATTTCCGGTTTGCAATGGTCTGTAAAATTTCTTTTGCCAGTTTCTTAGCAAATTGTATTCACTGTTCGATTCAATAAGTTGCTAAAGTGCGATTTTCTATTTATAAATTTCAGCATAATCTAAAATCTGATTTAATTTCATCTTAATTATTACTCTTCTATTATTCTATTAATTAATTGTTACACAAAATGTTAATTTTACTTAATTGAATAAATTATGTGATATTTATTGAAATATCGGAATCGAAATCAATCTACAAGCAATTCTTCTTCTTCACTATAGAGATAATATCTCAGAGAACTTCAATCATTCTCCGTGTCTCTCTTTTTCCCGTCTCTGTTTATGCTTCTGTTCCCACAGTAAATTCCAATACAGAATGTATATTTAAATCAATCAATTATAAATAAAAATTTCCTGTTTAGGATCAAGAATCTTGGAATCACACCCTGGGGCAAGCGATCGTTACAGTCAACTGCTGCTGATTTGTGTAGTTTAGTGTAGTGTTTAGTGTAGTGAAGCCTGTTTTTGACCTCGCCGAGTATGTTTCGTATTGGAATTTATTGGACTAGCGATATCATATAAACTCTTGCTTATAAACTCGTTCTCTGTTTCTCTAGTCGAGTCTGTGTGTGTGTGTTTGGACTGTGACTGATTGAGGGGAAAAAGGGGAGGGCAGATGCTTGAGGAAGGGGAGTTGAGGCTACTGGGAACTGGGAACTGTGCCCATTTCGTTGGCGCCACTGTTTGCCGTTGGTTTTCCGCAATTTTTTCGAATTGAGCTGCCCAAAACTGTCATTTTGCATTTTGCATTACGTGTGTCGATGTCGAATTCAAATTCGATGTCGATTTTGATGTCGATGTCGATGCCAAAAGTCGCGCAGACCAGCAAAAGTGTCTAATTTCGCTTTTAGCGCAATATAAAAACAATAAAATAACGTTAAGCGAGACCAACTACAATAACAACAATAACAAGCTGTAGACAATGTTGGCCCGAAATCGACGCCATTAGTGCTCCAAAATTGTTGTTGCCAGCGGCAACAGTTGCTGCCACACTGCGTGGCAGAAGTTCCGCTCTCGCACAGTTTAGAGAGCTCCTTGGGGCCATAATTAACGAATTGCTTGTGGTTTTTTTGTTGTTTTTGTTTCCAACTTTTTTTGTTTTTAGTTTTTTTTTTGGGCTGCAGCTTTCACACACAAACGCAAAGCCGCTGGGCACAAACTGCTGCTGTTTCTGACTCCTCAGAGCTTAGCTGGCGACAGGAGCAACAGGCTGCGATTGCGATGTCATTGCACTCCCAGCGAAGCAACTAGGCAGCCAGGCAACTACACAGAAAAAAATCATTCAGAATTCTGGGATTGAATCCATAATATGTCAAAAGTTTGGTAATTTTCTTAAACTCACTACAAAACATTTGATTCAAATAATGATCTTTTATATTTTTAATTTGACCGTAGAAAAAAAAATTTAAACTGGTAGCTGCGCATTGAAATCATCAAGTTTAAAAAATAAAATAAAAGCATAGACCTTTTTTTAATGAATATAGTTTTTGTTCTTTGTCAACTAAATAAAGTAAATAATGTATGTTATAAAATATAATTAAAATATACAAAAGTAGAAAAGTTGAAAAGTCTGCGATCTTTCAAAAAATTATTTCATTTATCAAAGATTTTCATTTTTCCATCACTTATTCTGATCAGTGGCATTCTGAAGATTGTTTTGCAACTGAATCAAATCGTTGATCCTTAAGTATCCTTTAATTAACAATTATATCCTGAAAGTCAGGCATTTTTAGAACTTGAAGTTAAGAATTGATATTTGTTTTTTTTGCGGTGTAGTCAGGCATGAAGTTGCCTCCATGTCGTAGATTTATCTGCGCCGTCGCGTACTTTGCCCCCTCAAACAGGCTTCTTTTGCTTTTCATCTATCTGTAGCTGTAGCTTGACTTGAGACTTGGCTTGGCTTGGGCCGTGTTTTGTGGCTTGCAGGGTTTTGTCAACCGGTGACTTAGAATCCAGTTTTGCAGAGAATTTGCAGTTCCAGTTCTGTGGCAGTTACGCAGTCCCCACAAGTCCCAGTCCCAGTCCCAGTCGCAGTCGCAGTTTTGTAGCCTCATCTAGAGTCTCATAATTATGCATTAAACACTTGAAGTTTACGGGGCAGTGATGGCATTAATGGCCAGCAATTTGCATAGAAACCATACACAAGATGCAACAACCGGCGCCCATTTGACATGGCATCAAAATGCCCAGTTGACATTTACAGTGGCAAAGGGTAGGAGGGGACACTGGGAGAGTGGGAAAGGGGACAAGGGATTCAAACTATTGACGGAACTGCTGTGGTGCGTGGGTCGTTGTTGCTGTGGGCAACGAAACGTAACCAAAATGCAGTCGGCAAACAAATCGCATTTGAAATATGTATGTATAAAAAAAAAAAAGAAAACTTGTTTATTGGCTTAGACACAAGTGGAAAAGGGGGATGGGGGATTTTGTCTGTCAGCAGTTGCCCTCTTGGGTCAATGTTATGTAAGCCTGGTTCACTTTTCACACAAATGCATCACCAAATACATAAGACCTGAGCGCATATTACACAAAAACCCAAATAACTCAACAACAGCAGCAGCAGCAACAGCAACAATAAATAACACGGCCAAAGCAATCGATTCAATTTGTTATAGTCTTCACTGTCCTCTCTGCCTCTCTCTCTCCTTGTCTCTTTCTCTATCTCTGGCGTCTTCTCTTGGGGCTGCATTCCAGAGATGCGCAACACAGTTCGATAACAAAAAGTGCAACAAGAGACACAATACCAACAGCAACAGCAACAATGTTGCCAGACAAACTGACAAATATAATAATAACAATGTGAAATGTGCGTCGAAATGTTGCATAATTGTTTTTTGATATTTATGTGCTATTATATATATTTTTTTGTTGTTTATTTTGAATGCGGTGCGATCTTCTCTTAGAGTCGCCAAAATGCTGGCTACAAAGTGTTAAAACAATTTCAACACTCACATAATAATCATAATAGTAGTAATAATAATCGCTGCAACAACAAAGCCAAAATCCAAAACGAAACCGAAAACACAACGAAAACTGAAATCCCAGGCAGCAGCAATTACTAAATGAAAATGCGAAATCATAAAGAAAACGGAAATCATCAGCAGAGCTCAGCCACGACGACGACGATGACCACGACAACAGCAGCAGCGGCGACAGCGACAATGCCTCTAGAGAGCTCCAATGGCAACAACAACAACAACAACAACAACATTAACATTAACAATGGACAAACGGACAAACTGTCAGTGTCGAAAATGCTGCTGCCCGCACTCAAGTCCGCCTCAAAGGATGCAACAATCCCGACTCCAACTCCGACTCCGACTCAGGCAACGTCTCTGCAACAGCGACGGCAACAGCAATTCACGCCCCTCTCCGTGTCGGATGCGGCGAGCAATGCCAGCTTCAGTTCCGCATCGGTCGCCGGTTCCATACAGGTAAGCCTACCGCCCATACAAGAAACCCAAACTCTTTACACAGAAAAAAAAAATTATTTTAAGATTTAAATTTAAAATTCAAGAACTTGACATGTATTTTAGAAGTGTGTGTTTAGGATTTTAAATATCGAATGTAGGTCATATGCCAATAAAATAGGAAATTAAGCCTACAATATTGAGAAAATTCTTATAAAATTTCGACTTTAAGAAAATCAGAAAATCGCCAATTTTTACATCGGTTGTGATTAAAGTCCCTGATTTTTTCTCTGTGTACCCAAAACCAAGTCCAAAACTTAAACTTCAACTTTAACTTAAACTCGCATTGAACACTCAAAAAAAAAAGTCATTAAGAACTTTTTAGCTGCTTGACCATGTGATACCCTGTCTAAATCCTCAAAGTCTAGCTAAATTCACTTTAGAATGATTAAGCTGAGAAATTATGTTATAGATAGATTGATGATAGGCACAATAGCTAAAAAAACTTCAATCAAAGAACCCGCATATCATTTTTTTGAATAAAGCAATGTCGAACAATGCTTCTTTTAAATATTAAGAACTAACTTATGCTGATCAATACGATAGTTATAATACCCTGTAAAGCTTATATCGTACAATTTACATATCGATCTTTTCAATCAAGCTATTAATAACAATAAAATAAGCAGAATATACCCTTTAAAAATGTACCGGCTACAGGGTATGCAAGTTTGCTAACCGGTTTAACTGCTGGCTCTTCTCGCCGTGTCTGCGTCTGTTTCTGTTTCTGTTTCGGTTTTTATTATTCTTGTTAATAAATCCTCAAAGCGCGCAGAATTCCAATCGCACTGACGCTGACTCATTGCCATTGCCCACAGTTCCAGTCTTAGCCTCAGTCGCAGTCTCAGTCTCCGGTCTGCGGTTTCAGTCCGCAGTCTGACAGTCCGTTCCACAACAGAAAAAGTGAAGGCTTAAACAAACAAAATTTAACTTTGATCGTCGTCGTCGATGTCGATTTACATGGCCGGCAAAAAATTTATAAAAAAAGAATGAAAAGAAATAAGCACAGCAAGCGGAAAGTAATAATATATTTTTTTGTTTTTGCCTGTAACCCACGCACAGTGGGTCGGAATTTGGTTTGGGGCTCGGCGTGCAGTGTCACCGCTGCAGGTTCCTAATTGAATTATGAGGTTGACCTCCATTTGCTGTTGCCTCTTGCTCAACTTGCAACTCTGGCAACTCTCAGTTTTCGTTTTCGAATTCACGATACTCTCGTACTGTGTCACTCAGGCGACAAAACGGTACTTTTGTTTTTGTGCCTCCGTAAATGGATCATCATCGAATTGTGAAAAGGGTAGTGCGATTTTATAATCGCATGTCTCATGCAAAAGGATCAGACAGAGGGGGCAGTCCGACAATGAATGAAGCCGTAGGAATGTGCTCAATGGATGAGTATGCTCAGGGAACTTTATTTTTTATTCATTATTGATTCGAAAGACCTGTCAGTTCGTAAATAATTAACTGTTTTATTTAATCTTTGGATGAGAGTTGGAATTTTGTAAGAGTTGACATCTTGATACATTAAAGAATAAAGTCTTTTCCTCTATCGGCTAAAATTTATTTAAAGAAATTTTATTCTTTTTATTCGAAAAATCTTCTATTGGTATTTCCGTTTAATAATCTGTTAAGCCTACAATACTTAACTGTTTTGTTTAGTTTTTTGAAGAGTGTTCAAATTTTGGGAGAGTTGACATCATGTTACATTTAAAGATATATTCTTTAACTAATAATAATTTATTTATAAATCTTCTATTCTATATTATCGAAATATCTTGTATTGACATAATAATCTGTTATATCTAACAACAATTAACTGTTTTATTTAGTTTTTGAAAGAGAGTTTTAATTTTGGGAGCATGTTACATTAAAAAATATATTCTTTTACTCTTTAAGCCAAAATTTATTTAAAGCAATTCAATTGTTAAGAAACTTATTTATACAACAGATCTTTTATTTCCGCATAGAAATATTTAACTGTATTATCTTTTCTAAGAAGAGAAACTTTTGATATCATATCACCTACATATAAGCAGAGATATTCTTTCCCTTTTTCTATGCTTACATTTATTTATAGATATTCGATTATAACGCACATTCTTTAATAATCTAAAGAATTTCTCGCTCTTCTTCTATGTATCTTTCGTTTGCCGCACCCAAACAGTTCGTCTCGCTAATGTTCCATATGCCCCGTCACCCATTAACCTTTAACTGAATTACAAGTTGATTGTAATACAGGGTCGTGGCATCGTCATCATCATCATCATCCTCATCATGATCACAATGAAAATGGATTGCTTTTTGCGTCTAAATGCAAAATAATTTACCAAATTAACGGTACTATTATCAACAGCGACGATCCGATCAATCAAAGTGAATCCGATCAATTAAATGTTGCCTCGAAGCGTGCACGAGAAGAGAGCACAATGAAAATGGGTTATGAACAAACAACAAACAGCAAAAAAAACAGAAACAGAAAGAGCCGAAGAAAGAGAGTAGAAATTGAAAGAGTGTAGAAGTAGAATAGAACTTAGAAATGTGAATGTGTCTACAGATATATCGAGTTATTTCGATGTGAATTGGAACAAAGTTGACCTTATCACTGTGCAAAGTATTGAAGTATCCAGCTATGGCTTCAGCTGTTTCTTTTTCTGCCTTCTCTTCTTTTTAATTTTCATGGCCTTCTTTGTATTTTTGTTGCTTTTGGCATGGGGGAGGGCATTGATTAATCATTGCGAATTTTGCATGAATTTTGTTGTTGACCAGCATGCGCAGAGTTCAAAACGATCGATAGTCGATAGACGATTGACAGGTTATTGAACCCACAGTGCGTATGCTCGATTGCTTGATACCTTAGTATTTTAGCATTTTCTTCGTCATTTTCATATGGTTCTGTGGGCAAACGCTAATTGCTCGTTGCATGCTGTTGCTTTAGTTCCAGTTATTGGACATGACTCCATCTCTTGCTGCTAGCTGCTAGCCACATATCCATTGGTGGTGGTCCAGCGTTGCATCTGCATTTCACCTGCCTCCTTGCCTCCGTCTCCGTTCACTCTCCGTCCTCCTCGCCTTTGTCTCCGTCTTGCCGAATGGCTTAGAACAAGTTTTGGGGCGATTTTGCATCGATTAGGCGCATTCCAAGCGTCGCCTTTGCGTCGAGTTTTTTTAGCCTATGCGGAAAAAGTGGGCGTGGCTGCAGATTGCGGCAGACGACTGCAAGCCATGACTATTTATAGCTGCAATCAAATTAATTGCGGCCACGCCCACTTGCCCACTTGCAGCGCTGACAAAACAAACTGTAATGCCAGCTTGACGAAGGTCGCTTCGCATTTCCATCCCCGCCTCTTCTCATTTCCCCCCTCTCCCCATTTTATTTGTCTTTTATCTATCTTTTTTTGTGTCTCTCGGATGAATGCGCAGATTTCCACGGAAAAATACAGAAATATTTTGGTTTCGCTTAATGTTTTGATTTTTTATATATTCTTTTTGTCGAATCAGCCAAAACACTTGACGCTCCATTGGAATTTTTTTTCTCTCTCGTTTTTTAGCCCTATATGATGTAAAGTTCAAGTGGTAAGCGTGAAGTGAGTGTGTGTGTGTGTGTGTGATTGTGTGTGTAAGTGCAGCTAACTGATCACTTAGCCAAGTCCAAGTCTAAATCGCCGTTCATTTCCGTGAACTGTCCGGCGTAAGCTTTCGTTTTGCCACGGAAACGAGCGCATATTTCGCCAAAGAGCTTAAAACTACAATAAATAGTTCCGAGCAGCAGCTCAAAGATCGCCCATAGTTGCGCAATTAGGGCGGCGACTGTAGAATACGCCACCTTTTGATACCCTGTAAATGTTGCATGGTATGCAAGAGTTATGCCTGGCATGCCTAACTAAGATATCTAATTGGCGAAGTCTTAGTTTAAGTAGTGTTAAGTTGCGATTTTAGTTCTGATAACGCATTTGTTTTACTTCTTTTTATTTAAATAAACTATTTTATTTTTATTTTAAAGCTTTTTAGTAGCTAAAATGTAATAATTATATTTTTGATTTACTATATAGTATATTGAGTGTGTTTTTTTACTGCAAAAAATCCTTTTATTTCACATTTAGCTATAAAATGGCTTAAATGTAAAATTTAATATAACTTTAATTTATTTAATTAAAAATGTAATATTTTTCGAGGGTATTTGAGTGACTTGGTCTTGTTCGTGGGCTTGATTGTTGCTTTCTTTTGTTGCTCTTTCATTTTCATTTCCAATGCTCAAGCACAAAACTCTAAACGCTCATTAGTTTTCTAACTTGCCGTCGAACTCGTTTCTCACACACGACGCGCAGCTCTGCAATTAATTAATGCCAACAGTCCAACAACAGCAACAATGACAACAGCAACATGAGCAACAACATAAGCAACAACACAAACAACGACAACAACAACTGGCTATAAGAACAGCAACAGCAACAATGCCGCCTGCCAGCGCTAAATTCTAGCCAGATTCCAGCTAAATTGTTTGTGCCGTCTTTGAACTTGCGCCGCCATCAGAGCTTGCCGCCTGTTCCTCCCGATCCCCTCGTCCCCCTCACCACCAGGTGATCCATAGAAGCTGGGAATCGAGATGGCCAACCGTCAATGCTTTGCATTTTTTCAACAGAAATTATAACAAATAATTGCAACGCTTACAATTTGACTTGGCTCGGCGGGACAGGTGCAAGAGTTTCACCTTTGGTTTGTATCTTTTTTTTTATGGCCAACAAGTAGCTCTCAGGCACTTGTATGCACTTTGCCATGGGCATCTGTTGGCATTTCTCTATCATACTTAGGCTTGTTGTTAAATTCATTAACAGACCAAGTGAAAATGCATTTGGCCAGTGCCGTTGGACTTTTACATATTTTTGAATCTAAATTCTTCTGCAGCTCGCATCGATTTCATTTCAGTTTACAAAACCTGGAGTTATAGTGCAAAGCAAAGAGGGTATAATTAACTTTAGCAGTTAAATGCGTTTTTTTAGACACGCTTAAATATTACTTTAAAAATATTAAAAAAAAAATCCATGTTTAAATATGTTTTACTATCTATAACTCGATTTTCACTTGATATTGAGGCAGTGAAAAAATATTGAAGAAATAACTATCTTTACTTGAATATTTTTTGAAGTTAACAAAAAAAACTTTTTTTTATAAATTTGTATCAAGGCTGGAAGTCAGTTTTTCTAACAGAATCTTAAAGACAATTTGATTATTTCTTTACCGTCTGTTTATCATTTGAATATAATAGTATTTTTTTTTACATATTTAGTCATATACAGGGCATCTTCTAGTCGAGAAAAACCGATTTTATTAGTTTCTTTTGGACTGCTGCTAGTTCTGAACCCACACGAGAAAATTTCACTTTTGTTTTTTCGGCCAGACAAAGCGACATTCAAGACACGAAAATTTGAGGTCAAAAGCAACTCGTTTCCATTACAACGGGCGCACTGCAGCAGCAGCAGCAACAACAACAATAACAACAGTTTCATCTCTCGATCGATGAGAAGAAATGTTGTTGCTGCTGTTGCTTTGGACTCCATTGAAATTCTTGAGCTGCTGCTGCCAACCGCAAATGAACTGCGTGCTTGATACGCTCGTACCTGTCTCAACAAACTCCCCAACATTCTGCCCCTCTTCTTTTTTCCCATACGTAATTTAATGCCAACTTAGAAAAATCTTCGGACCAACAACAACATCAACAAAAACAAAAACAACGAAAAAATATATATATATAAGAGGCATTCCTCTGTCGACAGCTGCCCTTGCAAAAATATGCAAACTTTCGATCCAGTTGCAAGCCAATGTGACAGACATGATACGAGTGCGAGTTCGAGTATGTATGCCATTTTAGGAACTGCAACACAACAACAACAACAACAGCGGCAGCTGTTGCCAGCTGCTGTTGTTGTTAGACCCTGTACCTTAAATATGCAAGGGCTTACTAAATTCGTCAACAACATGATATCCAAAATAGGCAGAAATAATAAGAACATCAACTAATTTTTGGATAAAACACACTTTCATTATTATTAAAGTTTATATATTAATGTTTTTAAAACTCTTAAAATTAATTTCATGTTATGTTATTTTTTTTTTTTAGCCCTATCCTATTTGGGTCAACACAAAATTTAGTATTTCCGTTCTATTCTAATAAACTTAAAAACACATTTTTGGATACAAATCAAAACCAGTTGTTTTAAACTAAATGGTTCTACAATGTGCACAAATTTACAGATATTTCTGATCATTTTGACACATTTGGACTTACTGGATTCTAGAAAGTAGAATAATCTTCCTGATTTCTCTCCTTCTTGCTATAATTCTTCCAGTATATTCCTAAGCAGAATCAACAGTCTTGACCTTAAATTCCTTAGCAGATGAAGATTGTATTAGAAATTTGTCGATCAATTTGAAAAATTTGTCTTTTAAAGCTTTGAATTATAAAATAAAATTCCTTATGTAGAATATGTACAGGGTCTCTCACAGTCGGGTTCTTTCGCACTAGTTGCCAGTTGTTTTTGCTGATGCTGTTGCAAGTGGTTGTTGGGCCATTGATTTTGTGTGTTGTCATCGCTTGATGAGGCGGCAGCTGTCGTGGACACTACACGCTCATCAAACTGACCAAAGAAAAGTGAAAATCAGCGCTTTCTAATTACGCGCGACGTCAACAACAGCTGCCTGCCATTCTGCAATTCTTGGCTGCTGGAGCGTGCATAATTAAAGGCCCTCTTGCAACATGTTGCCTAATTATGGCTAATACGCTAGTACATGACGTTGGCCATATTATATGCCAAGTATTTACCTGTGTTGTAGAAAGTACAAGAATCAGCAAAAGTCTCGCCAAGATTCTGTTGCGCATCGTTGAGCGCTGGGCATGCGCATGACCTTCAGTCAAAAAGGGCAGACAGCGAGACAGAGAGAGAAAGAGTGAGAGAGAGTGTGTGAGAGAGAGGATGAGGGGAGTTGGCTAGAAAACATTATCCAGCATAAAGTGGAGCTGCAAACGAGTTGGACTTGTCAGTTGGCTGGTTTGCTGTTTGCTGTTGGTTGCTTGTCTTTTCGCTTAGTTTGTTTTCGCATGGCTATTTATTTGTTCTTGGCATGCTCCTTGGCCTGGTCGAGTGAGTTGATTGCCAAGCCGTTGCGTTCTTATTGCCTGCACGCCTCAAACTTATCACTGGCCATAAATCTTGTCCCGCATACCAGAGACAGCGACAGAGACAGCGACAGACCAGGCCGGATCCAATGTAAAAAGAGACTCAGACTCCGATTCAGACTCAGACTGGTTGCCATGCCATGTCCATTACCAGTTGTTTGGCTTGCTCCAGCTTGAGCTTCAACTCCAGGGTTATTAATTTGCTGCCAACGGGGTCAAGGATGCAGTCAGTTGTTGTTGCTGCTGCTGTTGTTGTTATTGTTGTTGCCCGCATATCCTGCCCTGAAGTCTGACACAGCACCAAACGCTAATGAGACGCGCCTACAGCTTGCGCAAGTCGCTGACGCATCCTTATCTCAACCCCTACCCCTCCCGTTGCAGTGGCAATCTTTTAAATGCCACAAGTGATTACCAATCAGGCCAAGTGGCGTTGCACCGCATTAAGTCACAAAGATTTACTTTCATTTGGCCACAGCACTTAAAAAAAGGGCCAACTGCCACTTGACAGCTGGCGAAAGGCGGCAGGAGGCGACGCTTTCGACCAGCTTCCAATTTGCGAAAGTGTGAAAACGGCCATCAACACAATCCACTTTGATTTACTCAACAAAATGCCAAAAAGTTCAACTCATCTGATAATGTAATATTCCATTTGATCTTTTTAGACTTACAATTACGATAACTTTTACAAAATTTAATAATAATGATTAATAATAATTATAATTTTAATCATGGCTTGATCACTTTTTTGATTTTGCATCCAAGCATTGCTCATTTTTTGCTTAAAATTTTCATTAAATCATTTCAGATATTTTCAACTTTCATAAGTTCTTCAAATAATCAGTAGATTTTCACGCGAAATGTCATTTTAATTTTTAATTGAAGTCTTGATGGTTTCTTAATTTTGCTTATTTAGGAAATTAAAATTTTTCCGAATAATTAAGATTATTTTCAACCTCAACAAATTTTCGATTATTTTGAAATATTTACCATAACTATGTAAAAGATCAACACATTTAAGCGTCTACATAATTTCTGCATAAGACAGTTAATTTGCTATAATATACAAAATATATTTTCCTTTTAACCATTTAAAAATAACCGTAAAAAAAAAATATCTCGTACACTTTATTAAATCTGAAGCGTTCTCCGTGCAGAATATTTGAAAATTTTTTGTTCCCATGATTTGTATACCTCCATTTAACATTCCTAAAGCTTTATGAAAGAGTTGTACATTAATTCAAGTGTAAAATTGGAGTAAATTAAAGTGGAAACACAATTCTAAAGTATTTAGTTTTTATAATAACATAAGTGAGTTTGCATTTTGCAATACAATTCTTAATGCTAAGCATTGAGAGACTAAAGAAACTAAAAACTGATCAACTGACTGACTGACTGACTTAGTGACTGACAGTCGCTTGGTTTCGTGCTCTTGCCAAATTCAAATCGAAATCACGGCACGATCGGGCCTAAGTCGAACTCGAATTCGTAGCTGAAACTAAAGCTGCAGTTGGAATTGAAGTTGAAGTTGGAGTTGGATTTGGAGCTGACACGTTTGCTCGCATTTTGATTGCAATTTCTTTTTCTGTTTTATTTTGCTGTTGTTGTTATTGTTGTTGTTGTGCTGGGGCGCGTTTTCTCGCTGGATCTCCATTAAAGAGTCAAATTCGTGTTGGCCATTAAAAGTCAGCGACAATGGAAAACGCAAATCAAAAGTTAGAAAATTTCCTCACGAAATCCACCAAAAATCATTGAGCAGCAGGCCGAGATGATGATGAGACCAGGCCAGACCAGGCCAGACCAGAGAGTTGCATTGTTGGACAAAGGAAACAGCAACAACAACAAGGAGAAACTGCGATCAGCTGCTGTTGCTACAACAACAATAATCACAACAACACAGCGACATTTTCGATTTTCAATCAGTTGTTGTTGCAGTTGCTGTAGTTGTGGTTGTAGTTGTAGCTGTTGGCAGCTTGACACGAAAATCTCAAACAAAAATTCCATTTGCTGGCAAAGGAGTGCAAATCTGTGTGTGTGTGTGTGTGTGTGTGTGTAGGAGGTAATCGAGGGACGGAAAGGGGAATTTATCTGTTCAACAAGCCTCTTGTTGTTGTTGTTGTTATTGTTGGCGCATTCTCATTGCACATTCCGCCAAATATTTTTAGTTCATGTTGACAGCTTGTCTGTGTGTGTGTGTGTGTGTGCAGCAATCATAATAAAGCTAAAGTCAAGTTGCCAACGTGTGGGTGGTTGTCTCCCTCTCCTGCCCACTTCCTCTCTCTCCTCTGCCCGTCTCTTATCAGCTGCAACAATTGAATTCGCTGTCTGACATTTTTGACCCCCGACGCTGAGTCAATTCTCGCGAGTGACTCACGTGTTTCTACAACATTGTCAACATCTAGTATATTAAAAATACCGCAAAAATATACATAACTGACTAATAGTTGCACTTTTGACATTGATACTTTTATTCATTACGATTAATGCCAAAAAAAACTGAGCTGTCTGTCAGTTGCGCGCTTAAGAACTATGAATGAAATTTCACTTTTGTATACAAATTGAAACACGTTCTCAAGTCGTTTTTGTTTTTCATTCCACTGTTTTGTTGTAATCGCGTTTACTTTATGCCAGCTTATGCTCAATGACACCGGCTGAAAAAGATACTTAAACTTCTTAGTGAAATCTGTGCGAAGCTGTAAAAATATAATTAACTTTTGAGTCTGAACAATTGTTTATCACTCGAAATTAATTGCTTGAATTTGATGGATTTTATTTGCAATTTATTGTAATGATTATTTTATTTTAGAAATAAAAGTGGTTGAAATGCAATATAATTTTTGATTAATTATTAAGTTTAATCTTAACTGAATGATCTTTTTTATTCTAAATTTGCTGGGTGATTGGGTGTTGTGTTGGATTTTTATTGAACAAATAAATGAACTGTCTTGCAGTTTTATTTTTGTAATTTGCAACACATAAACAAGCTTATTAGTTAGTGTTATTTGTCAATTTTTAGATAAGTCACGTTACGCATACGCAGCGTGTTGCGACTATTTTCTGAAAAATACTGCCAAATTCTTGCCATTCTCCTGACGTTTAGTATTCCAGTTAATCGAAATGGGTAACAGAGCTTCACAAGCGCGACTTTCAATAGTTTTCCAGCCTTAGGGCGCATGCTTAGCACTCCATCAAGTGATTTATTTAACACGCGCTAGCGCTGAGTTGAGAGAGGGGCGAATGGAGAGTGGAGAGTGGAGAATGAAGAGAGAGGAGGAAGATCGAGACCGTGGACCATTAAGAATCATCAACGGCCAGCGGCGCTCAGCTGCGTCCAGCTGTTGACCCACTGCACCACTTTTAATACGCGCCACACCAATGCTGCCATTGATTTATTGTGCGAGATGCTATATCTGTATCTGTATCTGTAGCGCTAGCGTTGTAAATGTATCTGTAGCTGTAGCTGAAATGCTCAAGTTGAAGTTGATGCTCATCCGGGGCAATTTCACATGGTTGCACACAGCTGTGGATGGATAATTACAGTGGGCCCAGTCAGTCAGTTTCTCTCTAGGAATAGGTAAAGGAATAAAGTAAAGGGCCCCATTGCCCCGTGGGACAGTTGCTGATTTAAATTCGTGTTAGAGAGACAAAATAATTACGGCAATTGGCCGAAAAACAAAAGACAGAGAAATATAACCAAAATACAAAAAAAAAGCGATACAAAACGAAACTGACGGGCACGACGAACGAATAAGTGAGTGAGTGAGTGAATGAATGAATGAATGACTTCGATTTGGTCTTGGGAACGTTTCAAGCCATTAAAATTCTTTTGCTAGCTGCAAACGAGATGCGCCTACAGGCAAAATGCCCAACTTCAACTCAACTCAACTCATTGCCAGGCAGGGCCTAAGTAGTTGACCCACAAAAATGATTTTTGGCTGCTGTTGCATTTGTTTTCAGTTGTCGGTAGACGGTTGTCAGCTGTCTCTGTCATATAATTGTTATTATTATTATTATTTATTATTATTATATGTACATATATACGAGTATTTGCCATTAAGCAGCCAACAATTCTATGGCGCCAAAGTCAAAAAGACAATCAACAGCTGCCCACGTCGATGGCGGCTGTGATTATTGCGAATGCGATGGCGATGGCGATGCCGTCGCACCACAATGAACCACAGCACACCCCACCACTGAGACATAGACATAGACAACGACAACGCCATCGAGTTCGAGCCAAAGTCAGTCAAGTGGCTCAGAGAAGGCTTGGTCGTTATGTTGCCGCTTTTATTTTTTGGGGTCTTTTCGAGTATTTACAATTCGATTTCGTTTACGAGAGACGCAAACATTGAAATATTAAGTATACGTAGCGTGATTTGATTTGATTTGATTGAGCCTTTGACACCAGGGCTGCCGTAATGATTGAAGCAATTGAAATCCAAAACATGCACATTTTTGACATGTCTCAAAATATATATAAAGCTCCACTTGAATATATGTAACTTGTGGCCTTTACTGTGCCACCGTTCATGTGGAATTCAATTTGAGCTGTTGTCTTATGTTAAAATTAATTTTAAGCAAGGATATAAAAAAAAGGTTACACGATTTCACGATTCCTGTTACCAAGCAGAGAGAGAGATTTCAATAAATTTTAAACTTGATAATTAAAATTCACTTTTTAATTTGAAAACAGAATTTTTTAAAAAATTTAATGAATTATGAAAATATTTGTCGAGAAATTTGAATACATTTTTTATTTGTTAGTTTAAAATGTAAACTTTAAATTCATTTTTAAATTTAAAAAAATGTTTAAATTAATTGTTTGATAAAAATTTTAAATTTGTGTAACTCCGAAAATATGTTCATTGCTTAAAAAAGCAATTGCCATCATAATCTCTAGAAATTTTGTGGAATACAGCTCATTATTATAATAGTTCTAATCAGATGTGATCATTATAGCATCTGTGCAAAATGCCTCAATATTGAACGAATACATGATGCGTATACTTAATTTGGTCTCTTTAAATTACTTAATTAAATGTTAAGCCTGAGCTGTTGTCTTATCTTATAAAATACAATCTATGCGTCAGTTTTAATGCAACCCTGTTCAGTTAATCAATCAGTCAGTCGCTGGGTTGGCTCAGTTACTTAATCCGGCTTATTATGGACGCTCCGTTTGCTTGCCAGCTGATTTTTAATTCATTTTTTTTTTTGGCTAGCTCGTCCAGTTATATTTGTTGTTTTTTGTTGTTGTTGTTGTTTTTTTTCGGTGCGATTATGTATAAAGTATTTTTCCAGGCTTTCAACATCGCAAAGCAAACTTCGTTTGGCTGCACTTCAAATGCTTCCAGTGGGCAAATTTTATCATGAGCTGGAAGTTTGTTGGATATTGCGAACTGAGTCGAGTGCTTATCGCCACCAATCGCTGCACTGCAATAATAATAATTTTCACTTAATTATCTAATGAGCACACGGCAAACAAACAAAAGTATTAGGCTGAAATGATGTTGGGGGAAAGAAAATACAACGTTGGGTCTCGTTTTTGGGTTTATGTTTGATTTTTGATTTTTGCACGTAACAATTATGCGATCATTTGCAAGCTGATCTCAGAGTCAGTCTGACTCTGACCCGTTGCGATGTGGACATAGCTAATGATTAAATTGTTAACTGTTGCCCAGATTGCAGTGAAATCGTCGGTGGAGGCTCTCTCGCATTACGTATACGCAGCGTTATGCAATTGACAAGAGTTAATGGAATACACGACTCAACTTTTGCTTTTATTTTTTTTTGCTTTCTTTACAGGATGAAATGCCACAGCCGCCAACGCAGCAACAGTCACAGCATCAGCAGCAGTTGCAACATCAGCAACAGTCGCTGCAGCACTTGGATCAATGTGGTCTGACCCAGGCGGGCCTCGAGGAGTACAATATCAGGGCCTCATCCTACTACGATCAGACGACATTCCATCATCAAAAGCAGGCCTCATATGCACAGTCCGAGGGCTATCACAGCTATGTTTCCAGCTCGGATTCCACATCGGCAACGCCGTTCCTGGACAAGTGAGTTTGCATTATTGTTGAAGTTAAATTAAAGTGTTTTATTTGTCATTTGCCATTTTTGTGGTTGGTTTGAAAAACATGTTTCATGGCGACAATTATGAATTTTTATGTCTGCCACAGAGACACAGACATTTGTGTGTGTACAAACACAGAGACAGTCCGAAAAAGTGATTAAAAGTGATTCTTGGTAAAAAGCAAATAACAAACGTCGCATATGAGCCATAAAAAATAAAGACCGAACTAGCTTAACTTTCAAGGTCTTTTTGCAAGACTGAGACTCGAGTTGCTCTATTGTCATTTCTGTTGTTGTTATTGTTTCTGGTGTTGTTGTTGTTATGAACTTGCCACCAGCAACATATGCTTGAAGAGAGTTTTATGTTTGTGTACTCGCTGTGCTCATGTCATGTCTGTTTACGAGTATCGCCATCGAAATGCGATTTTGAAGGCTAAGCCGAAATTCAAGTAATTACGGCCAAAACCTTTGTCTGTTGGCCTCTCCATGTGGTAGTTGGTAGTACTGGTTGTAGAAGGAAACGCCAAAAACATGACAACCACAAATTTGAGAGCTTTATTTTTCTATATAGTCAACGACGCGACGCAGCACGCAATGATTTGCGATTTTTTTCTTTCTTTTATTTTTTTTTGTTTACCTCTTCCTCATCGTTCTTTGATTGACTCTGACTCTTTTTCTCTCTCTCTCCCTCTTTCAGATTGCGTCAGGAGAGCGATTTGTTGTCGCGTCAGTCACATCATTGGTCCGAGAACGATCTTTCGTCGGTCTGCAGCAACTCGGTGGCACCATCGCCCATCCCATTGCTGGCCCGTCAATGCAGCAGTCGCAGCAACAGCGGTGGCAACATCAGCAACAGCAACAACATCAACTCCCTTGCCCAGCATCATTCCAACGCCAACAATCATAGTCCCAGCAGCATTCACAACAATAACATCAACAGCAACAATAACAACAACAACAACAACAACAGCTCTGAGAGCACCTCATCCACGGAAACACTCAAATGGCTCGGATCCATGAGCGACATTTCCGAGGCGAGCCATGCGACGGGTTACAGTGCCATTGCCGAGTCAGGTGAGTCCAAAACTGAATTAAGAAAAGGGCGACAAGTAAATGTAGATGTTAATCCAAACAGTTTAATCGAGCTTAATATTAATTAATATCATGAATCGAGCTGTCAATACATTTCCAAATAATAATAATTATATAATATATCAAGCTTTCCCAAAAAACAAAAAACATTTTTGTTAATACAAAATACATTCATTGACTTGTAAAGTTGCTAGGTAGAAAATCACACAAGTCTCAAACTTTCATAACTTTGCCAAAACGGAACAGATTTTTAAGCGGAATGTCATTTTGATCATGGTTTGGCCTCCAAATTCGTTCTGCTTTAAAATACTATACTTTTCGTTCAAATAATTACTGACGATTACTATTCTGATTGCCTCTCTGATCTTTTAGATATCAGAATTTATTCTGTGTGTAAATTTAAGGAACAAATATTTGTTTATAATGTAGATAACATTAAAATTATAAGAACAAGTTAACGAAATTCTCTTTATGATACATATTATGATATTTCTTTGTGTTAGTTTATTTTAGTTTCTCCAATACTTACCTTAAAGATGTGAGCATTTTTTTATAAGTTTCTGCACGTTTTAAAGGTATTTAGTCCTGTCAATTGTTATTACAACTTTTGCAACTATAAATAATCATGAATGAAATAAGTTGAATTCATCCAATTTTATCGGTTTCTGTCAATTTTGCGTTAAGGAAATATTTTAATCAGTTTCATAAATAGCTCTAATAACGATATCGTCGATAGATAGAAACGTGTCTGCCACGAGCGTGACTTTATCTAAGTTACGAGTAATTTGGGTTAGAAGCCTTCTAAACCAGTTGCTGAACTTGTATTCATAGATATTCGATAACTCTAAACCGCCTGCTCACATAAGCAGGAGAAGAATGAGAGGAGGGCGACCTTGGGTCATTGTTTGTTGGCCCCAACGACCCACTTTTACTAGCAGCCATTGCAGCTCCTGGCTGCGCCTTTAGGCCATTCGAATGTTGCCAAAAAAAATGAAATGAATGTTTAATCCGGTACCCAAAGGGTATAAGGTGCCTATAAGTTTGTGGCAATATATGTAACGGGCAGGGGTGTGCATCTATGACCCTGTAAAGTATATATATTCCTAAAAAGCTTGGCAAACCTAGATCTCCGATACTGTAGTTACCAAATTGGGTAAATATTCAATAGATTGCTTGCTGATTAAGTTAAACAATTAATTAAAGGAGTATCTATGCATAGTACTTGTAGCGTAGAAATAAATAATTCCAATATAATAAAAAAGGAAAGTGATATTTAAAAGCTACATGCAAAAAATATCATTATAAAATTCAGAAATAAAATGCTTGATTTTAGCATGAAAGTTTTGTTAAATGGCTAACACTCAGCATTAATTCTTGTAATGCTTGAAGAGCCAATGTAATCAAAATATTAACGGATAAGGAATTGAAATATCGTACTTGAATCAAGTATTTCGTACTCGACTTAAGAATTTCCGAAATTTCTAAGCTTTTGACACCTTTTGGGATTGAATTTATCTCGGTACGCATAATAATTATCATAGTTCCGATAAACACTGAAATTTCGATCAAATAATATCGAATATCGAATGCGTTCACGTGATAGAGTGTCCAAGTGTCTGAGTACAGAGTATATTGTTGTCGAGCTCACTCAACTAAATTGTTCATTCTTGTTTTGTCCATCCGCAGTTTCCTCCTCTCAGCTGATTGTGCACAGTTCGCGGGTGTTGACGCCCAAGCGACATCAGAGCGAGAGCGTGTTGTATCTGCACGACAATGAGGTGACATCGCCACCGCCAGCTCCACAGGCACCACCGACGACGACGACGACGGCGGCGACGACGACAATGTCTGGCAGCAGCAGCACAATTAACAGTGTTAAGCAGTCAAAGGCGCAGTCTCCACAGATCTCAGAGGATGTCGTGCAACCGCTGCGCGTGCAACATCGTCACAGTCCCAGCTATCCGCCCGTGCACCAATCGATGGCGCTGCATCGCTTCCAGCAGCATCAGCCCGCCAATTACAAGCTGACAGCACAAAGTTCCTTGCCAGAGTTGGAATCTCCCCACGAGACTCGCCTCCTGCTGGGTCAGTCCCAGTCCACGGGGGATCTGCAGCAACAGCAACATCAGCAGCAACAGCTGCATCGTCCTGCCCAGAAGCACAAGTCAAGCATCTCGGTGACGATTTCCAGCAGCGAGGCGGTGGTGACAATCGCACCACAGCCACCGCCTAGTAAGCCGCAGCTGAGCAAATTGGAGCTGCACAGCTGCAGTGCACCCAATGTGGCGTCCAGCACGGATCAGTCGCCGCCACTCGATTCCTATCGCAGCAATCATCGTCTGTTCCCCGTCAGCACGTACACGGAGCCGGTGCACAGCAACACTTCGCAGTACGTGCAACACCCGAAGCCGCAGTTCAGCGCCAATCTGCACAAGTCCGCCAAGTGAGTAGAATCGACATAAATACAGGGTCTTTCGCAGTCGCACTCTCTCGGCTGTAGCCATTTCTTCTAATTTTGATATAATTTTTATAAAAACAAAAACATTTGTTGACTTTTAATAAAAACAGTTGTAAATAGTATTTCAATTTAAGTTAAATTTTTATTTAAACGTCATAAAAAATCAGTTTTATTTTTTTTAAATTGAAAAACGCATAAAAATCGGAAATTTAAAATATATATTGTTCTATGATTTTAAAATAAAATTTAGAATTAAATTGTGATTATAATTTAAAAAAACCCAAACATATAATTCCATGATTTTTAAATACATATTTTAATTTGAGCGCTATACATACATTTAAAAATGTATGTGAACATTCAGTTTTATAGTAAAAATTAAAATTAGGAACAATTGTGAAATTAGTTTTTTCATTAAAAAATCATGTAATAACAATTTATTACTTTTTATAACAAATTGAAAAATATCATAAGATAAAAACAATTTAAGAAATACCAATAATAATATTCTAAGATTTTTGAAATCCATTTTAAATTTAATTGCGATTCTTTATAAATTTAATTTAACAAATTGAAGACAAAAGCCTATTTTATTTTCTGAATACTCAATCCTGAAATATCAAAAATAAAAAGCCGAAGATTTTCAGATTAGATTTTTTATTTCTTTATCTTATATTTGAACTGATGAAATACCAACTAATCCCTGTAATTTTTTTTGTAGACTACCTGTGATAACTCCGGCGGGAGCTGCCGTCCAACCCGCCTGGCATTCGGTGGCGGAACGCATCAATGACTTCGAGCGCAGTCAGTTGGTCGAAGCACCCAAGTTTTCCTACCTGGAGCCGAGCAAGACACACCGTGTGTCCAATCCGGCGCTGAAGGCGCTGCAGAAGAACGCGGTGCAATCGTATGTGGAGCGTCAACAGCAGCAGGCGCACAAGGAGGAGCAACAGCTGCTGCGCCATCCCCATTCCCAATCCCATTCGCATTCCTATCAATCACTTCACGCGGAACGAAAGTCTCTGCCGAACAATATGAGTCCCATCATGATCGGTGGTGGCTCCGGTTCCGGTTCCGGCTCCGGCAGCAGCTCGCCAACGCCACCACCGCCGCCGCCGCGTTCCCGCTCGCTGTTGCCCAATCTGCTGCGTCGCTCCAGCTCCGCCTCGGACTATGCCGACTTCCGGGATCAGCATCCGCAGCAATTGCATGGTAAGCCGCCGAGCATACGGAACATCAGCAGTGCCGAGAAGTTGTCGTTCAATGACTGTGGCATGCCACCCCCGCCGCCACCGCCACGTGGCCGTGTGGCGCTGCCAACGCGACGCACTTCCTCGGCCACCGAGTATGCGCCCATGCGGGAGAAGCTTCTGCTGCAACAGGCCGCCGCCCTGGCCCATCAGCAACATCATCCGCAGCAGCATCGCAACGCACACGTTCATGGCCACGCCCATGGTCATGTCCACGCCCACGCCCATGGTCACGCCCTTGCACTTAGTTTCCAGGCGCCGCCAGCTCCGCCCGAGCGTCCGCCAAAGCATCCGCACTTGCGTGTGCCGTCGCCAGAGTTGCCACCACCGCCACTTGGCGGTGAACTGGACACGAGCTACACCTTTGATGAACCGCTGCCGCCGCCACCGCCGCCGGAATTGTTGCAACCACGTCCGCCGCCATCGCCGAATCGTCGCAACAGCTTTGCGGGTGCGTCCACGCGTCGCTCTGCCGCCGCCTACGCAGTGGCAACAACGCCGACGCTGGCGCCCAAGGTGCCGCCGCAGGTGCCCAAGAAGCCGACGAGCTTGCGGCAGGTGAGCTTACCTTTATATTTTTGCATGCTGTGTGATTGCTGATCGTTTCCACGTCTTCCTCTTCCTCTTGCAGCTGCCACCACACAAGCAACAACAACAACAGCTGTCGAATGGCGCCGTCAAGCCCACAAATCTGCCTACGAACAGCCGCAAGCGTCCGCACAATACGCCGCCCATCCTGGAGAGCGTTGTCAGTGCCACAACCACAGCCACATCTGCATCTGCATCAGCAGCAGTTGCTGTTGCACCACCAACAGCCACATCCACAGCCAGTGCTGCACCGCCGCCGCTGTTGCCGCGTGCGCGTCCCACGCACGCTGACAGCGTTATAGCCAACAATCTGGAGAGCAATCAGCAGAAACGGTGAGTGCACCACAATTTGTACATCAATCATACGCCTCGTTCAACATATGCATTTTCCTTTGGCACAATTTATGTTTGCGTTCCCCGCTTTTAATTGAACCAAGCAGGAAGTTTCATAAGGCCTTAAAATATTTCCCAAATGATCTGTAAATAAGTTTAAGAAATTACAGAAAAGCTTTTAATTAAGCTGTGATTTACTTTTAATGAAGAAAAGCTCATAGTATAGCAACTAATGACAGAAAGCGAATATAAGCTCTAAAAACAAACTGCAATTTGCATGGCTTGGAGCTGAAAGTTTCAGGAAAGATACATTTATTTTTATTTTTATTAAAAAAAGAAAAGAAAACTTAGATAACCTCGCTCAAATTCTAAAACTATTTGTCAAATTATCAGAAAAGAAGTCAGATAAACGAGTTCAAAGGTGTCATAAAATAAAATCATTACTATTATTAAAAGCACATTAAAGCTTAAAGCACTTGCTGAATTTTATATGGGCTAGAGCTGTATAAACCAATGAAGATTTTTTCTGTTTTGCTCTCAAATAAATATTCCTAAATACTAGCTGTATAAGCACATTAAATCTTTTTAAGCTCAGTAAAAATTAATTGAAAAACTGCATAAGCGAATCAACTATATTAGCTGAGCTCATTTTGTCAAATTAATCCAAGATTTAAGAGTTATTTTCAGCCATAATCAATAGGCTTTAAGTTCACATTGCTTTAAATATTCAACATAGGAATATTATTTGAAATTAATCCACTTTGAAATGAATCTAATAATAGGCTCATTAGTACGCAAGCATTCCACCTTGAAAATTGCTAAAAAAAAATATTTATATTTGGCAATTGTTGGATTAATGTTAAAGCTCAAAATCGCATTAAGTGTAGCCATGACGCGCCTTAGACACACAATTCGACGCATTGTTCTTGACCTTATCGAATCCAATTAAAGTCAATGCAGTGCGTGGCACAGTAGCTGCTGAATCTGCCTCTGCCACTTTGCCACTCTGCCACAGTGGCAGCCATTGCAAGCTTAACCGAGCACAAAAGCCGCAAGTCGAAGTCGAAGAGACGTCAGAGACTGAGGCTAATAAGCCGCTTCCTTCGGGCCAACTTTGGCCGTCAATCAGCTGTCGCCTAATGCCCGGCTGATCGGTTGTGCCTAGCGCCTAATTGGATTATTATGAAACACACAGAGAGCGAACAACAACAACAACATAAATCAAGCAATTCAAGTAAATCGGGGCAAATCAGGCAAATCGAGTGTCGACTTCGACTTCGACTTTCGCTTTTAGTTGTGGGCCATTGTGGGTGACCCCAACTACCCCCTCCTTCTACCTCAAAAAAGCCAATCGCCAATTGATTTTGTTGTTGCTGTGTGTTGTTGTTGTTGTTGTTGCTGTCGGCGCACCTGAGCCGCAACAAATGTGTCAACAATTTATGTTGTTGCTGCTATTAATTTTTTTTTCAGTTTGCTCCTGTATGATGTGGGCCGTTCTTTGTTCTGATTGTGGGTAAAAGCAAAGCGAATTGTAATCAAAATCGAAATTGAAATTCATATATATCTCTTTTTTTGGTTATGTACAAAAGGTTCATTCTTTTGGGTCGCCTGACATTGATAGATGAACGCTGTTGGGTTCATTAGCGCATAGTTTTTGGCACCCACTGTAGCCGACTCGTATGCTGCTGGGTGCGGGCATTAGATAACCAAGTTAACCAAATGGAGCAGCTCCACAACATGTTGTTGTTGTTGTTGTCATAGTAGTTGTTATTGTTGTTGTTGTTGTTGTTGTGGCATGCTCAATAATTTCTGTGGCCTGTCATGTTTTTTGTGGTGGTGGCTTCGTCGTTTGTGGCTCTGACACCGCTGTAGACCTTTGTGGCACGATTTGTTGCAGCACATCCAGCACGAGACAAATATTGACACAATTTGTGGCAAGTTTTTGGGGCTTGCCTCTACCGCTCTCCCTCTCTCACTTATGTTTATCTATCTGCAACTGGGTTCAAATGCCGTTTAAGCGAACGTGCCTCATTTGCATTTTGAAAGTTAAGTTAACTAAATCTGTTGTCGTCTCGTGCAGAAATTGGAGCAAAGGGCAATCGCATTTCCTCGCCTCGTTGTTGCCACCACCTGCAAACACACACAAGACACACATACCTTCACATCTTGGCAGTAATCACTGCATTGCCTGACAGCCACTATTTTCGGGTCATTAATTGGCCAGCGCCAACACCTACGGCCACTGTCAGTTGTCAGTTGGGCTGAGGTGTGTCATTTTTGGGGGCCATGTGTTCTCGACAGGCGCTAATTATCGCCTCGGCACAGCCGGCGGGCTGCCCAGGCATCAGGCATCAGGCACCAGTCGCACCATTTGAATTAATTTACCAAACAGTTTTGGCCACACACTCTTGCAGCGCAAGAGCTCTTAGCCGGGTCTAAACTAGCCCAACTGGCCAACTAGCGTATTATTTTCAAATTAACTGCCAACTCGATTGCGCACACGCGGCGTATGCGAAATAAATCACTCATGCGCCGCGTTGCGCCTGCGCCTGCCAGACAGACAGACGGACAGACGAAATAACTTCAATTGCGCCTAGACAATTCAATTTGCGAGACAGTCGCGACAGACGCGATGCAGTCGCCATGATTAGGAGACCCCAAAAGTAACAACAATGAAAACCGACGCCGTCGTCGTCGTCGTCGTCATCGTCGTGCGCAACATTTAACAAAGTGCTTGCCATAATTTTGGCGCTATCGCCAGCTAAATATCGACAGCAATGATCGATTGAACTTTGGCTGAGAATATTGCGAAATCGCGAGTACACACAACACAAAAGGCGATTGCATTTAATGCATTTTATTTTATGGTCAACGCCAAGTTTTTTCTCTAATTTCAGTATGTGTTCCATCTGATTTGTGTTCACTGTCATGGAACACGCAATTGTTATTTTTTTACGATTTTCTACAGACATTTTAAATTATTACTTTGTTCTGACCCGCTGCTACTTGCTTACAGTTTGAAACGACTTTTTATCTCTTTCAAATGTTTCTTTTCATGCGAGCCGCTTTATTTTGCCTAATGTTTTGCGGATCCTTAACTTTTGTAGAAATTGTACTTATTTCAATTTTTTTACAAGGCTAGTCAAAAAACCTTTGAAAAATATTGCATACTTTCAGGCTGATAAATAATAATATTGCCAGCGCATGAAAGTATGCTTCAAGAATCGATAGACGTTGAAAGCATCATCAAAGTTAATACGTAATAATGTGACTAAGTGCTTACAATCTATATAAACAATAAACGAATGCTGATTAATTGGAAATCCGAGTAACTGACCAATGGACTTAATTTGGTGCTGTGCAGTCACCGAACTTTGGCACGATAAGAATGATAAGAAAATTTTCAGAAGCACAAATTCAATTATCAAGCATTTTATTTCCGCATCACTTTATTATTACTCTTGTTCACTTTAAAATTAATGATAATTTTTTCTCCGTTTTAATACATTTTTTTTTATTTTATTACAACTGTATTATTGCTGGGAAATGTACTGAGAACAAGTAATATGATGAAAATTGTTGAAACGTAAAATAATGTTTCCATTTATTATTCATTATTGATGGAGGAGCCTGTTTCCATAGTTTGTATTGTTTATCTTTCAAAAGTTGCTGTATTTCCATTAGTTACTTACCAATTTTGTGCAGTGCAAAACACACACTGAGCTGCTGTTCTATTTTCATGCAATTGGCCGTCTCAGCTCAAAGGCCAAGTGTTGGTTACATTGTGAGAGAGAGGGAGAGCAGACAATACAACAAGCAAAACAAAACTGCTGCTCCTGCTCAACACCAATACACTCTCACTTTTCGTCGCTCTGACTGTGACTTGCTACGCTTGCGCACGCTCTCGCTCTCCCATGCTCAATGGGCATGCGAGAGCGTGCGTTCGCTCTCAGTGTGCTCCACTCTCTCGGTCGCTGGCATGTCTGCTTTGCCGGCTGCTGCCATTGTGGCTGTCATTCAGCCATTTGTGGTCGCAACTTCAAACGAGTGAAAACCGCCGACGCGTGCAGACGTACGCGCAGCTTTGTAGCGTTGACAGCGACGACAACGACAACGGCGCGTGTGCAAATAAAATACCCCACCTCCTCCACCCCATCACCAAGTGGCGTAGTTTAAAGATCGAACCGCAATGCAAACGAATTTGTGATAAAACAACAAGAGTGGAATAAAAAAAATCATGCTAAACTTTCGCCTCTTTTGCATACGTGTAAATTGATTGCAATTGCCGTGCACTCCAAACAAATAATTCACGCCCACCTCCCACACACACACTCACACACGCAACGCACACAGCGACATTGTCATAAAGTGCAACCCCCAAATAAAATAAAAGTGTCGTCAAAAAGTCAACAAGGAAGTTCGACAGCCAGGTTCAAATGTTATGCCAACAACAACCACAACAGCAACAAAAATTGCATTTAATTTGCACAAATAACGTCTGTGAATTACAATAAGAAAAAATAACAACAGCAACAAAACATACGTAAAAAGACAACACGTTTTAGTTGTTATTGTTGTCGTACTTGTTACTCAAATTGGATTTCGCAATATTGGATTCCGTGGATCAGCTGAAAATGGTATTCGGCGGCAGATTTCGCATAAGAAGGTAAAAGATAACAAATATTAATATGATAATAAATCATATAGTATAATTGCATACAATGTTATTATATGAGACTGTATAGAGTTGAGTTAGTCATGCTAACCAGGAAATTCTACTTACTACAGCCAATTAATTAATTAATTAAACTGGGCGCAGTGAAAATGAAATGAATATAAAAAAACCAGCCTCTAATAAGCATAAGCGACAGTTTCTCAAGATATTTAAGTGGTAATTGCACTAGTTCGTGTATGCATTTGTCTATGTGTGTGTGTATAGTCGGCTAACTTCAGTGTGACCATATTTAGCATGTTCAATGCCTTGCGAGATACTCGCTAATGACAACAGTTGGCTCCGGTTAACTTTACACACACAGATACTCGCACACACACACACAAACACATACAGTTGCTAATAACTGTTCACAGCTGTTGCTTAGGCCACTTACGACCTGATCTTTAACTTAGCAGCAGCAAGAAAAGCAGCAGCAGCCACTTTTGTTGCATGCCACTTGCCAGTTAAACTGACTCTCTGTTTAACATACTACCTCCAGTTTCCTTCAGTTTGTAGGCGGCAGGTGCAAGAAAAGAAGAAATTAAGAAAAAAGAAAAGAAACCTTTTTTTTTTGCGGCGCACGTTTCCTGCCTGACAATCAAAATGCCTGAGAGCATAAATTTTGCAACCTTTTTGTCAGACACGCGCCGAATAAATTCCCAGTGATTTTGCTGACAGACAGACAGACAGACTGACAGACATACTCGTTCACTTACATATATCTGCCACATACTTGTACTTTCATATGTGTAGAGGGTCTATCATTTTATCAGCCTTTCAAAGATCTTATCGATTTTTATTTTGCCCACACAATAGGCGTCTTTGTTTAACGGTCGTAAACTGGCCTAAACCGGTTCTAGCCCTGACAGCCGGTTGCCCCTAGCAACGTCATAGAACGCACCCTCAAACTTCACCCTCGTGTCAGTCACCCTTAGTCACCCTTAGTCAACCTGCGAGTCGTTGCTTGAAACCTGCACAGCTGTGCGTGATGACAAAAGCTGATTGCTATGACTATGGTGAATGCAAACAATACTCGTATTGTTCGACAGTTCGACTTCCTACTTGGAAAGTCACTTAAAGCCCTTATATCCAATGGGATTTCAATGTAGTTTTTTGCAGATACGTTAAATAAACAACATACCCCGAGAAAAAAGTCATACATAGATACAAAAATAAAGTCATATTAAAGTCAAACATTTGAATGGGAAATGTATTCAAATTAAATATAAATCACTTTGATTTAAATAAAAAACAGCATTTAATTTTCAAGAAATAAATATCCATCAATTAAGGAAAATACTTAAGAATGCCATAATTACTTTATGTTAAATCATATTTAAATCATCAATATTTTATTTTGAAAGTAATTATATTTTTTTGACTTGAAATAAATTATTTTAAAAGTTTATCTATACAAATTAAAACGTATATTAAAATTCCAAACATTTTCCTCAGGGTGTATGTGCATTGTCGAAGCTCAATTAACGATAAACTAAATTAACAACAGCGTCAGCTAATGCAGCTCAGTTTCATTTCACTGCCACCCTCATTTTTAGTGGGGTAAAAAACATCAAAGTCAATTAATTTGTTTGCGTTTACAAAAACGTCGCCTTTGTTATTGTTTTTTTTTCGCCTTTTATTGGGACTTTGCACGAATTTCGACATAAATGAAATGAGAAATGAACGAACCACCAAAGAATTTGCTGCTTATGGAGAAATGTTAACGAACCACAAATTTCATTCTCAGCATAAACAAATAATCAATAAACTAAAAAAAAAAATGGTGAAGAGGAAGCACTGACTTTACAATACGTTGGGAGGCCATGTAAAAAATAAAAAATCACTTTGTGGCAATAGAATTTTGGTTTACGAGTCTCTGGAATTGAAATTGCTCTGAAATTGACCTTCGGCAAGCGTCAAACGGAAACTACGAGAATTTGGAATTGATTTGTGCCTGTGCCATTTGTAGGGCCCCAATGTTTATTATTGTTTTCTTGGCCACTAAACAAATCAAACAATAAACGTTTATTGTGCCAGAGTATTTTACATGGCCAATTGATTCGATATGCAACAAGTGACAGTACGAGACTAGCTGATACCCTTCAACCAACTGCATATATTACCTGTCGACTTAACTTTTATAACTGTATGCGATCATTATGAAATTTTCAAAATATTAAGATATACAAAAATATATGAATTTATATTTCAAAGTCTAATCAAGCATATTGTACATTATACTGTTCCCCATTAATTTTGCAGGGTATACCAAATTGTAATTTTCCCCTTATGTCTTCGCCTCACGGACTTACGAAATGTGGAAATGTCCAGACTTTTCAATTAGCGCCTTTTGCTTTTGCTCTATAAAATTGATTGTTCTTGATGTTGAATACAGATCTCTTTTGAGATGTGGCAAATTTCCGAAATGTTTAAACGGGTTTTTGTGCCGTTTTGGGTTATTTTTGTGGCATGCCAAAAAAAATATAATATCAACACTTGAACAAACACATATTAACATGCATTTCAATTGGAGATCCAACAACAATACATACACTTTTAACAATCCGGCGACACGCGGCAATTATTCAGTCTTAATTAAAATGTATAAAAATTCCATTTCTTTAATCAACGCCTGACAAATTGACAATTGAAGCGCTTCATTTAAATATGTTCGCGTAATCGTTTTATATTTATTCAAGTAAAATTCAACAAAAAGCATTTTCGGCATTTGCGGACAAAAAAACAAAGAGAAGCAAAAATAATTAAATGCTAAATTCAGCTGATACAGTCAAAAAAAAGAGTGCTATAGAAAATTAAAAAAGCAGTAACATTAGTTGGGCTATATCTAATACATGAATAACATTATTTTATTTAAAAAGAAATTAGTAATTGTCATTCCTATTTATTTGCTAAGTTTAATAGTTCTTGCTTTGTTATTTCTCCCAGTGTACACCTCACCAGGCTGTTAAATAACAGAGTTCATTAGACCGATCGTAATATTATCGAAAATTTGTTAAACATGCCGCTTACCAAACGCCGCATTTTGTTGTTGTTGATGTCTGACTTGAGCTTGAGCTTTGTTTCGATTAATCAATCAATCAATAGGGCAATCGCTTAATGTTGTTGTTGCTGTTGCTGTGCTAGTTCTGTATTATGATAATTAGACAAGAGCGTCATAAAACCAACAGAAATAAAACGTGAAACTGCCCAGCATGTTACCTGAAACAGTGTCTCTAATGAGTCCCCAACTACTTGCCACATCCCCCTCCTTTTGTTCTGTATGTATGTAGGTGTACGTGTTAAGTTCTGGATTATCCATACAGCCAAAATGTCATTGTACTCGACGGGCGGACGATATGCAAATGTATCCAAAACGCTTCACATTATCGTTGTCACTCAGTGGAGCCGTATAATGTAGAACCCCCTTCAAATGCCACTCACACACACACACACATACACACACAGGTGAACCCGACCGAGCATTGAAACAAAGACAGCCCACATATTCTACACAGTTGTTCCTACTCTATATATCATTGCATTCTAATTGTAATTTGTTTTTTGTTCCATATTTACGTAGTTACTTTCCCAACTTATCTGAAAGTGAACGGCGCACAGAGAACAGAGACAGATGGACAGAAGGGGGGTTTTGGGTAGAGGGGCTGTCAGGCAGAGGCAGAGGCAGGCAGTCAGCGAACCATCAAGTCTCGCACTCACTGTCGGTATTTGTATCTGTACAATAGCCCGGGGAATACGCGATCACATTATTCATGCATATTCTGAAACAAAAAAGCCAAATGAAGTTAAATGAGTGCAGCGACATAACAAAAGCGATATAGAATGTTGCAAAAGCTACGCGAATTTTGTATACACTACTTAAATGGTAGAATTTGCTTTATTATACAATTTTAAAAACACTTTTTTACATATTAAAACCAATCTTTAAAGTTTATCCTAATTTCAAAAGCTTCAATTGGAACTTTAATTCTAAAAGTATCTCAGTGTTCAACATTTTTAAAATATAGACAAAAATATAGAAATTTCTGTTGAGAATATCTCGCACATTTCATAATTTTTTTATAGTTCTAAATTTCTGACTACTGAATTAGTAAATGAAATAAAATTATTATTATTGGTTTAAATTATTAAAATGTTTCTCAGTAAGAGCAATAAAAACATAAAATGCTGCGGCTATAAATCTAAATGAAATGTAAATACTAAGTCAAATATTGTTTTAAGTCCACTTTCATTGAAATGTTAATATTATTTGTAAGCAAACATGTTGTATGCTTAAGATACAAATGTGTATCTTCTTCTGTGTAGCATAAACTTACCCTTAGCTTATGTGCAGCTCAGATACACAAGTAGATAATGCTTCGAGGGCCTCATGACTGCAGATTGTAATTACAGCAACGGTTTACATTCTACAGAAATTGTGTAGATAAAGTTGCGGGCCTAAGTCATGGCCTCCAGGCACCTGCAGCTCCAAGAAGAAGAAGAACAACAACAGCAACAACAATAACAACATTAGCAACAGCGGCAAGTTCAAGTCGAGCGGGCAGACAAAGTACCGCAAAAGTTAAACAAATGTAGCAACAACTCAGTGACAGAAACAGAGTTGGAATAAAAAGAATGAGGAAACAAAAGGGCAGCTGAAGAAGCAACAAACAGTAACAGGTGTGGAGGGCAGGCGAGAACATTTGCCGAGCAGACTTCAGCATTATAGATATACAAAAGTATCTTTTGGTCAGGTCTTAAGGTTTGACTATACACATTTGTAGCTTAGTGACAAGGTCACTTCCAAAATGAGAACCTCTTTAACGGGAGGGGGACGGGGGGTTTCAATTAGCTGCAAAATTAATGAAGAAACAATGCTAAACGCTCCAGTAACCTCCGGCAATGGTGCGCAACTTCCTTTCGAGCCGCAGACTCTGTTTGTCTGTCTATCTGTCTGAGTCGTGGCCAAAAGCCAGCCAAAGAGCCACGCAAATCATTAAGAAATCCAACAGAAAATTTCACAAATTAACTTTATAACACGAAAAATTTCTCGCACGAGCAAACGTCGATAAAAACGCTGCGGGCCCAAAAGACATACATATTATGTACATATGTATGTACATGCTACACAAAGTATCTCATCAACAAACCAGATACATACATAAGTATATTAATAATTATTATGAGCTGAAAAGTGGCCAAAAGGTAAATATGTTGGCTTCCTGTTCGGGTTAACTGTGTTCGCTACTGGAAACGACATATGAATCGATCGATCGTTGGCTTCTTCTTTGGGCCGGGACTTTTAGGGTCTTGTCTTGTGCCAAGCACGAAAATTGCTTTGACACAAAAATAATAACAACAGCAGCAACGACGACAACAACAACAACAATCATATAAAATAAAAAATGCTCTTTTTTAGTGGGTCACGCGCGTCATGACAGAGACGGACGGGACAGACGGCAAATGAAAACCCTCGGACAGCGACCAGCCCACCCAGCTGATAAAAATCACAAAAACATGCGCAAAAACCAAAAAAACCGACCCAACCAAAAACCCAAATTAAAATCGGAGCAGCACTTGGCTCTGACTATGGAATGGGGGTCTGGGACTGTTGTTGGGTTTCCCGGCACAAGCGCATGTTTAAATTGTGTTTGCCTAATTTACTCTTTTTTTTATTTTTTTTGCTTTGCTTTTGTTTCGTTTTTGGCCAAAATGTAATGCAATTAAAATTTTTTTTATATATGCTATACTATAGTCTACGACATGTATTGCTATTTAAACGCAACAATTTCACAGTGCCCTGGGAAGGTTGTTTGTCGTTTTTTGAGCAATGTAATGCTCATGAAATATGTAATTGAATGGGGTTTTCATTAGGATTGGGCAAGCTTTAAGTAGTTGGACTTGCCTTGGTAGATCAGCAAAAATGATTTCAATTATAGATTTATCTAAAGTGTATTACTTAAGCTAACTAAGCTAATTTAATTAAAACGTTCAAGTTTTTTCAGCTTAGATATAAGGTTAGTCTTTCGAAACTTTGTATTATAGTATTACCTAACTTTTCAGCAAATTTAGGCTAAATCTATCGAGGTGCTAAGCTTCTATTGTGGCCAAGTATAGGTTATTAGCTAGAATATTTATGGCCATGCATTATCTATTTGTACTATAGGTTTAAGGTATCTGTTTAACAGTTTAAAGCTTTGTAAGATTAGCTATAACAGCATTATTTATATAATATCATTATTATTATTTTTACGAAGTTTCAAATAAATCAATCGCCTTATTAGGGTGCTTTATATTGACAAGCATTAGTTATCAGCTGAAAACTTTGGGATCATAAATGCATTTCTATTATTGCCAATTATAGGTTATCAGTTTAAAACTTTTTGGTTCTTTTTTGGCTTCAACTAATTCTGAGAAGGAACATAAGAAGGTTAATTTATGGCTTGTTTCTAATGTCATATAGATTATCAATCTGACACTTTTTATTCTTTAGTATTACATTGCCAAGACTTTCAGCTTAGTCCATTGCAATTTAAGAGTTTCTTTTAAAACAAAGTGCAGAGTTTAATTCCTCTGACGAGTCTTATGCAAATTTGATGTGTTATTTTACCGCTACGACTGGGTTAGAGGGCTTATTTGATTTGTGGCACGGTTTTTTTTTTTTGTTTTTTTAATGCAATTACCAGCGCAAATAAATTTTGGTCATGCAATACGCTGTGTACTTTGGAATTCGTCATTTGTTTTGGGCTTTGTTTTTTGGCTTACGAATATTGCGCACCTTTGTTTTGGTCACGATACTCGTATCTTTCAATGTCCGTTTGTCTTCTCCTAATGACCAAGTCGATAACCGCAACGCAATCGTCGATCGGGCGTGGCAAGACAAGACTTCAGTGAGACACTGTCGACACTGTCAATGAACTTGGACATATTCTGTTTTTTATTTTTGCTCGACGGGCGCTACGTGCCTGCAATTATTCTGGGGAGACCCAAGCTCCAAAAAAAAAACAATAACACAGAGCTGGGGACACCAAATGTTATTGGGCCAGAATTTGACAGACGTTTTGCATAAATTGAAATGGGATCGCGAGCTGAAGCTGAAGCTACCGAAATTTGGTGTGTGAGTTGCGCAATGTATTTCAATATTGAAATGAAACATTTTATGTGCTCTACGTGCGAGTGCCGAGACTTCTTAACCCATGTCCGAGTCTGAGACTGGGAACCCGGCCATAAAGTGCCGTTAGAAGAGCTCAGCTGAGTGGAAATTCAATTAGTGACACCCACAACAAGACGCAAGTTCTGTGGCACTTAATGGACATAATCATTACAAAAGCAGCACATACATACACACGAGTCATAAAACTTTAAAAGCAATTTAATTTTATTACGAGTATGGAACTCAAATTGACACCAAAGAAAAAAATAATAATAAAAAAATGCGATCACTTCCATTTGGAGTCAATTTCGAGCCTGGGAATCATTTTGGGAGAGTGTCAAATTGAATATATACTTATTTCGATACGATTTGATTTTCAATTTGATTTTATTTGATTTGATTTGATTTCGTGACAATTGTGTGACTATTTTGAAAGTCATATCAAAAGTGAGTTGACTTTGAGACGGCGGCAAATGTGTCTCATTGTCAGTACGCGTGTATGGAAAACTGAAAATATGTTAAAAGAAATAGAAGAATTTGAAATCATATTGTGCCTTATGCATATTAAATGCTTTCACTTTCATTTCGACAATGGGCAGAAGTCTGCCTAGCTTGCAATTGGGCAATGTAATGTCCCTATATAGATACATTAACAGGCCATAAGATATCGATATATAGATACAAATATAAACTGCAGTTGCAGTTAATACACACGCATGCGAAATAAGCGTGAAAGCAGCTGCAACAAAGAGCTAACGAGTTAAGGTTGTTTTTACCCTCTCTCATTTCTCCATTTTCTCCCATTTCTTCCATTTCTCGCCTCTTTTGTTGCTTTGGCTAATCAGCGCCATTTGTTGGCCCATTCGATTAGCAGTCGAAATGAAAACGAAAGCATTGGGCCACAATTGAAATGCAAAGCCAGCTGCAACATGTGTATTGTACATTTACAAATGTATCTATAACTCTATGAATGTATCTATGACGTGCCAGAGTCTCGTTTGCCATTGTCAACAAGTCATCGCGTCGTCTGCCTTGTGCTCAATCATTATGATTGTTATTGCCAATTGCAATTGCATGTTGTAAGTACGAGTATACAAAGCACAAATGTGTATGATCACATGCACTTAGTTGAAGCTTATGGCACGTTAATAACTAATAAATGACTCTATGGCTAGACAAGAGACTGTAGACTGTAGACTGCAAACTCAGACTAAGACTCAGTCTCTGATTGAGATTGTTGACTCTCTCAGTCTGTGTGATTCGTGATTGATTCTCACAATGCAAATGAAATGCAATCAATGCGAACACTTTTGCAGTTTGGCGATCATTATTATGCGTCCAAGTTCGCGTCCGACTCTCGTTGCACATTTTGCTTTCGTACGTGGCCAACGACAGCTCAAGGCCGACAGTCTGGAGCCACCACAAAACGGAGACTCAGAGTCAGAGTCACAGTCATTACACACATAGCCAGTCTTTCTGTCTGTCTGTCTCTCTGTCTGCCTGACTGCATAATACAACAAAGTAAAAAGCGCCAACTAAGCGGCGAATATTGCTTTTTATTTGCTGTTGCTGTTGTTGATGTTGCTGCTGCTGTTGTTGCTGCTGCTGCTGTTCTCGATTGCATGACGAATTACCTGGCAGCCAACAAAGAAAATGCCACTGCCACAAAGGTCCCCAGACCCAAAGGCTGACCACAAATATGCAACATGCAACATGCAACTTGCAATGCATCCTGCAACAGCTTCTTTTGCTTTTGTTGCTGCTGTGCCTTGGGTTGGTTTTGCATCACGTTCTTTAGGGAAAACAATTTTCAATCAGAATGCAACCAGGCCCAAGCACTTTTGGCCCAAACTCCAATTTGCAATTTGCTAGCATTTTTTCTTTTCTTTTTTGAGTTTTACTGATGGGGCGGCCAATTTGCAATTGCCGCCGAAATGAAATGCAAAGCTAAGCTAAAAAATTCCACAATGTACAACAATGCACTGGCCATAAATAAATTGAAAAGCAGCAACAACAACGACATTCCTGCAATGCGATGCCAACTTGTGCTATAGTTTTTGTTGCTTTTACAATTTATATATTTACAACTTTTTGGGTCAGTCGCACTGCATAAATCAGACAAAACACCAACAGCAACACTAAGCAACAACATTTATATAAAGCCAATATGTCAGGCATGCGTCTAATTTGTTGGCTAATCAGCAGTCCCGAAATTTGTTGTCTAAATGGAACGGCGCCAGTTTTTGACTTTTTTCATCTCCACAGCAACAACATCATCATCATCATCATCATCATTGTTATGATCATGATTCTTCATCAACGTCAACTTTGTCGCTCTTATAAATTGTGCATACTCGAATTGTGCCATTTATTTATAGTCATTTTAAAAACTGAGCTAGTTTTCTGTGTGTGCCACATGCCGCATGCCACGTACCACATTGCAACCGATTCACTAACTCATTAGCCATTCGATTTAATATTATTGATAAGAGAATATTGTTAGCGCTTATAGCAATTATAATTTCAATTAACCTCGTATTTGCTTATGTAATTTGCATATCAACTTTTAATTTCATCAACTTAAACATTTAATAGTTTCATTTAGTTAACGACACTGCAGCATTTAGACAAGTTTTTCTCGTGATGCAGCAATTTATTAAGCAAACATACACTTGGCCAAATAGCATAGCAATAACAATCAACTAATTTTTTGGAGGTGAATTGGGAAAATCTAGAAAATATTTTAAGAATAATAATGAACATTTAAATATTTAGTAGATTTGTAATTAGTCGATTATTGTGAAGGTTGAAGTTTATTTGAAGATAAAATCGCTTTATCTACTAAAATGCATAAAATATACAAATATTAGATATTTATTAAATTATTAAATTAACAAGAATTAAAATAATTTATTAAAAAAAAATTAATAGATTTCGTTATAATTATACATTATCATTTAAAGGAAATATTCAAGAACGTTATCTAAAATATACATAATATTTAATTATTATATAATTAACATTATTTATATATGCATATCGTGTGATAAAACAATACCTTTTAATAGCAAGAGTGATTAATTTTCCTCATTGTTATTTTTGTATTTTTTTAAATATTATTCCCACATTTATTTACGTATTCTAAAGTAACTCCCAGTATAATCGCTCTCAGATCATTTGACATGCGAAATATCCGGGCAAGGGCATTCCCAGTTCGTTAATAATTTAAATTTAATTTCCCCTTTGTCATATGTATGTGTTTAAAATTTTTGCGCACATTTTCATTTATGATGAGCATCGAAAATACTGAAAATTGCGTCGTTTGCCTGAGTATCTTTTGGATCGTCCCGGGGCAGAGTATCTCAATTTGAAATTCAGTCTCAGTTCGTTTTGTTCAATGAAAAGCAACGGATATTTTCGGTTTGATTTATTTTCGAAACGTTTCAACGCGCTAATAAAAACGCGTATTTATAGTAATTTGTTGAGTTCTTGATCTTGTTGAACTTCAAACTCGTTGCGCTTTCGGGTGAAAACTCTGCAGAGAGATACACGGGAAATGTCGCATTGGTGCCAACACTTGGGCTTTAGGTAATCTGTTGAAGTGAAGCGTGCAAATGGCAAATGTCTAGACGTCAACTGTTTGTGGTCTGTTATGCAAAATTTTTGAAATAGCTACAAATAATGAAATAATGACGTCATTGCCAATTTGGTGCGCAATTTGGGGCACATGGGGGAAAAAGATAGATACAGAGACGGCGACGAGATACAATTGCTCGCTACGCTACATTTCCTAGCCAATACAAAAAGATACGTTTATATATATACAAATCATGCCATATACGCAGCTCTTTTTAATTGCAGCGCGCCAATTTGGGCAATGCAACACCAGCAACAACAACAACCTTGAAAATGCAATCAAAGCCAAATCTTGATCTCGTTTTTGATTTGTTGTTTGTTGTCTTTGTTGTTGTTACGAGTACTTAATTGCGTTTATTTTTTGCTGTTTTTTTTTTTTTGCTCTTGGCATTCAGAGTTGCGGCTGTGGCTGTTGCTGTCGCTGCAACAGTTGCTGCACGCGAGCAACTTCAAGTCAAATGAATGCCAAATGTGCAGCCAATTTTGGCAGGCGACGACAATGGCAACAACAACAACGCTTCCTGTCCTGCAACCAGCATACCCATCCTCGCCACATTGCAACAAGTGTATGTTGTTGTTGTTGCTCTTTTATTATTATTATTATTATTTTGTTATTTTTATTATAATAAAAAAAATGCCGCCACTGAGAGTTCGTTGTACACATAAAAATTGCTTTGACTCAGCGGCGCAGCAACAACTATTTAGGGCCAGCAAAGGGGTGAGGCTGTGCAGAGGGGTTGAGAGAGGAGAAAGGAGAGGACCAGCAGCAGAGAAAGAAAAGGAAGGAGAGGAAGGCGGGGCAGGAGGAGGCAGGCTCGAATGTCATGGCTGCTGCCGCGTGGAGGCAAAAACAATTTCACGCTTTGGCTGCCCAAACGGCCGCATCGCTTGCCAGAGAATTATGTTTATGGCATTTTCTTGTTTGTTGTTGTTGCTGATATTTTGGTTGTTGTTGTTGTTGTTGTTGTTGTTGTTGTTGTTGTTGTTGTTGTTGTCGCTGGAAAATACGCCCACCAAATGACCAACGGGGCTTGCGCATGACGATGGTTGATAGTCGATAGTCGCCTGGCGATGGCGATAATCGGCCTGTGATCGTCATTACTTTTGTATCGTTTTTTATCAATAAACCGTTAATTATCAAGCCGCCTAGCGTTTGTGGCAATAACTGGCAAACTGGCAAACTTGCAACTGTCTGCTCAAAAACAATACGCGGATGTATTTCAGCATTATTTTTATTTTTCCTATCAGTGTTGTCGTTGTTTCTGTTGTCGTTGTTGCTGTTGCTGTTGTATTATCCACAATGCTAGGAGTGGCACTCATCACCCCAGCTTTAAATCCAACTCTTGGGGCCAACGATCGGTTTGTTGGTGGAACACTCGCCACACATCCACGTCCACGTCCAAGGTTTTGCAAACAAAGCTCTCGGCGTGGGTGTGGGCTTGGTCTTCGTAGAAGTCTCCTTCTCTCTCTCCTATTCCTATCTGTCCTCTCGCTCTTTGGGTACTCGCACTCGCACTCGCACTCGCACTCGTATTCATACTGGGAACTGTTACTTATTGCGCAGATTTTCGTCTGCTGTGTTCCGCTCCACAAACCTTCGCCTTATTGGTCAGCAAATTGCGACGAAAAAGAAACAAACAAACAGAATAAGGCAGCCAAAATTCAATATTTTACTATTTTAATACCCTAACAGAACTATTTCAAAAATTGTTGCTATTGATTTTCAGGGAGTCTCCAATTTATTGCGATTATTATGTACACAAATCCAAAATTTGAGATTGATTGATTTGAATTTATTTTTACACATACAAAGTCAAAAGCTTGATTTCATTATTTATATAAATATATAATGCATCTATTTATTTTTTAAATGAAAACAAAAAATATTGACAGTTTTTCATTTTGTAGCAAGCTAAAATTATATACTCTATAAGAATTTAAAAAAAAAAAGATTATGAATCTTTAGAAAACATGATTTCATCTAAATTTAACTGGATAAATAGATACAAAAACATTTTTCTTATTCTGAAACCAATACAATTTCCTTTGTTACAAGATCTTGTATTTCTTTTAACTATTTCTTTAAACTATTCTAACTATTTTAAAGATTCTTTATAAAAGTAAATAGCAAAGCGAATTCCAGAATAAAATTCATATGTTTGTAAAAACACTTTTTAAAATGTAATACTATTTTTTGTTTCCCAGAATAAATCATTATACCATCTAATGAACAGCTTTTCTTTTGAAATTTCATATGCTGTTCAAATTTATAACGAAATATGTTTAGAATAGTTTTAGGAAATCAATCTTAACTATGACGATCTTATGATATGGTAAACTTTATATACTATATGTATTGTTTCTATGTTGACTATGACTTGTTCTTTGCTTAGTTTTGATTACCTTGTATGATAGCAAAAGAGACCACAGTTCATTCAAAATATTATTTTTGGTTGAATCCATTGTTTATTTTTGCACAGTCTTTTGCTGTTCTTCAGTGTCTCTCTGGCCTTGTGACGTCAGCTGTCCAGTTATGTGAGTGGTTACATTCATAGAAAGAACGAGTGTGAGTTGTGAGTAGTATTCATTCCCGGCAAGTCATAGAGACAACAACAGTTTGTTTGCATTTCGGCTGTGAAGCGCGTGACATAGAAAACAACTGGAGTGCAGCCCCAGTCACCAAGTAAACTTCACACACACAAACATACACAAACACACAGATACACACATTTGTTGACACAACAAAAACAACAACCACAACAACTAGGGGGCAATGCCTGACTCTGAATCTGCCGCTGAGAGCGAACCTGATTACGAGTACATCAGAAATCGATCAATCGATTGCCATTTGCTATCGATGACGCTGACTTTGAATGGAACTTGCTCTTGGTATTGGTCTTGCTCTTGGCCAAGTCAAAGCGTGAGAATTCTTTGTAGTTCTACGATTATAAAATTCGCTTCACACTCTGTGAAAATAGATTTGCATAAATAATCGCAAACAGATGCAAATTTTGTTGTCCGCGATATCAAAATGCGATTGTTATTGGCGTTCATTAATTACAGTTTGGTTATTTTCTCGATCGAATCGAAATCGAGAAACAGATTGGATCACAGTTAATGGTAGCTCTGTCTGGCATTAACCTTGATTGATTTAAGCATGAACTACATCAATAACTCTAGCATTAACTATTGTTTTGTTAAGTCTAAATGTTTTTGGCTTTGTTTCAACTTTGTTCTGGGCGCGACAGAAAACAATGCAAGCGATTGTTGTTGTTGTTGTCGCTGTTGTTGCTGTTGTCATTAATATGCTAAAGGTCAAAGTGAGACCAACAACAGCAACAAGCTGAGCAGAGCAATTAACTGGCACATATGTATTTGTAGATACATGCATCAACTTGCCGGACCATCCATCAATCTCTCACTTTCATTCCATAGGAATGTACTTGTACCCCGCACTTGGTACTCCATATGTAGCTGTATCTGTATCTGTTGTTGCCTCTGTAAATGTATCTGTATCTGCTGCTGTGTATCTGTGAAGTTGACACGACCATCGTCGATCATGCGTCGACGAGTGTTGAAATATCAAAATGTCCATGATGTTGATGAGGTTCAGCTCAGTTGTTGTTGTTGCCTGACTTTTTATATATTTTGTATTTTTCTTTTTCTGTACGTATTACTTATTTTAGTGCCTGACTCTGACATGCTTCACTGATGAGCTCACAACCATTTTACATATCATTATTTTACACAGAGAAGTGCAGTTCTCCTGCTCTTTTATTATCATCCAACATGATATCATAGTAATTTTACGATTAAATTTATTTATAGAAATTGCATCTAGAATTTGCAATCAACAGCTAATGAAGCTGATGAGGAGTTTAATTTTGGATTTGAAATTGTATAAGCTGCGGCTTTCGACAACTTAATAACACATCAAAGTACAACGAATGGCGATTATCAATCGGAAAAAAGAGAATTAATTCAATATTTATTGAGATTAGTTGTAGAAAGATGTTTGAAGACATGATAGAGCTTTGTTAAAATATTTAATAACACATCAGAGTACAACGAATTCTGATGATAATTATCAATCGAAATTGGGGAAAGATATGAAATTACTTAAATATGTGTTAAAATTTGTAGTAGCAAGAACTTGAAGACATGGGAGATGTTTATTTAATAAAAGTACATCAGACTACAATAAATTGAGATTATAACTGGACAGACATATTTAATTATTTCTTTAGATTGGCCATAGCAAGTTAAGTGAGAGTCGGAATATAATTAAATGCATACTACGTAAAAGCTCTTACTTATAATTATTATAAAAGTAATCAAACCAAAACATTTTATTAACTTACAAATATTTTAATAAAGTAATATCTTTAAAAATGACCATATTAAGAATAACAAGCGCTGACCTTTACGAGCTCTCTAGCCAACTTTTCTGGCCAACAAATTGCATGTATGCAATTTAGCAGTTTTGTTTATCTAAACTACAGACATGCCCGGATCTTAACATTGTGACATGACGAACAAGCCAAATGCTTTGTTTTAACACTCTTCCTCACCTCAACGCCCTGTTTAAGCCCCTCTCAGCTGCAATACGCCATGCACTTGACGCATTTCGCAAAAAACAAAAAAAATATATAAAAATCAAAGCAAAAGCTAAGCGTACAAATTAGCAGCTAAAAAAAAGTAAATAAATAAAAACAAAAGCAGAGAGAAAAAAACAAAAAATAACAGCAATAAGAGGCAAAAACAATGCGAAATCCGTATTCAGGGCAGTTCCTACTCAAAGAGCGGCAACACTTTGGCATTCGCCAGTGGCTTTTGTGTAATGCCTAAAACGCAAATGGCTCAAAGTGCTCTGCCCGCTGGCAATGTGGCTTCAGTCTATCCAATCCATCCGTCCGTCTGGCCATCTGTCTAGCTGTCTGTTGCCGTGTCCGACTCCGGTTAGTGCGACTGATCCATGTCGGACGTGTTGCGCATGCGCCCGAGGGGCAAATTCGCTGTTGTTTTATAATTTCAGCTCATACGAGTGTCTGCCAAGCGCAAAGAGTGAAAATGTCATTGGCAGATGTGTCGCGGATATTAGCAACAAGGCACAACAAACACACACACACTCAAGACTTGATCATTCACTTCACATGATCATCAACAACATCAACTACAAACAACCAGTAACAGTAACAACTTGGCCCAAAACAAAAGGCCCGCATTCGCTTTGACAGCGCGGAAGGGTGAACAATGGGCGGTTTGTACCATCAGGGGGGAGTTTGGCTGTACCCATGCAGAGAGGGAAGATTAGGGGGAGATGCATCTAACATTTTTACGAGCTTGTCTCTTGTGTTGTGTTGTAGCTGAGTGCGCACATGTCCAGGCCACAGTCGAGTGCTCAGCGGTTGCATCTTTTGTTCTGGCCCAGCTGCTTGTCTTTAGCCATCTTGTTGTCTTCTCCATATAATTATTATGACTTGGCCGTTTAGCTCACAAGTTAATTACCCAGTTTTAAGTTCAGTTCCAGCAGCAGCAACAACAACAACAACAAAAAGCAGCCCCATTACCAATCACAGTCTTATTGTAGCAGATCCCGACCACTTTCGACACTTTCAACAGTTTGAAGAGGCTTCTGTTGTTGTTACTGCTGCATTTCTCAAGTTGTCTATTTTGGGATTGAGCCCTCGAGCGAAAAGCGCCATTAAATCGATTTTACATTAAAAATATTGCACAAGGCGCCGCCTGCCTTCAGAATTAATGGATCATAATTATGGCTGAACGACAGCAGCTGCAACATCCACAATAACAACAATAACAACGGCAGCAACAACATCTTTAACAACAGCAACCGCATTAGAAATGAAAACAGCCCACGAAAAGTCAGGCAAACAATTTTATAAAGTCCCAAAGAGACTGTCTCACAGTGTACAGTGATGTTGAGAGAATTGGTTTGATATCAAAGATTATCTTGAGCAAATTTAGAAATATTTTAGATAGAATTTCAATTAAATTCTATGAAACATGAAAATTGGCAGTTTGATTAGCATACGCATTATTAGTAATTGAATTAGTATTAATATTTTCATTAGCACTGACATTAACTTTTGCATTAGTATTAGTATTAGCATTGGTATTCCAATTATTGTTAGCATTAGAATTATTTTTAGCCGTTGAATTAATATAAACATTAATATTAGTGATTGAATTAGTATTAATATTTTCAATAGCAGTGAATTAACTTTTGCATTAGTATTAGTATTAACCATAGCATTAGCATTGGTATTTGCATTAGTATTAGCATTAGAAGTAGTTTTATCATTAGCATTGACATGAACTCAGCATTAGCATTAGTATTAACATTACATTACTTTGACATTATCATAAGCATTATCATATTCTTTATCACCTATTACTAATATTAATATTATAATTTTTTTAATTCTCATTATAATCTATATAATTATCTTTGTCATTATTTTATTCATTGACATTATCATCATTTTTGATATGAAATTTATTAATTTTAATCATTTAGTGTGCGTATTTTCAATCGTTTGGCCCCACTGTTCGCCAGTCGGCGCCGAGTCTTCAGGGGCTACTCAAGCGTCCACAGATGCTGCAATCTCCACTTTCAATATGAAGAAAGAACTTTTCTTTTCTTTTGCTTGCTTTACTTAGCTTTTGCTTTGCTTTTGCTTTACGTTTCGTACATTTTCTTTGCTTGCTTTTCCATTTGGCTGTTGTTGTTGATGTGTTTTTGTTGTTGTTTGTATTTTACTGTAATTTTCCCAAGAGAAATTTATGCCATACTTTGATATGTGGCTGTCTGACTCTTGGATGCTTGGATGTTGTATGAAACGAGGAAAAAAGAAGCCTAAATACCAGAGACTCTGAGGTATTTGAAGAGCACAGCGAGTTGTGGCCGAGTCCGACACTTGGTGGTGCCTCAATTGGTTCTGGTCTGTGCAGTGTAATGCAGTGCAGTGCAGTTGTTGTTGTTGCTTATTGTTGTTGCTTGTTGCTGACCTTATGATCCCCCCTGTACACTGCTCTGACCCTAGTGCAATTTCATGCCCCGCCGAAAGAAGAAAGTGGCGACTGCGACGTCGACGCCTGGCCATCTGTTTATGTTGGACTTGACGTCATTTTGCGGCAAGTGAAAATGTGTGCGACGCGTTCAATCCGGTTTTTTTTACATTTTTTTTTTTATATATTTTTGAGTGAGCTTGGCTGAGATGTTTATGTTTTCAACAGCAACAACAACAGCAAGCGCAACAAGCAACACTACAACAACATCAGCGAACATTTGTTCGCCTTCTTTTTAGCTGCCTTTTTTTTGGCTCAATGTTAAGACAAGATGTTAAAAACGTGATTTCCATGCGTCGCCAGCGACGTCGGCATATTTAAATAAAATACTTTTACTATCAAAGAAAACTAGTCAGCACTAGCAGGGGAGATATGGCGGGGAAATGAGAGGGTTAGCAACCAGCTTGTTATATTGCTGAATCAAAAATTATAGTGCAACGGCGCCAATGTTGCATACGCAACGCGCCACGCAGAGGCCACTGACCAAAGACCAAGGCATCCAGACAACAGACAACAATTGCAACTGGAGCTTGCAACATTTGGCGGCAGACGACAACAGCTGATAGCTTCTTGGACACTGAACCCATTGAAGAAGCAACAGAAATACGCGTCATAAACTCACCATCCAAATGGCAAAGCTATCTATCAAATGATAGCATGAGGGATGAAGGGTTGGAGGACAGGGAATGCTCTTATGCAATAATCTAAACAAAAGGCCAGACAATTTATCAAAATCTGCTCTTTGGTATTCATAATTTGCATCACATAACCAGCGCCCCGAAATAGCCAAAGTAGTCAAAATATCAAAAATAAAGTGGCCAAAATAAAAACAGCAATAACAACAACGACAACAACGACAGTAACAGCAACAGAAATGCGTTAATTGTATGGAAATGGAAATGTTATTGACCAGGCTAAGACTGAGATAGTCAGCCAAGCATTTCATTCGCCCTTTATGTGGTATTTGTCTTTGGCTTTGGTTTTGGCCATGGCTCATAAGTATTTTCAAAAAATGCGTCTTATACAACAACGTTATTTTTTTTGTATACAAAGAAAGCCAAAAACAATTTGCCATAAATCAAGGTATTATAATCCAAATATCATTGCGGGTGTAATTTTCTCCCCATTTGAATCGGAAATGTGGAACTTATGTCAGCTATTGCCCAACCTGTCGCTCCAATTGAATAGATATTATATGCATATGTTTTGTATAGATATTTCTATAGATACATGGATCCGATGGATTGTCTTAACTAGGGGATAATTATAGTATTATAATACAGGTCTTTAATTATGCATATTTGACTAATAACTATTCTTAGAATTTTATAAAAGTAAATGTTTAAATTTAACAGGTTAATTCTATATCTTTAAGTTACAAAACAAACATAATTTCTATAATAAGAGACAAGCTTAATTTTAATTGCTATTTAATTTAACATAATTATTCTTTATATTTTAAAAAGAGGCAATCTTAAATATTCCTAATTAATTTAATTTAAAATATTTAAAACATTTGAAGTGTTATTATTACAATTTCCTTTCATATAATAACAATATTATGTTGCCCAAAATCTAACTTGACTAGGAGAAGTAAAGGAGCTGAAATCAAATTAACATATTTAAAGGATAGACAAGCTTTAACATTTGAATTAAACTACTTTGTCATATAATATTTACCAACAAATATGCGCATCTTCATGCTCAGAAGGGTAAAGGGTAAGAGGAAGGGACGTCTGTAAAAATTTGCCAGACATTCTGCCGACATTGTCAGTCACGGCAGCAACATCGCTGCTGTAATATGCAAATTAAACATATTTGCTGGCCAAAAGGCAACAAACAAAAAAAACTGAAACAATAAACATGGCAAAATTGGCAACACACACACACACACACATAAACACATTATGCACAGCAGAGAGTGCAGATTACTCAACAGGCAGGCAGCGAACGGAAGTGATTAAGAGAAGCAACAAGTGGATTCCATCTGCCATCTGCCACCTGCCCCCGCTATTCCCCCGCAGAGTGGCGAAAGAAAGTGAAGAAGCTGGCATAATCAAAATGTGAGGCGTTGGGAACTAGACAAAAGGAACCCGCTTATGCAAATGGCCCAACTAGCTAGGCAATTGACACGAGATACAAATACAAATACAGGCAGCTACAGATACAGATACAGATAGAGATACATTGACAACAGCTGTTTTCGCTGATGTAAGCGACTAAAATGTGCTCTTAATTTATTCAGCATTTATATGTCGGCTTTCTTTTGGTCACATTCATATGCTTATAAAAGATACAAATGTATCTACGAATATAGTAAAAACTGCACACAATCCGTTAGAGGCAACACCTTATTGTCTAGCTCTAACTGGGGGTGGCCAAGTCAAGCCAAACTAAGCCAAAAATAAAAATCGCGCTTATTTCAAAATTAGCTTAGCACTTTTTGAAAGTTGTCGACACATCCGAAACAACGTTGTCGTCTTCCCCCTCCACCTCCATCTTCTCGTGCTCGTCATACGCGCTGCACACTAAAATGAGGCCCGTCTTTTGACTAAAACGACTCAAAACTGAAAACTGAAACATAAAACTCTTTATAATTGCACTGTAAACATTTCACTTTCGTTTTGTCTCGAAAACTGTTTTAATACTCGTACGAACAAAATGTCTTGTCTCCGCATCGTGCACAGAATAATTTTTGTTTTGTTTTGTATGTCATTTTTTTTGTTGCTTTTTTGGTTGTTTTTATTATCAATTTTTTGTTGGTTGTTTTTTATCGGGCAACCACTTTCGCCATGTGGGTGCTGGATGTGATGTGATGTCGAGATGTCTGTGCTTGGGATTAGAGCCAACATTGAGGACTCAATTAGCCGCCTTCGTCTTAGATTATGGCCCGCATTTGCATAATGTTGGCTCTTTGGTAACTGGCAAATCGTGGCCTGCGTGCGCTGCCGATGACCCCACACAGATGACCCCACATCCCTCCACATCTCGATGTTGACAATTGCCATTTGCTAGACTAGGTTGTGGTTGTGGCTGTGGCTGTGGCTGTGGGTAGGGCTCAAATGCAATTTCATATGCTTATTAGTGTTTTTCAAACAAATCTCAACATTTACATTTGCATATGCAAGTTGACAACGTTTCGCAAACATTCGAATTTTTTTCGTAGCCAATGTTGATTCTTCTCTGATTTCCTGAGCTTAAAAATGCATACAACATTTTATACAGTTCAAAAATTATTTCAACCGTTTCCTTATTTCCATCCGTTTTCTTATTAATTTGTTTTGCAAATATTTAATATCTATTTTGATTCAATTTTTATCCTTTCTTATTTTTTCCATTCATCAAATTTTGATTAAGATTTGTCCAATTCAAGCATAAGAATAACCTTCATCTTGATGATTTGACCAAATTCTAGAAATCTTTTCTTAAGCAATTTTAAATTTATTTGGATTAAAATTTTATCTCTGTTTTCCAAAGAATTTGAAACTAATATCAATATTAATATTAAATAACCAATATTTAATCCAATCAGATAGGTTATTGACAAACAATTTTCTATACAATTTTTCTATGCATCAGAACTTGTCTATTTTTTCTGCTCAAATTTTGATTTTCCCTATTTTTTCAAAGCATTAAAAGTTGAGGATCTTAATATAAATTATTAAACTCCAATTTGGTTGAGTTTTGGTTAAGTTATACAATAAATCTTGGTTTGATCCATCCTGATTACTTCAAATTTACCTTATTCTATTTTATGAGCTCATCTATTCCCAGAGCTAGATCTTTATACCAAAAAAGTATATCAAATATTGTAAATTTTTTTGAAATCTTTAGCTAAATGTGAATCCATTCGTTTACTGCTTGCAGATCAAACTCAAAGGCCTCGTATCTGCCGCGTCAGAGCCTGGAGAAGCTGAACAACACGGATCCGGATCATGGCATTTACAAGTTGACGCTCACCTCCAACGAGGATCTGGTGGCGCATACAAAGCCCAGCTATGGCGTCGCTGCTGGCAAACTGAAGCTGCCCAACAATCTGCCCGATGTGTTGCCACTGGGCGTGAAGTTGCAACAGCAGCCAGCCAAGTTGCAGCCCAGTTCGCCGGGGGATGTGGTTTCAATGCGTTATGGCTCCAATAATAACCTCGCAACAAAGTCGCCAACAAATGCCACGCCCCCAATCGTTGGCAATGGCAATAACACAGCCTACGCAATGATCTATGGACAGCAGCAGCAGCAGCAGCAACGGTATTCATCGCCTGCTTTGGGCCACGCCTACAGCAAGAGCAGATCGCCAGCGCCCCAATTTACGCGATCTCAGTCGTATGACGTGAAGCAGCAGCAACTGCAATCGCTGACTGATCCCACACAGTTCATGTCCCAGTCACATGTCGATCTTAAGCAAGCCGTCCATGACCTCGAGACGACGCTGGAGGAAGTGCTGCCGCCACCAACGCCGACGCCGACGTCGACGCCGCCACGCCTATCGCCGGCCACCTCCGATTGCAGTCTGAGCAACAGCTCGCTCGAGTGCAGTCCAGTGAATGCCAATCCCAATCACAATCATCATCATAATCCCGAGGCGCACATCTTCCGCGCCGAGCTGATCAGCACGACGACAGCGACACTGCCAAAGCCACCGCCGGTGAGTCGACAGGAATCGTTGCGGGAGAACATCGAGAAGATCACACAGTTGCAGTCGCAGCTCATGTCCGCTCATCTCTGCGACACTGGACTCCACAGCAGCTATGCTAAGCCAGCCCAGCAGAGTCAGAGTCAGTGTCCCAAAGAGGAGCAACAGCTAACGGCGAGTCTGACGCCTAGCCAGGATACGGAGTTGGAATCCGCGCCAGCCTCACCACTGGATGTCAATATAGATAGTCTGAAGCTGATGCAACGCAGTGAACTCGTACTTATGGTAAATCCCACACCCAGCACGGCGGACATGGCCTGCCAGACGGATGATCTGTTGGACAACGAGCTGGTGGCGACACGGGAGGAGCAACAGACACGAACCACGCTACAGCCACGACAGCGTCAAGCCATTGAGCTCGAATACGAGAATCTGGCCATGGAGCTGCTCAAGCAGCTGGCACCCAACGATAAGCTCATCGAAATCTTGACACCAAAAATCTATAAGCCCACGACGCAGTACGTCAGCAACTTGTACAATCCGAATGTGCCGCTGCGTCCGGCCAAACGAGATGTGGGCACCTCGACGCTGATGCGCATGAAGGCATCCTCATCCTCCACAGCAACAGCAGAAGCAGCCTGTGAACTGAGCAGCACCATCCTGACAGTGACAACCACAACGGAGCTGCAGCTGACCGACGACACCAACGAGGCGGAGGGCACGAATTCAATCAAGCAAAAGCTGGTAAGTAATCGTACAACCTGGGAGTGGTTCCGGGTATCATGATTCCCTATAAGAATGTCGAATAATAAAACTAATATCAGGGATTAAAGCCGAGACCGCTAACCGGTATTAATCGATTGAAATTGGTAACTGTAGCTAAACCCGTAACCGAATAATTCCAACCAAATTAAACGTTTAGAAACCGATTCATCCATAACGGTTAATTAAGGTTCGGTCAAGCATAATATTTAATGATGTTATAAGGGTGTAATCGTGGTTTTCAAACGTAAATTTGACAAAATTGATCTTAGCTTTTGAAATTTTAGAATATTTGTTTTCAAATTTACATGTTTTTAACATTTTAAGTAACTTTTGTTGTGAACCTAAATCATACCGGTATTTTGAAATCGAAACATACAAAAAACCGTAACCATTACGTAACCGACATACAACAGTTTTTAATATTGTATTTTCCTAATATTTGGTCTTCAAATTTATTTTTCTAAAAATTGTTGTACTCTGAATACATTTCTAAGTTGAACATCCTAATTTGCATTCTTTTTTTTCATTCCTATTTTTATTCTTTGTTTTTGTTATTCCTAAAAAATACTCGGAAATCATATGAGGTAGCTGAATCATTACTAATTAACTTAAAACTGTTGCAGGATGAGCTGATCAAGCAGTTGAACCAAAAAATTGGCGCCTTGAAGCGCGAGCAGCAAACAATTGGCGAGGAGTGCGCCACAAATGATGAACTAGGCCTGGATCTGCTGGCCAAACTAACGGAGAAGGTGCGTCCCAGCGAAGCGTCCAAGTTCCGCACCTACATCGATGATGTGGGTCACATAACCAGTCTGTTGCTATCGCTGTCGGAGCGCCTGGCCCAAACCGAATGCAGTCTGGAGGTGCGCCCGCCCAGCAGCCAGCAGGAGAAGGTAAGCTGATTAAATGCCCACTCAACCAAACCAACCAACAAGATTCACAACTAACTAACTAAGAAACTATCTTTGTCACAGCAGAGCACGCTGGAAGCGAAACGCGAACGCCTCTACGAGCAACTGGAGGAGGCGCAACGCCTCAAGTCGGACATCGATAGGCGTGGCAGCAGCATTGCCAAACTGTTTGGCAAACATCTCAGCGCCGACATGTGCGCCGACTATGATTACTTTATCAATATGAAGGCCAAACTCATTGCCGATGCACGCGACCTGGCCGATAGAATTAAGGGCAGCGAGGAGCAGTTGTGCTCGCTCAGCGATGCGCTAGTCCAAAGCGATTGCTAAATTGCTGCGAATTTGCCGCTTGCTGGACAGTTTTCCTTGCTGTCAACTCAAAGTTGAGAGCCGTATGTGAGAATTGTGCATTGTTCATTGCTGCATCCTCCCTCCCGGTCTTGGGTGTGTATTAACTTAACGATGTGCTTAAATACAACCACACACTATATAATGTATAAATATTTTATGTTCATTTGTGATTTTCAATTAGCAAGTAGGTTAATCTATATATCTATATATATAAATATATGTACATGTATCAAGCGCATATGTGTAAGCAATTTTTTACATAATTATCAAAGCAAAGATAAACTGTATGCATTAATAAAAATTTTAAAACAATTATATGTCTGAACTGCATTGCGTTTTAAATTTTTCGGGTGGCAAGTTAAAGGGGGAAATCAGTTTAGGAGGCCGAAATTTTAGTGTTTTTTGTGATTGTTCGTTAATGAGAGAGAATAATTAGAATTTCTTTAAACTTGGAGGATAATTCATTCTTATCACTGCGGACGGCAGTCCGCGCTAGTGACGAAAGCAGCACGAAGGGTGCGAAGGCGACTAGCATATATACACAGGAGTAATGGAAAATTTGCTATGTTTAATTTCTTTAAAGCTTTTTCCGACGAAGAAGTTAGAGGGCTGCTATCCGTCCATTGACGATCAAATTAAGGTTTTTGAACTTTGCGGGCAAAAAATAAAATTTAAAATTTTTTTGTAGAATTTCTTACTAATTTACAAATTTTTTAATTTCTTCACCACGCAGAGGCTGACGTGCCCCAAACCAATTTTAAAATGAACTTTATTATTTTAAAAAATTTATAATTTTCTTGATTTTTGAATTGCAGTTAAAATATTATTATTGACTTATTTAAATTTGAAATAAGTATTTTATCAAAAATTACATAAAAAATTACACAGAAAGTTGCAACTGTGTGGCAGCTTTGGCCCAGCTTTGGCCCAGCCTTGGCAAAACAAGGTGGCAGCCCCTTGGTGGGAGGCCAAACACGGAAAGTTTGCAAATTGATCATTTGCTAGTGGGATTCCGGTAAACGTTTTTGATTTGCTTTTGATTTGATTTTGATTTTGCAGTCAGCAGCTGTGCACAGCTGCTCCATACAAAATTTTCAGTGTGCCCAGAGCAAATCAGGGAAATGTGGTCTTACTAATTGATTTCGAAAAATCAGCGCTGAGACTGATTTTTTTTTTCATTTTGATTTGCTTTTAACTCAAAGCTGAGTCAGCTGTGTGGCATATGGTGTTTGTTTACATTCTGCTGTCATATCAATGTGGAGAACGTAAGTCTAACGCATTTAAAGTATTTATAAATAAATATAAAATGTTTGTTTAAATCTGCGAATATTCAATAAAAACATAATCGAAAAGCAAACTTTCGTTTAAAACGCGTATAAATTTAGTTGTTCGCCCAGGCTTTCAGCTGTTCACGAAATCAAAAAATAATCAGTGTGCAAAAAGGGTCTTTCCGTTAACTGATTTTGATTTGGTTAAAAATAATCAAAAGCAAATCAAAAACGTTTACCGGAATCCCACTACTGTCTATGTTTTCTTCAATGCTTTATTATTAAAGCATAGTACGCTCTAGCCGAAAATATTTTTGCAAGGCCAAAACTTCATATAAAAAAAAGGGTTGGTTGCAAACATGCTCGAAATTATTTTGTAAGGCCATTTCTAAACGTATGTACGCTGTACCTAAATATGGACAGCTCAGAATATTTTCTGGCGTTTTACAGCACTGTTTGGTCAACAGATGGCAGCTTTATTTTGACCTTTCAAAACATCGATTGAATCGTTGTTTTGACTAGTCGAAATCTATGAACAACAATGGCGGGAAAAAATAAGCAGCAAAATAAGAGCCGAATTGATATCTTCGAAAATGAAGAGCGCATAAGGCTAATTGAAGAGGTGAGAGAGAGGCCAATCATATGGGATTTAACCGATAAAAAGCATTTTGATGCGACTTTTATCAAAAGTGCATGGGAAAGTATTGCAGAGGCCGTTAATCCGAAAATTATGGTATTGGTCGCTGCTACTTCACTGATCCAGTTCATTTGGTCCATTTTGTCACTTTGATTATTTGAAATTGTATTTACTTGTTTGTTGTGAACAGCTGACGGAACAGTGTGACCACAGCAGCAAAGGACCAATAATCTCTCAACTTTTTAGTGATTTTTTGGTATTTATGCTGTCACACTGAATTCTGTAAGGCCCGACCTCAAAACATCGAACATTTCGGGCGTCCAAAATGTTTTAAGCTAGAGCGTACTACGCTTAAACATCGAAAACATCGAAGGAGGGAAACATCGATGATTTCCCACCTCTAGATCAAAATGTTGACTACGGTTTTGAGCTTTGCGGGCAAGCAGCACCATCTGGCAGCATTAGGCATTATTCAGCACTGACTGGGTAAATATATTGCATTGCCAGCCCTGGTCAACCCCTCGGTTCGCAATTAAAAACCAATTGAATTTTATATGAATGTAATGTATGAATATATAAGTAATAAAACCATTTAAATTATAAATTAGATAAAATAATGGTTATGATTTTTAGGTGCTGTCACCCAAATGTAAAATTTAAAAAATAATCACAAAGTTATAGAAACGCCACCTATTGCTTGGGCTTAAAAGTACATTGCACAGCTGACGTACAATCGAACTATCGAATCCGATACAGCTCTTTTAAAATGTGCGCAGTTAAATATTTATTCCCGTAAGGTAAATTAAATCTACAATTAATATAAAAGTATGCATACATAATTATTTAATAATAATAGTATAAAATGGTACTAGCTAGGATATATTTAGATGCGATTAAACCAATTGTTGTTTGATAGCAGCTGGTTGTAATCGATAGCTCTGATTAAACCTTAATCAGACTAATTAATCAGTTGACGGAATACCCTTTTGTTTATATATGTATATATTATCAATAAATTGCTATGTTTAGAGGCAAAACAGTCTGCCAATCGTGGATAAGAAACGCTTTGGCACTTACAACGCCACAAACACAATCGCAGCGCATTTGGCTGTTTGACGAGTAAGTTATAAAAATCATGTGGAATAAATTAAAATCGATCAACTCAAATTGAAAGCAAAGGCAAATTTTAAAGCGCAGCAGAGCAACAACAACGACATCAACAAAGCAGCACCTGTTTCGTGGCATGGCGACGGGCAGCGAAACAAAGGCGCAATCGCCGAAACACAACAACCGATTAGCATCGTCCAAGTCGCCGTATTTGCTGCAACATGCGCATAATCCCGTCGATTGGTGAGTACTCCAAAAGGATTCAACACAAGATGCGACATCAACTCAGACATAATTCATTCCCAGGTATCCGTGGTGTGAGGAGGCATTTGAGCGGGCGCGCAAAGAGAACAAGTTGATATTCTTGTCGGTGGGCTATTCGACCTGTCACTGGTGTCATGTCATGGAGCATGAATCTTTCGAGAACGCGGACACGGCCGCCGTGATGAACAAACATTTTGTGAACATCAAAGTGGACAGAGAGGAGCGACCCGACATCGACAAGGTCTACATGCAGTTCCTGCTCATGTCCAAGGGCAGCGGCGGTTGGCCAATGAGCGTCTGGTTAACTCCCGATCTGGCGCCACTCGCAGCTGGCACATATTTTCCGCCCAAGCCGCGGTAAGGCAAATCCCCTTGAGTTCCAAAGTGAAATACCTTAATTATTGATTGGCACACAGTTATGGGATGCCCTCGTTCACCATGGTGCTGGAGTCGATAGCCAAGAAGTGGCGAGAGGATCGCGGATCGCTGCTGATGGCGGGCTCCTCCCTGCTGGAGGCCATGCGGAGCAATCAGAATGCCGCAGCTGTCGGGGAAGCCGCCTTCGAACCTGGCAGCGCCGATGCAAAGCTCGCGGAAGCGTTGGGCGTCCACAAGCAACGATTCGATCAGCAGCATGGTGGCTTTGGACGGGAGCCGAAGTTTCCAGAGGTGCCTCGCCTGAACTTTCTGTTCCACGCCTACTTGGTCAGCAAGGATGTGGACGTGCTGGACATGGTACTGCAGACGCTCGATCACATTGGCCGTGGTGGCATCAACGATCACATCTTCGGCGGCTTCGCACGCTACGCAACCACCCGGGACTGGCATAACGTGCACTTCGAGAAGATGCTCTATGATCAGGGCCAACTGATGGCCGCCTATGCCAATGGCTACAAGCTAACGCGGAGCGAAGAATTTCTGGGCTATGCGGATAAAATATATGAGTACTTGATCAAGGACTTGCGTCATCCGGCTGGGGGCTTTTATGCCGGCGAAGATGCCGATTCGTTGCCCACGCACGAGGACACTGTGAAGGTTGAGGGCGCCTTCTATGCCTGGACATGGAAAGAAGTGCTGGAAGCCTTTAAGGCGCACAGCTCTCGGTTTAATGATGTCACCCCGGAGCGTGTCCTTGAGGTTTATACCTACCACTATGATATGAAGCCATCCGGCAATGTGCCGTTGTCCAGTGATCCGCATGGTCATCTCACAGGCAAGAATATACTCATAGTGCGTGGCACCGAGGAGGACACCTGTTCCAATTTCAATTTGGAGCCGGAGCAACTAAAGCAATTGCTGCAGACGGCCAATGACATTCTACACACGATTCGGGATCAGCGACCACGACCGCATCTGGACACCAAGATCATCTGTGCCTGGAATGGCCTGGTGCTGTCCGGTCTGGCCAAGCTGGCCAACTGTGGCACCGCCAAACGCGATGCGTATTTGCAAACGTCTAAGGAGCTGGTCCAGTTCCTCCGCACGCATCTTTACGACGCAGATGAGGGGATGCTCCTGCGCTCCTGTTACGGAGCAGGCGGCACGGATGACACGCTGGAACAGAACACGTAGGGATACCAAAGAGATAATGTGATCATTAATGTTAAGCCTCTGTTATGTTTTCAGAACACGCATCGAGGGATTTCTGGATGACTATGCCTTCTTGATAAAGGGATTGCTGGACTACTACAAGGCATCCTTGGATATTAGTGCTCTGCGCTGGGCCAAAGAGCTGCAGGAGACGCAGGACAAGCTGTTTTGGGATGAACAAAATGGTGCCTATTATTACTCGCAGCAGAACGCGCCCAATGTCATTGTTCGACTAAAAGAAGGTAATCCTTAGGAAATGTTTTGTAGATATAAGGTTTCAAGCTAACTTTATGCCATTTGCAGACCATGATGGTGCCGAGCCGTGTGGCAACAGCGTCGCCGCCAGAAATCTCACAATTCTGTCACACTATTACGATGAGGAAGCGTACTTGAAGCGTGCCTCGAAGCTGCTCAATTACTTTGCGGATGTGTCGCCCTTTGGACACGCCCTGCCCGAAATGCTGTCGGCTCTGCTGTTGCACGAACACGGCCTGGATCTGGTGGCAGTGGTGGGACCAGATTCCCCAGACACCCGACGATTTGTGGAGATCTGCCGCAAGTTCTATATACCCGGCATGATAATCGTGCATTGCGATCCCCAGCATCCGGACGAGGCGTGCAACCAGCGTGTGCAGAACAAGTTTAAAATGGTCAATGGCAAGACAACAGTTTACATTTGCCACGATCGTGTCTGTCGCATGCCCGTGACGGATCCAGCGCAGCTCGAGGAGAATCTGATGGACAACTTCTTCAAGGAGCGCATCTAACTAGAGTTAACTCGCTGACATAACTCGAATTAGTAGTTAGAATTACATAGATTATTATGATTAACTGTTAACGTTATTGTTTTGTGGCTTTAAAAGCTTCAATTGGTTCTCGGAACTATGTAGTTATATTTTTGATTAGTAGTTTTAATTCTTCCGATGTATTATGCGTGAATAAACTAACTTTATGCAACGCTAATAAGTATTTGTATTTCTTATCAGAAGATAAACAAACCAACTGGTTGCATTTTCTAATCAGCCCATTTCCAGGTTATATCCAATTAGAGTATATCAAATTGTTAATAAACACATAATTTATGAGGATGTTGTCTACAAGAAATTGTTTAATTGTGACATTTTATAGATCTTCCACAGGATTGCACTATTATATAGTTGTTTAGTTAAATAAACAGTCTGATTGCAAACAAATAAAAACATGTTTTGTACAAATTGAATTTTTTAGACGGTTCGTTATGTTGTTTTTACCTATATATGTATGTATGTATATATATATGGGATCACAACAATATATCGTATCTCAATTACTTAAATATGTAGATCCAAGATGAAGAAGAAAAATTACAATGTTCATCTGTCTTCACAAATACAACACATTATTTTGTGCATTTATTGGAATCGTTTGTATGTTTGGTTCCACTGTGCACTGTGCGTTCACTCAACAAACAACATACAATCTACCAAATACTAGACTGCTTATTTTGTTGCAGTTTGTTATTATTGTTGATGTTGCTGTGGTTGTTGTTGTTGTTGTGAACGGTTGCACAATGGCCAACACAATATGCTTTTTGTAAGAACTAAGCTAAAAACTAAATGCTCGCCCTGCGCTGCGTTTTGAGCCACTTTTTTAAGAATATGGCCATATTTTGTTGTTGTACCATATTCTTGTTGTTGGTGGCTTCAAGACGCGACGGCAATCAGCGCAAAATGAACTAAATGTATGGAGAGAACAGTTCGGTAATCGATAATCATAATCATAATCATAGTCGGTAATCATAATCGTAATAATAGTAGTAGTAATAAAAATAATTTAGTTGAAATTCACATTCATCACATTGGTTTCGCACTCAGCCCCCGTGCCTGTGGTGTTGTTGTTTTTGTTTTTGTTACTCGCGACTGCGGCTGAGACTGAGGATGCGGATGCTGCTGCTGCTCTTGTTGTTGTTGTTGCTGCTGTGGTTGCTGCTGTTATTGCTGCTGCTGCTGCGGCAGGTGCTGCATCCGCTCAGGTATCTGCATCGTTGAAACTCATAGCCGCATCGAAGCTGTCGACAATCGTTTCCATCCGCTCGTGATGCTCGAAGCGTGCAAATTTACGCTCCATACGCGTAAACGAGTGACGTCGTGAGTGTCGTGTCCGTCGAAAGAATCGGAAGCGTGTGTCCTCCTCCTCCTCGTCGTATTCGGGTGCCGATACTGAATCCTCGTCTGTTTCGCGCAGGAATTCCTTCGGATCGCGATGGATCTTAAAGATCTTTGTCGCGCCATGCAATTTGGAAATGGTTCGCGATGCATTTATGATGCCCCTCTCGGCCAGCTGCTGTTTGTGCGTACGATTCTTAATGGCCGTCAAACGATTCGTGATGGACACCACATTGAACAGTTTGGATAGCTCCGTGTCAACGGAGCGGGATTCTCGACGCAGGTTCTTTCCATTTTTTACGTAGATAAAGTGATGATTGATTTGATTATCGGCCACCAGGCTGGCGGTGGGTGAGCTGGAGCTATTTCCATTGCTATTGCTATTGCCATTGGCATTGGCATTGGCATTTCCATTTCCATTTCCAATGGCGCTGCAGTTGCCGTTGCTGTTCCCGTTGGACGTTAGCAGCGTTGGTGTGGAGGGCGGCGCGGGGGGTACGTGCGGCATTGTGTAGCAACGCTGACGTCCCTCGTACATGTTGGCAAAGTTATACCGGCTAAGTCGGCACGATTCCGACTCGATTTCTTCGTGGTCTGAGCTCGGCATGTCCATAGCCTGCGGGGAGAAGTACAATTGTGTTTGTGTGTAATATGTTTAAATGTGTGCATGTTTTTGTATGTCGTATATATGCATGTGTGAGTGAGTGTTGGTGTTTTGAGAGTGGGTGCGTTCGCGTGAGTGGGTAGACGAAAACGGGAATACAAGATGGGCGTTATAATAATCAAAACACTTGAATTGACCGTGCGCATAATGTAAATAATATGCTGCTTACCTGTAGCAAGCCCTCTACTTCCGAGTATTGGCGATCTGTCAGACGGTGCAGTTGTTGATCCATTTTTGCTAAACAACAACAACAGCATAACAAAAATACGACTGTCCGATACCGATACTTTTGCTGCACAGCAACCCTGCGAACTGCGCAGTCCCAGACGATACCGATACCAATATTGCTGCCCTGGTATTCAAGTAAAATACTTCAAGTCGACTGCTAAACGGCAGCTTTGTCGAAAATGTGGCAACGCCTGACGCCGAAATTATTTGCTTTCAAAATAAAAGTTGTTTACTTTCGAATTTAATTTCAAAAGCATATACATATAAGAATAATAGTAATTAATCTATGGTGTCTTATATAAACCAATTGTGTCCTGCAGTTATCTGACATGACCTAAGTGTATACATGCAAGTTTAAAAGAGAATTCGAAACATTTAAAATTCTTTCATGCATTATAGTGTTATGAAGGACTGTTAAATTTTTCCTAGAGGAGGTGTCTCCTATGGCGGCAACTGCATTGCCAGTAGCACCAATGCTGCCAGAGTCGCTTTTTTCCCGTCAAATCTGGCTGTTTTCAAAGGCCATTTGCTAGAAAAATTTGAAAACAGCGGTCAGCGGGAATTCTGGCTTTTTTGTTTGTTGAAATGCTCTTTTTCAGATTCTTTTGTAAATGCCTATATAATGGGGAAATTAAAACCCAATATAACAAAATTCGCTTCGTGAAATGGCAAAATAATGACAGCACAACAAAATTGTAGATTGGAGTCAATTCCTATAAGGATTCTGGGGGCAACAATACTTTTACAGAGTTGGCTAAGGTTGCCATTGATTTATTATAGTTGCCTTGGTCAAACGAGAAGGTAGAGCGCATATTAAGCCAAGTCAATCTTGTGAAATCAAAACTCAAAAGTGTACTTTATATAAGGTAATTGATTTATTTGTTTGCTACTTATTACGAAAATAATATATTTTATTATGAATTTTGAATTTACAAATATGGCATGCGCAGACTCGACCAGTGCTGCCACACATACCAGCTTCCCAATAAATTCCTGCGGATAATAAGAACAGAATTATCATATCAGGAGAATGAGGACAGCATCAATGAAATTATTCACACCTTATGAATAAAAGATCAGCTGCTGCTCAAATGGCTCACTTTATTTATAAACAACTGTTGTTGTACGCTCACTCTACCCTTTTCGGGATAAAAACCAGAAATTAATGAATTGAAAAACTAGCTTTTTTATAGCTTTTTTAAATAAATTTTTCAGCTTTTTTGCATCGTTCCTCCCGTCAAAAACAGCTTTTTTTTCCAAACAAAAGTTGGCAACACTGAGTAGCACCCCACTTGGTATGGCGAAATTAAGCTCACCGAAAGCATGAGTGGTAGTGTTGGGTTGCTCATGAGTGAGTGAACAAAAAAAGAGTTGCTCCCTGAAGTGAGCAAGTGAACATGTTCCTTCCAACTTGCTCTTTTTTGCTCACTTGCTCAGTTGCTCAGTCTTGTTCAGTTGCTCTTTTTTGTTCACTTGCTCAGTTGCTCAGTCTTGTTCAGTTGCTCTGTTTTGCTCATTTTTGTTCACTTGCTCAGTCTTTTTCAGTTGTTCTGCTTTGCTCACTATCGCCCAAATGTTCTTATTCTTTATTTCCTTTGCGCTCTGAACTCTGTTACGGCACTTTCCGTATATTCGTTTTGAGAAAAGTATAAAGAAGTGAAGGGAAATAAATACTTTCATTATTTTACTTTTTAATTTGGTTGTTTGTTGTGAAGGGAATATATTATCATTATATTATTTTTAATTTTGTTACTTTAGTTTTTTGTACATGTATATTAAACATAATGAAGTGATGAATCCGATTTAAATTGAAATGTATGAAATGTATAACGTATGAAATTTTTTATTTGTTGAGTGAGGGACTTAGAGCAGTTGGCCACTGAGCTACTGAACAAGTGAGTGACTGAGCAACTGAACAAGTGAGTGACTGAGCAACTGAACAAGACTGAGCAACTGAGCAAGTGAACAAAAAAGAGCAACTGAACAAGACTGAGCAACTGAACAAGTGAGCGATCTGAGTGAGTTGACTCACCTAAAAAAAAAGAACAAGTGAACATGTTCACCTAAATGAGCAATGTTTACCCAACACTAATGAGTGGCCTAGAGAGAATTTGTTTGTTATGACTAAAACATATACACACACATACGTAGAATCTACGTCGTAGATATGTTAATAAATACATACTCATGAAAGAGAATTAGTCACATTATCGAAAACACCAAATGTCACTTGTTCGAATATTCGAACACAAAAGCTTTCGCTTCTGCTTCGCTCTTTACACAGAGAGCCAATTGTGTTGATAATTTCACAACAAGAAAAAGCTTAGGTTTGCAATTATTTTAGCCAGTTTTTTCAGCTGGCCGCAGCGAGGCAGTTGCGTTTCCGCTGTGTGTTTATTTATTTATTTTAAAGTGAAGTCTTGATTCCAGAGAATGACGCAGTTATCGGACGAACAGTTTCGCATACTAATCGAAACTATAAAGTCTTTAGCGCCACAACAGGATGAGCAGGCAGAACAGCAATCGAAGGGCAGCTTCAGCAATTGTCCGGTTCGGTTTAGTGGGCAACGGGATCATGATGCCGTCGATGAGTTCATAACGGCGGTGGAGACGTACAAGGAGGTGGAGGGGATCAGCGATAAGGACGCCTTGAAGGGCATCTCGCTGCTGTTCAGCAACATTGCCGTTATGTGGTGGAAGGGAGTGCGACGCGAGGCAAAGACCTGGCCCCAAGCTCTCCAGTTGCTGCGGGATCACTTCTCACCCACAAAGCCCTCCTACCAGATCTACATGGAGATCTTCGAGACGAAACAACAGTCCGGCGAAGTGATCGATGCGTTCATATGCAAGCAGCGCGCTCTGTTGGCCAAATTGCCAGAGGGCCGTCATGATGAAGAGACGGAACTGGACTTCGTCTATGGCCTGATGCATCAGAAGTACAAGGAGCACATACCACGACACGAAATCAAAACATTTCGCGAACTCTTGGAGCGCGCTCGAAACGTGGAGCGTGTTAGAATAATAAATCTTTATTAGAATCTTTCTGACCCTAAACAAAACAATGACTATAATTTAATTAAACTAGTGTAAGTTGTACATATGTATAGTTAGTCAATATTTATTTAAAACTGCATTTAGAATAATATAATATAGTTTAGTTTAATAAACAATTCCGCATAATTCTGTATTGAAATTCGCATATTCTAAATTTGAAACCTGAGGAGAGAGTTTAAATAAAAGACAAAATTTCAACAAACATGCATTTTATTTATTAAAATTTTTATTATTCAGGGGTGCCTCAGAAATCGCTTTCGCTTGAATTTCACTTAAATTTCATACAAATTTAAGTGAAATTCAAGCGAAAGCGATTTCATACAAATTTAAGTGAAATTCAAGCGAAAGCGATTTCTGTGGCACCCCTGATTATGTTATTTTGATTGTCATCTCTTCCCAGTTGATATTTCTGCGTCTTCTCGTGCTTTTTCTGAAATAAATGATTTCCCCACTAGAAACCCAGCCCAAAATAAATTGAATAAAAACGAGAAAAGTTTTCGGTTTTTAGTTTTGAGGTTTGTATTTTGTATGATTTTCTGAGTTCAGTCTTTATAATTTCAATTTCATGGTGTCCTATCGCAACCTCTTGCGGTCGTTCATAGGCCCCCAGCGTAATGATCACGCCAATGGCACAGAGTGTGCTCATTGGGATATCATCGGGGAATGCGGGCCGTGGTTGTTGTGGCGCTTGTGAGGCCAATGCTCCAAGTGCTGGCACGCTGAACAACCCCGGCCAATAATGGATACCGATGTAAATGGTACTTACTACGCGCCTATGAATTCTGCACAAGAGATTGGATTTACAATGTGGTGGGTTTAGGACAGTCGCAACAAGCTGGAGCGGCTGAGAAGCGACGAGTCCGAAAACCCTTGTGTGTGTGTGTGAAAAATGCTGGCGTGCCTAATGCTGGCCAGGCACAGTGGTGCTCCAAGGAGCAGCCACATAGCCGAAGACAATTTAGCGTGCCAATTGCACGAATGGCGACAACATAGCCATCGTAGTGCAATGTATTATCAGTTGTCAATTAAACCAAAAGGTTTATTTGAAAATAATTGTTGGTTGTTCAATATTGTCATTTGACAATTTTGAGTTTTGCCAACAGCCAAACGAAGCCAGCTCCTATCGCGAGAGACGAACGTCCAGGTGGCAACAGCGGACAACAACGCTGCAGTGCATCGAAACACCCTGCAGTGATGCTGCCAGCTGCGCCAAGGACATTCGTCGCACAAGAGGAACTGCTTCAGTGACTGTCGGCGGGTTTTTGTTTTTGCCGCATCGACTAAGGATCCGCTCAGATGCCGACGCAACGCAAACAGAAGTGACAAGTGGTCGGGTGCAAAGCTCAGCCAGCCGAAGCAGACAGAACGATGAAACCTAAACTTGATCACCTCGCGTACACTGCATCCGCACTGCGCCGACACTAGGCCAAGGCAGCGGGTTTTGAGCGACAAGGAAATGGGAAAGAGAGAGACGCACGAAACACTCATCCGTGCGCTGACGCAGACGCAGCAGAGGCAGCGACACCCGACGCGCACAGCATCGGCTGCAGTCCCGAAGGACCACAGCCGAGTGCTGTACACGACAAAGCGTCGTCGCTCTGCTGCTGCGCTGCCTCAGATCGCAGAGCGAAATTCGTGCGTCAGTCCTCTCTCCATTCCCTGTCGCTCGAGCATTGGTAAACTTGGTTTACCGGTTCTTCTTTGAGTGTTGTGAAAATTATCACAAAAATGATTCCAGAGTTGGCGTTCATAGCCAAAAATAGCCGCGGGCGCAGCGTAAAGTTATGTTTTTGATTTGTTGGTGAAAAGCTCTGCTTTGCTTGCCGGCACGCCACTTGGCGGAGAATGAGAGAATGAAGTGAACTTAACTAAAAGCTAATGGAGCTTTCTGCGTCGTAGTCGTCTTCCCTCTCGCTCTGGACCAAGTGTGATCGACGTGGCGAAGTGAGTTTTGATAGTTGTTTTGTTTTTTTTTGTTTTGTTTTTGTGTTCGTGACGCACATCAAGTGTGAGCCCTGCCCACGCTGTTGATGCTTATGTTGTTGTGGCTGTTGTTGTTGCCGATGATGTCACGGTACACAGCGATTTGCGTGTGTTGCCTTTTACTCGAACTCGGTGGCCGAAATTGCCGCATTTGCCTTTGCCTCTGCATTTGCTTGTCGGCGTTTGCGACAGTTCTCGAACGTGTGACCGCGGAAGTTGCAGTAGGTGCAGCGATCGACACGGCGGGCGCCACGCTGCGGGCCCTTGGAGACCGCCTCATCCTCCTGGTTGTTGTGCTCGATGACGCGGCCCTGTTCGAGTAGGTCACGGAATGTTTGGATGCTCTGGCGGGGAATGTGCTTGCGGTACTTGATATTCAGCAGGCCGTACAGGAAGTCCAGTTCGGTCTCCTCATTGTGGCGACCCTCGGGCAGCTGGGCAAGCAGCGCACGTTTCTCGACCACAAATGTGTCAATGGCAACGGAGTCGTCCTGTTTCTTCTCAAAGAACTCCATGTACACCTGGTAGGCGGGCTTGGTGGGCGAGAAGTGTTCGCGGATGAGACCAATGGCGTCGTTCCAGGTCTTGGCCTCCTTGCGAACGCCCTGCCACCAGGTGGAGGCGATGCCATAGAAGAGCAGCGATATGCCCTTGAGGGCGTTCTCATCGCTGATGCTCTCCAACTCCTTGTAGGTGACAATGTTGGTAATGAACTCCTCGACCTCGTCGTGGCTGCGAGCACCGCCAAATCGGTGCGTGCAGTTGCTGAAGCTGCCCTTTGTCTTGGCAGTTGATGATTCACTGGCGGCGGCAGCGTTGCCAGCTGCGGTAACTGCCGACTGACGGACGGCCTCGATGAGCGCATGTAGTTGCTCGTTGGTCATCTGAATAGTTTGGGCCATTTTGTTTTTATTTGAAGGCACACGCGATGTTCTTGTTGTTGTTGTTGATTGTTTAGTTGAATTGTGTGTGTGTGGGAGGCAGAGAACAAAGCCAATGAGTGGCGAATGCTACTGCTTTCACTTGCTGTGGTCGTAGAGGACTGAAGTTCCGTTTGCCGGTTGACTCTCTTTTATAGCTGGCCGTTGTGAAATTGAATTTCGAAAAAGCTGCTTGCTAAAGAGCGGCAGAGAGTGAGAGAAACAATAAGTGTGAGAAGAGTAATGTGGGCAATTGTTGTTGTGTTTTCTAGTGAGTCATTTTATCGATAAACTAACATTTAATTAATACGTTTATCATACATATGTACATCCATATGTATATACAATTATTTTTGTATGTATATATGGTAGCCCATATTAAAAGTGCTAAAATATGTACAATGTACATTGTACATACATACTTACACATTTTTTTTGGATTGAAAAAAATATTGATAAGATAGCATTGGGTAATTACTTGAAAGAAAATACTATCAATAACACTTTTTTTTAAATAAAGAACATGATTTTGCTTTGACCAATTTTAAAAAATAGTCAAGTGATTTAATTCTGTGCCCCTTAACTCACATGTTTGTACATACATACATACATATTTACATATTGAATGGTATGTACATATGTATGTACATATGCATGTATGCACATATTTTAAATTTTATTACTGCGTTTGATTTGATCGCACTTTTGTGGTCGAATTACATTAATGATTAATCTAATAGTCACGTTGCATATGCCCGTGTTTATTTCTTATTTGTTTGTGCGTTTTAATTTCATTTTAACATGAAATTCTTTTTGCTGCAATTGTATGTATTTATGTACATACATATATAAGGCGCCAGCAGTTTTACATATGTATGTGCATATATGTATGTATTTATGCACTTGCATTATTACATTCGATTTTTTCCCATATATGAAAATATGTACATATGTATATATTTGATGCGTAAGCTATCGCCATGACATTCAAACGTAAATATGTATGACATCTTAAGAGACAACAACAACAACCGGCTTTTCGAACTTGTAAGAGCTTTCGTTATTTGGCAGCAATGGTCACAAAGAGAGAGATAAAGAGTAAGAGTGAGATCAATAATAGAGTTCTTTGAAACCAAATACATACATATGTATGTATGTATAGTTGAGACAAAAGCGGTCAAATTTAAACAAACGCTTGAACATTTTGTAAACTAAGCTATACTCTACTATTTGTCTTTCATACGAAAATGCGCGATGCCAGTTGATTCGATAAAAGCTGCAATGTGATGGTTTATTTATTCTATCAGAACTTCTGAGAACCGTTAATCACAACATAAAAACATACATACATAAGATACATATGTACATATGTATGTATATTCGCTATTTAGTCAACATTTTCGGTAAATGCGCGAAATGTATATATACATTGTTGTTGTTGTTCTTATGTGCACCAGGAGTATCGTTGACTGTGTATTTTACATAATCAATTAAATAATTTAACTCATATCCAACTCTATTTTAGTGATTATTAATTTGATTTTGCAAACGCGAAATGCATTTTAAAATTGATATGCACATACATACATATGTTTGTATGCATGTCGCCTTTTTAGTGGCGTTGCCAAATTTCGTCGCTATTTGCTGCACTAGAACAGAAGCTTTTACATATTGATCTGGCAGTACTGAGAAGGTCTACACTTTTGACAGACAAATAAGAACAACGTTAAAGAACCATTGATAAATACGGCGTCAAATTCGTCAATAATGGAAGAAGAGTACACAGTTGAGCGTATCGAGAAGGTGCGCATAGTTAATGGAGTCACTGAATACTATCTCAAATGGAAGGGATATCCACGCGAGCAAAACACTTGGGAGCCGCGTGATCATCTCTTCTGCCAAAATTTGATAGACGCTTTTGAGAAATGTGAGAAGAGAAAGGCTCAATTGAAAAAGCGTGCCACACTCGCATCGCAGAACATTTTTGAACACAACAAACAACAAATTGGAGCAAAGGGGACTGAAAATAACAAGAGATTTGGATTTGATCGTGGAGTAGAGGCTTTGAAAATTATTGGCGCCACCAATACGTCCGGGAAGCTAATGTTCTTGATGACATTTAAGAATTCGGACAAACGGGAACTGGTGCCCGCCAAGTTAGCCAACGTCATGTGTCCACAATTGGTAATTAAATTTTACGAGGAGCGTCTATCTTGGGATATACCCCATATGGAAAACAACATCAAAGGCAAAAAAGGTCGCAAGGCCGCTGGTCGGCCTGTGAAAAAGGAAAAATAAGCACCAATGCAGAAAAACGGTAAATAACGTACATACACATATGTACATACTACACTCAACTACGAAGACACTAATGGAGGATTACCAACATACATTACATTTCATTTAAAATATAGTCATAAGTACATTAACAACACTGTTGGATTTTTGTAAACATAATTTCATTTGTATATAAAATCGACAAAACAATTTGTATTTTTCATTGAGTTGGTCCGCCATTGGTTCGGCGCCATTAATTTATAGAGTTGCCAGAGCGATTGCAATGAGTTCCGATGAGTACATCGGTTAAGTGAACGGTAGTTCTTCGCACAGTCGTGAACAGATTTAAATTTAAGCTGCCTAATTAATTTTAAGCGACTAAAAATATTAAGTAAAATTAAAGAATAAAAATAATGTAATCCAGTTATTCATTTCATTTGTTTTTCTTTACATTTTCCGCTGATATTAAGATAATTTCGGAAATTATCGTTCACAATTGCAAACCGTCGACACTATCGATTATAGCCATCGATGTTTTTGCAGTCCCTGAACGAGCACTGTCTGTTTTTGTGTTTGTGTGTGTGTGAGTGTGTGTGAGAGCGTCAATTGCAAATTGCGAGGTGCGTTTTTTTAGTAATCTTGTGAAAATAGCGAAGAATTGTACTTTTCGGCTCTTGGATGTTGCTTATTATGATTCAGAGAGTGTTTTACGGACATGGACGTCTGTGAGAATGAAAATTGTGTTGACAATATGTGTTCTTTGCATATTGCAGGCGTAGGCTGACGTCTGGAGAGTTGATGTGAACTGCTTTGACCATTGCTGAAGCGTTATCGCCGGCTTCAACTTCTGAGTTGATGATAACAAAATATAAGCAACAACGATGACCACAAGCAGCGAGGATGTTCTGTTACAGATGGGGGGCGTGCGCTACAAGAAAGGCGATGGCACGCTGTACGTGATGAACGAGCGCCTGGCGTGGATGGCGGAGAACCGCGATACCGTAACTGTTTCCCATCGCTATGCGGACATTAAAAGTAACATAACATAACACATAATATGCGTAACATTGACATAAGATTCATATTGATATTATACAGCACAGAAGATCTCGCCCGAAGGCAAGCCGAAAGTGCAGCTACAGGTGGTGCTGCATGACGGCAACACCTCGACGTTCCATTTTGTCAACCAACAGGGTCAGCCGGCTATGCTTGCCGACCGGGACAAGGTCAAGGAGCTGCTGCAGCAGTTGTTGCCCAACTTTAAGCGCAAGGTGGACAAAGATCTGGAGGATAAGAATCGTATACTGGTAGAGAATCCCAATTTGTTGCAGCTCTACAAGGATTTGGTGATTACCAAAGTACTAACCAGCGATGAGTTCTGGGCAACACATGCTAAAGATCATGCGCTTAAGAAGATGGCCAAGAGCCAGGAAATTGGTTTGTGTGACTTTTTTACATTTATGATAATCACACTAACTTAAATCCACGCTCACACTCTCCACAGGTGTTTCTGGTGCCTTTTTAGCTGACATCAAACCACAGACGGATGGTTGTAATGGCCTTAAGTACAATCTAACCTCGGATGTCATACACTGCATTTTTAAAACGTATCCCGCCGTCAAACGTAAACACATGGAGAACGTGCCTGCCAAAATGCCGGAATCCGAGTTCTGGACGAAATTTTTCCAGTCCCATTATTTCCATCGAGACCGCCTCACTGCGGGTACCAAAGACATCTTTACCGAGTGCGGTAAAATCGATGATCAGGCTCTTAAAGCTGCCGTTCAGCAGGGAGCCGGTGATCCGTTGCTGGATTTGAAAAAGTTTGAGGATGTGCCGCTGGAGGAGGGATTCGGAAGCGTAGCCGGTGATCGCAATGTGGTCAATAGCGGTAACATTGTGCACCAGAACATGATTAAGCGATTCAATCAGCATTCCATCATGGTGTTGAAGACGTGTGCCAATGTTAACGCACCGTCCACTTCAATGACCAACGGCACCAATATGGCCAACGGTCCACTTGGGCAATCCGCATATACAAATGGCCTCAATGGCAAGGGAACTAAGCACACGAGCGAAACTCCAGTTAATGATAATGATGTGTCACAGGCAAAGAAACAGCGTCTCATTGAAAAGATACACTATGAAGATCTTGGCGATCCAATGATTGACACCGACGACGATGCCTCCCAATCAAGCAACAAATCGAAGCAATTTGAGCTGTCCAAGGTGGAACGCTACCTCAATGGACCGCTGCAGAATCACATGTACGAGAGCCATAACGATGATCTCGGCTTGGACGATGTGCAGTACAAGCTGGTGCGTAACTCGGAGTCCTGGCTGGATCGCAGTGCTCCACGCAACGTCATATGCTCCAAGGCAGCTGTCAATGCATTGGGTGAACTCAGCCCGGGGGGCTCACTCATGCGTGGTTTTCAGGAGCAGTCGGCAGGACGTAAGCTCTGAATAATGATCCAATTTTTACTATTCTTCTAATTATTATTATTTATTTTTGCAGAGCTGGTGCCGCGCGACTTTCAGCGCGATTTGCGACATTTGTATTTGTCGCTTTTGGAATTGTTGAAACACTTTTGGAACTGCTTTCCACCCACCACCGAAGAGTTGGAAGCAAAGCTACAGCGCATGCACGAGACACTGCAGCGCTTCAAAATGGCCAAACTAGTGCCTTTCGAGGTGAGCATTTGCACATTCACAATGCGGATTTTATAATAAATAAATAAATTGCTCTGTTTATAGAATCGTGCCATGCACGAGCTCTCGCCGCTCCGCTCATCGCTTACCCAACACATGAATATGCTGCTGCGCACTTCGAATTCCAAATATGCCACCTGGAAGGAGCGCAAGTTGCGCAACAATAGATAACAAACACATGCTCAGGATCAGCATCATCAGCAGCAGCCGCCAATCACATTAAGCAACATTATTGTCGACTAGAATTACACCTAAAACCAACGTTCGATTAGTAACACAACATTAATTGTATTAATTACATAAAATACGAATATAGCCACTATTTGTATGTGTGTCCATTGTGTGGTGCTTATAAAATGTATACATTGTCATTCTTGTGGCTCGTTTAAGTGTCTAAGAAGAGATTGTGGATTGGTGAGTTGGTTTATTCCAGTTCTGATCGGCTTTTTAATGCATTCTACAGCTCTATAAAGCTTAAACTGCATTAAACCAACGTTCAAGTTCTGACCCAATTTTGACCACATTTATAATTTTGTCTTTGTTCTATTTTGTAATTAATTAACAGCTTGGTAACAAATGTTGGTAAGTTTCTTGCTCGACCAACGAAACAAATTTCAACAGTTTCACGCGAGTCGCGCTATTAACAACAGTCGAATTAGACTATACTCGATCTTCTCAAATCCGACACAATGAACTACAGTCTTTGGATCTTTTTGCTGTGTGTTCCAACCATTTTAGTAGTTGAGGCAGCGCTGCTTTATCCCACAAATTCGGAATATGGTGTAACTTGTCAGCTTATAGGGAATCCTCGAAATTAGATTGCTAACATAAATCTATTGCAGATTTTTATGGCCATATCCGTGCCAATTAGCCTGCCACATCGTAATGTTTTTCTCTCCTATAACTACGAGTTCAATTATTATCAGCCGGAACACGTTTACAAATTTCCACCAATTTTAGTAAGTGTCTGCAAGTTTGTGTCCTAAGTCTTTTTATTAATGTGATCGGACTCTACATTAAAATAGATGGGAAATGACTTTGCTGATGGCTATTTGACGTATCCCACCTTTGATAATGCCAATGGCAGACAATGTGACAACTGCACAGTGAGCACGAACAGTACAGCAACGACGGCGGAGGTAAAAAAGAAGAAGAAGAAGACGACGCTGGAGACGGGACGTCAAAAGCGTGAATTATCGCTGATGACACGCAGAACATTTTACGACATGCTGCGGGACAAGCTAGAGAGGTGCGTGTGTGTGTATAAATATATACATTAATTCTTAAATTTCAAAAAAACCTAAAAAAATATTAGGAATCTTTTAACTAAAAGACCAATTTTAAAACAAAAGCTAGTTTGAAAAATTAAAATTCAGAATAAAATTCAGAAGATAAGAAGTAAAAAATACGCAATCAAAAATATTTGATAAAAAGATGAGCAATTTTTAAATGCTTAATGCTTTGGTTCCATAAATAATCTAAAATATGGACCCAGCAAAAATTTTTACATAACTTTTAAAAAGGAATTTCTAGAATTTAATATTAACATTTCTTATGCGAAATTTAACCAAAATGAAAAGAGTTAAGGCTACCTTTATCTTATATAGATATCCAAAATGTCAAAAGCCCATCTGATCGGCTGATCCTTTTTGATGTCAGTCGCTGATCTGCGTACAATGAAGGGGGACCGTGCAGCGCTAGACTTTTATCATACACTGCAACTAATGCTTTGCTCTCTTTACATCGCCAACTGTAAAGATGCGACAGCTCGAATATGCTTTCATTTCATTTTCTCTCTTGTTTGTGTGAGTTTGGACACCACTCTTATATATTATTGAACTTATTCTTGATAAAATATTCGGAATTTAAATATGGTACCTTATCTTAATATATCTTGCTCGATTCCAGATCGGGTTACCCTCCTGAGGCTTGTCTGCTGCGTTTGATTTGCGAAACAAATGATTCAACGCTGGGCGAGATCAATGGCCTGCTTGGCAACATTGTGCACATCATATTCACGTAAGTTGTGGCAACTACACATCAAACCAATTCCAAGTTTCGAACTCACATTCACATTTATGCAATTGCAGACCGAGCAGCTCCAGGGATGAGCAGCTGCCCTCTGTCTACTACCAGGCCGAGTCGGATGGACTGCAGCAACAGTGTGCTGCCTACAGCAACGACTGTCCACACAATGTCTTGGACTTGATATCAGCGCCTGTCGAACAGATTTTAAAAAACATTGCAAATAGATCTCGGTGAAAATAAACTAAGAAATGTTGCATCTCTTTTACTCTCATTCTGGGTTATTCATTTGGGTATTCTCTTGGCTATTTGTGCTGCCAATTAGCAATTGTGGCTTTAATGCAAACGCACTTGCTGCGACTTGTTACCAAACTGTCGAGTCTGATGCTCAGCTCAGTTGTTTGTGACACCTCGCGGCGACATGTGTTTCCTCCGGTTTCTAGGCCACGTTTGGCTGGCCATGTCAGCGCTTTCATTTCAACTTGGCAACTGTTACTTGGCCTTTATGCCCTCCAGCACACACGGCGTAAGTTGTGGCCTAATCCCGGATAATCGGATAAGCTAGCTATTGAATTGCCTTCATTAGGTGTTTGCTGCATTGGCTGTGCCTCTGGAGCTGCCGCATCGCAACGTTTTCGTCTCCTACAATTTCGAGGCGAACTACAATTCACCCTACAACTGGAGCAAACCGACAATATTTGTAAGTTTCATTTTCGGCCATAAAATGCCGTCGCTTTCAGTGTCAATTAGCACAAATTTAAATGCCCAATTAGCAGCTTCTTTCAATAGGAAAGCGGTTCTGTTGAAGTAACAATACCCTGTACACATTAAATGAGTGTATAGGGTGTATATAAGTCGTACCTCATAAAAATTCAAAGTATTATTCAAAGAATTACAAAAACTGACAGATATTTAAAAATAAAAGTATAAAATTACTTTTGCTTATGCTTAATTCAATCTCTTTCAATTGTAATAGTTTTTTTTTTCAAAATTAAACTAAAAATAAATCAAAAAATATTATTTTTTAAATATAGCAAGTTTAAAAAAAAGCGAAAAAAAATACTTCTTTTTATTTTTGAATTTCTAATTTTCGTTGCAATTTTGCATTCTTAGTACTATTTATCAGAATTCTAATAGCAATTATTATTATTATTAAACCTTTTCCTTTAGCAAAATGGTCCTATAGAATCTGAAGAGGTTGAGTTATCGCGTAAAGATAATCATGGGCCAAAGTCAACTCAGGAGCACGAGGAAGACATGGAAGAGCAACAAGAGGAGGAAAAGCTGGAGGCGGAACAGGATCAGAATGATAGTGCAGAGGAGGAGGAGCAGGAAACAGCGACAACTATGCCCAAGAATAATTCCAGACGAGAGAAAAGAGCGCTGCTCAGTCGCTTCAACATTTATCACATTCTAATGGATAAGTTTCAGAGGTATCTATAGAACCAAAACAATCCCAAATATTTCTTAAGTTTGAACTAATTTCAGGAGCGGCTTTGCTGGCGAGTCCTGTTTGCTGCGTCTCATCTGTGAGATCAATGCCGCCGAGTTGAGCGAAGGCAACGGGGTGCTCGGCAGTCTAATGCACGTGATCTTCAGGTAAGATTGGCTTAGAGCAGATTACCTGAAGGTTGAAAGATTCTTTTCGAACAGTCCCAGCACATCAGAGCCGGAGAAGCTGCCACTGCGTTTCTATCAGGCGGAACACGATGGCTGGCAGGATCATTGTCATTACTATGAGCAGAATTGTGGCCAGAGTTTGCTGCATCTGATTTCACAACCCTTTGAGGAGATCTTCCATCGCATTGAGAGCAATGAAATGTATTCATAGCACAAAGAAATACACATATGATTTTTATAAGAATTTGACCTCGTTCTGTCTTCATTTGTTTATCAATTAGCAACTTTCACTTGGGTAGAACAATTCTAGCTGTTCCTAATTGGATCATCAGTTTCCACTCGACATGGTTTCAATATTTTTGGCACTCGACCAAGCTTTCAGATTTCAGTTGTTTGGCATCTTCAACTGGACATGGACAATCTTGGATTGTTGAAGTTTCTCTGGCTAATATCTTTGATTTTCGCAGTTCAGTCTGCGCTCGTTTGGAATACAAAAGGTGAAGTGGCGGTAAGTGTTTGAATCTTTCCCCAAATGGCAATTCTTTAAAGCCTTTGTTTAGCTCTTTATATCTATAGCTATACCCATTGATCTGCCCAGACGCCATGTGTTTTTGTCCTACAACTTTGAGGCCAGCTACAAACTGCCTGCAACTTGGAGAAAGAAGCCGCCAATCTTTGTAAGTTTGCATTACATTTAAATGAACGTAATTTATTTTAATGAATTCTCAGCGTCGTGGAAATGAAACACACTCCGGTCTGAATGATGATGGAGTATCTGACCTTAGTGACTACTATGATGAGTACGAGGAGCACGAGCCGCATCATCACAAGCGTAAGAGACCCAAGCCACCGAAGAGAAAGAAACCTAAACCTTTGCACCACAATGAACCACCAAAACCACCCAAGAAGAAGCACAAGCACAAGAACAAGCCCAAGCCGCAAACAGATGATTACAAGGACTTCTTTGAGGGTTTTCCGCGGCAGGACAATGACATTGCGTTGGCTCGACGACGTCAGCAGGAAACACTTTTATCAAGGACCAAGTTCTATGAACTACTCAGCCACAGATTCGAACAGTTTGTTTGGCCAAAAGCCAAGTTAAGATAATTGTTAACTTTGTTTTTATTTTTTCGATTCAGACATGGCTTTGGCAGTGACGATCAATGCTTGCTGCGTCTCATCTGCGAGGCGAATAGCGCCGAGCTGGGCAACCACAATGGAGTCCTTGGCAGCCTCATCCATGTGATGTTCAGTCCCAGCAGTTCCCAGTACGAGGCTTTGCCCCAACGTTACTACACGGCCGAGTTGAAGGGCAAACAGGACGACTGTACAGGATATCATGCGAAATGTGGACGAAGCTTGCTCGATTTAATAACACGTCCCTTGGCCGATTATATCGGAATTAAATCTGATCGAACTTAAAACTGTCTTTAGTATTTCTTATGAGTAATTTAAATTCTTGATATATTTCATATAATAGCGATGTGCAAAAATCAGACCAACTTGGCACTTTCATAGCTTTGCCGAAAACTGATCCGATTTTCAATCGGAATGTCATTTTGATCATGGCTTGGCTTCTTAATTCAACTTTCAACATTCTAACTTAATTAGTTTTGTTGAAATTTCTTGTCCCAGGAGATCGTTTTTAAGCAATAAACAATCACAAGCTTTAACATTAAATCAACTCGCCTAGAATAATTAGCCTAACTTATGGTAAATTTGCAAATTATCTTCAATTAACAATCTCTAGTGAGTTGTCGATTATATATTAATGTTGAGTCAACAAACTCGATTGTTTAAAAAACTATCGAGTTAAGGTATTTGAAAATCGGTTCAGCGAAAACCAAGTTGTCGAATTTTCGAAATTTTTTTTTTAATACTTCAGCATAGACTTGCATGTGTTTATTTTAGAAAGCTCTCAAAGCTAACAGTGGGCAATGCAGGCTAATTTAACAATAAATAAAATTAAAGAAAATAAATTTTTTCGTTTATATCACAATTTTGTTTTTCTATCTGCATCTGATTGAATAAGCTTTTGTGAAACACTGCTTTATTCTATGTGCTTTTCATGAACATCTTAAGCGCTGGCCAAGAACAGTTTTGCATGTAGGAACGCGCCTCGCGGCAGTTTTTGTTGTTTGCCTGCCAGACGTTGGCAGGACAACGTCGCATCAGCTTGGAATGAGCACAGAGGCTGTAGAAGAGTGCATGACGATCGCAGGCATCGCTCTGGCGACTTAGTTTGGCCATCTCCTGGTACTTGCTGTGCACCAACGAGGCACAGCTGGCGAAGTTGGCATCGTAGGCATCGATGATATCCTGATTGCTGAAAGTTCGTTCCAGCATCGGACGCACCTGTTTGGTATTAAGGACTTTGCCTTGCAACGCCGATGTGACATTGAATATGCAACCCAAGCGACACTGCAAAAGTTCAGAAACAAGATTTGTAAGCAAGTTTTTATATTTATATTTTATATATTGTTATAGTTTATGTAAGAGGTAAAAGGAGAATAGACTCCTTTGGATATATTTACCGTAGGCATGTTTATTAGAATAAGTGTTGGATTAACCAATTGTGATACACAGATCTCTATGAGTCTATGTTTAAATGCAAAAATTTTGTCTATATTTCTACAGCGATTAGTTCTAATAAGGTCCATCGCACCCACAGTTTTTAGCATTGCTTCATTTGACAATGAAAGTGACCATTTATCATTATAAATTAGCCCATTGCAAGAAGATTGGATAAATTCACCATTAGTACTGGCTAATTTGAATTTTTGAAACTTTTACTTACGCTCGGCTGAATGCCAGACTTGCCACACTCAATGTTGTAGGCTCCCCAATTGGGCAGCGGTAAAGGACAGCAGACCTGAACGTTCTACAAAATGAAGTTACATTTAAAATTGATTAATAAAAAATAGAGATTCCTTAGAATACCTGCAAGGATTTTGGAGCTGCTCTGCACTTGGCTGCTGTGACAAACACTGGAAAAATTCCAAATAATGTGAACAGCAATCCGAGCCGCATTTTATGAATTTGAAGCTAAAATTAAACTGAATGCATTTTCACAAATTGGGTTCATTCAATGCTGTTGTTTTACAAGTGTAATCAGATAAGGCCAGCGACAACTTGCGAGGCATGTTACCGTTGCAGATAACATAATGATTAACTGAACGCATATGCCCGCCGCACAAGTTAGTGAAACTTCAATATTTTTGGTGACTGTTGTGAATATCACTTTCAACGTGACTTGCCATTAAATCGAAACAGATTTGGTTTTTGTTCAAATTGCTTAATCCAAGCTAATTGCATAGCGTCGACGCAGCAATTTGTCTGTCTGGGCCAACGTTGCGTATGCGTAATTGAAACAAAGTTCAATGGTATCAATATCTAATTAAGGCTAAGAGACTACTAATAAAAATTAAAGAGAAAATAAATTAAATAAAAAAAGATATATATAATAGAATGTGTTACATTTATTTGTAATTAATTAAGTATTTTTAGAGGAACAAGTTTAAAAGAAATATATATTTTAAAATGTGTATATTATTCAAGCAAGCATGTCAGCATTTATGTTTCATTTTTGGCTTGAATTCATCAATTATAATTTCACAAAATTACTTAAATAGTTCCATAAATAATATGATATTGTGTCTAGGATGGTTGTTGCCCAGTCTAATCATTTGCCTTCAGTTGTTGCATGTGGCACAAAGTCAGTACAGGGACAATGCCAATCTGCTGTGCACCCAAATGTTGAACACACAGTTGCTCGAGAGATGCTGTGGTGATTCTAAACCAAGTAATTTGCCATTCGTCAATAGCAATTGTGGGCAGCACAAGGACGACTTTGGCGCGGTAATTAAATCATAATTAAATTGGAGCTAATTTAACTAAATTAGATTAATTTATAGTGTCGTTACGAGTGCATCTTCAATCACTGGCATCTGCTGCGTCCAAATAATACATTGATCATGGCCAATGTAAGGCAAATGATTGATCAGCTCTATCCCAGAGAAACTGGTTATTATAGCTATAACGTCATGCTTCTCGAATCCTTTGAGCATTGCGAAGCTTTGAGCTCCACTTACACGGGTATGATGCATATGTATGCCACACTCCCGGATCCGGAGACGGGTTTGAATAGCTCTGGCTCAAAGTGCAACAAGAATGCCATGATATATGCCAAGTGCACCATTGCCAACATGTTTCTCAATTGCCCCTCGCAATTCTGGCAGGAGACCGTTGAGGATTGCTTTTCCAGCCGACGGTTGCTCGGCCATTGCGTTAGATTTCTCAATGGTGTTGACGATTTCAACAGTCATGGCAAATTACGATCTCGCAGTTCCTCCACAAGTCTGAATCACAATTTGAAAATTCGCAGCATTCAACCACTCTCACATTGGTACACGGCCTTCATCAATTGGCTCGTCTTCTAGTCCTGATCCTCTAAGCCGCATGTCTGTTGAGTTTCATATTTCAATTTAAGTGATATTCCAAGCAAATTATACTGTAATTTATTTTTATATCGACTTATAGATGCCTTCTTTTTGATAAGAATTTACAATTATTCTTGTTTAAAGTGGAATTTTTATACCCTGTGCCCATTGAAAATGGGCAAAAAAGGGTGTAATGGATGTCACGAAATCTATGTAACAGGCAGAAGGAGGCGTGGCAGACAGACGAGTCGATATAGCCATGTACGTCTGTCCGTCTGTGTGTTTGATCGCGTCGATCTCAGAGACTATAAGAGCTAGAGACTTCATAATTGGTATGTAGGATCCTGGATGCCGGACGCTGATCAAGTTTGCTTTTAAATTTGGATCGGAACACTATATCATTTAGCTGCCATAGGAACGATCAGTCAAAAATCCTTTGTGCCATTTTTAATTCGTCACATATTGTATTGAAAATACTTTGAATATATTTATATATTTTCATTATATGTATATATTCTCTTCAAATTTCAATGCACTACTATTTACAGAAATTATATAGTAATTGTATACTTTTTATTTAGCGATCACTTTTATCAACTTTTATAAAACTTTTAATCATACTGAAAGTATGATTAACTCAAAATGTTTGTACCTTTTAAAATTTTAGTTTTAAACTACACTTCATATAGTACATAGATTTTTCGAGGGTATTAAAAGGTAGACAGAAAATAAAATTAAAAAAAATATTTTTATATTAAGCAATTTATTGAACAATTAGTTGAATATTTTGTGTGCGCTACATTAACTTATAAAGTCCCTGAATTTATATGGTATAAATAGCATAACTAATGCTTGTAAACGGGTCAGAATAACCGCAATGTTGGCCAAGTGTACAGCTCTAACTGTTTGCCTCTTGGCCAGGTTTGTATTGACCAACCAAGCTGAACTGGACTGTACGAAGAGATTAGACTATAATGTAAGTTGGCCAGGAAGATATATGTATATTTGTAAATAAGCTCGAAAAATATTCCCTGTAGACTGTGGCAAATTGTTGTGCGCGGCCCAATTTCAACTTTGATGCATTTCGAAGGAGTTGTGGCAGATTCATGCAGGAGGGCACTCCAAGAATGTCACCAGTAAGTGGAATGTACCCTGAAATTTCACTTGATAATCTCTAATTTTGAATAGTGCCTGTACGAGTGTATTTTCAATACGGGCAACGTGTTGAATGGCAAACAATTAAATGTGGATAATGCTGAGAAGATGTTGCAGGAGTTGCTCGGTAGTAACAAGGACTTTGTCGATGTCTATGTGAGATCCTTGCAGAATTGCACGGCAAATGCTGACAAGCTGATGATGCGCATTAGAAGACGAACTTTTGGAAAAGAAAAATGCTCCACTGTGCCCCTTTTCATGGGCATGTGCACGGTGGAAAATGTATTTGTGCATTGTCCCTCGGCCAGCTGGCGAAACAGTAAATTGTGCGAGGAAGCACGAGACTTTATGCTCAATTGCAAATGTGATCATAATCGAAGTGTGTGTATTCAGTTGTAAATAAACAAATCATTTAATTTACCAACAAATTTATATTTTAATTAAATTTAAACGAATTGCGAGTTATTTTAAATGAAGAGTATTAACTTGATAATGAGTCACTTCCTGATCAAAAACTCTTATATACAGTTTGTTTCAAATGAGATGTAACAGTAACTCTAAAGCATGCTAGGCTTATTGACCATATTACTATTGTTTCTGCTAAGTGTCCTGGCAGGACCAACTCAAAAGGCCTGCACTGAAAGGCTCGACATTCCTGTAAGTAAAAATTAAATCCCCAAGAGTATGCAATAAAAATGTATTTGCATTTGCTGTGACTGTTCAATTAGTTTTAGGTACTTTTAATTAAATATCTATATTATTTTTCCTCTTTAAGTCAACGAAAAGCTGTTGCAGGTTGCCCGAACTTAATGTCAAGGCGTACGAAAAGAAATGTGGCCATTTGATGCTTGAAGGTTTATATATTTGGCCTGTAAGTGACAATATTTCTGAATAACAATCTTTTTTCTAACTAATGTTCCATTTGTAGTGTAGCTTTGAGTGCATTTTTAAGGCAGCTGGAGCTCTGAATGGCACTCAGCTGGAATTGGATAAAATGGATCAAATGCTGAACGAACTGTTCAAGGATCAACAGCAAATGAAAGATCGCTTCACCGAAGGATTCGTCAAATGCAAGGCAAAGGAGAAAGAAATAGTTAGGACCATAAAGCGTCGTCGGTTTTCAGATAAAGCCAAATGCTCTCCTCTGGCCATGTTGTATGGCATCTGTGCCTACAAACATGTGTTTAACAATTGCCCCGATGACTATTGGACCAACAGCAGCACGTGCAATCGCATCAGAACCTGTGAGCTGTCCAAGTTGACATAATGTATAAGTTACATAAAGTTGAAGTTTATTTGAAAGCATATTGACTGTACTATTTAATTTAGTTGAAGAACACATCATACCAACTGGTGGGCTGGTCACCATAGTTCGACTCTGCTGCACTGCAGCCAACCTCCGAGTTGAACGGATCGTCATCTTGCACAGAATGCATTTGAGCTATTTTGGGATATAATAATATTAGTATTAATGGTTTTATGTTGGTTGAACTTTGATCTTTGTGTTACCCAATTGCTCTATACTGAGTCCCAGTCGTTGGGCATGTTGCATCAATACGCTCAGCAGCTGTTGGGTATCTGGAAAGCCTTCCTGCATCACATCCTGCAAATTAATAAATTCCGTCTCCTCCTCCGCATTCGCCTCCGCCTCACAGCCAAATGCCATGTCGTTCTGATTTACGCGCTGTGAAGAAATGAAATGGTTACAATATATTGTGTAATTAATTCCAGCTGATCTAAGGATACCTCATTTGATTGCGGCCCTATAACAAAGTCCTTAAAAGCCGCTTCCACGCAGTAGAAAAACAACAGGCCGCAAATTGCTATCATAGTTAAATGATTCATTGTGAATAAAACTGATTTCTTTGAGTACTGAACCTTGAATGAACCATGGCTGAAGTGGAAACTAAACATTTGCCACGGATCATTTACCAGGGTCATCAATGTGATTTAATCGCTAATTATAAACAAAACACAAACAGATTTGTTTTCCAGTTTATTTACTAACATAATAAACACAAAAACAAGTTAAAACTAAAGCGATTTCTAGATAAGTTAAGTTAATCATGCTTAACTGATGGGCAGCGGCACATGGGGAATGGGATTACATTGCTGGGCGAATTCCTTGGCCACGATGCAAGGTTGATCTGTCTTCCACATTTTCATGGGACAGTTGAGAAAGGTTTCCGCATTGACGCAACTGTAGATCATGGCTGCATAGGGGGAACAGCCCTGGGGAAGTACTTTGTAAGTTTCCAGTTTGGTTGACCTCATGTGACGATGAACTGTAAGAGATAGACAGAGTTTAAGTGAAATTGGACGAGTTTAACTGCAAGTTAAGCATACGCACTGTTGTCCGTGCAGGTCTCAAAGGAACGCACAATGTGGGGCACAATCTCGCGATCTCGACGATGCACATGCTCCTGCAGAAATGACCGAACTTTGTCCATTTGCAATTTGCCATTGAGCAATGCGCCCGTCTCGCGATAAATGCAATCCGGATAGCACTGCCAAGAGGTTATTTCATAGTCAGGTCATGATACTACATATCAACTGCAATTACACGGGCTTACCAGATGGGCAAATGCCGGATATTTGTCATTGGCCGATTTCAATTGATTTACGTGCTTCTGGCACTTTTGTGGCACGTTGCCCAGATTGATTTCCGGTGTACGGCAACACGAGTTGATGTCCTGCCAATGATTCATGAATCGTGAATTAATTCAGGCGTGCTGCCTGATTGAATGTTTATGTAGTACTCACGAAATTGTTAAAGTTCGGCGGCGATGAGCAGTTGTAGGCGGCATGGGCGTGGCTCGCAAATTGCAACAGCTGCGCAGAAGTAAATAAAATATGAATATGAATCAAAGTGAAACTGTGAAAAGAAATATTAAAAAGCGCTCACCATTAAAAATGCAATGCTCTGCAAAATCGTTGATTGCATTTTTCCCAACTTAATATTCAATCGAAGCGTAGCAAAAGAATAAAACTCGTCCAGCAGCAAATCGACGCTTTATATAGCCAACTGAATAGGAAATTCTAATGAGCTTATTATCGTCATCATAACGAAATCAAAATGCGGCCTTTGGTCCAATGCGTCAGTTGAAGGTGACACATCCGAAGCTTGGTTCAACCGATGGTTTCAACTGTTCCGACTGATGGGGGGATGGGGGAATCGCTTTCACCCGGCGACTGCCAATGCGTGACATTTTCATTTTTGGGGAAATACCAAAAGTTAAACGAGTTGTAATAGTCGCTGAATAAACGGAATTACATAGATTAATAATGTCATCAGTTTGGGCTTTAGAAAATTACTGTAGCAGAAAAGTTTGTGTAACAAATTTAATTATAATATTCATTATTTTTAATAGTATTTATTTTTGGAATAAAGGTTCTTTAGATTAGGCTGAGCCCGGAACATCTCAAGAATCAACAAACGAAAAGTTTAAATACTCGTTAAAAAATGAAATTCAATAAACTACACTAATGTATCTTTATAAAACAGTACAATTATTGTATAAAGAAGTATAAATTACAATAAAGTGTGTCAAAAATTAATAGTCAATTTAACATGAAATTCAACTTCAAAGAGTTTTTTTCATCGATCGTAGCGTTTACTAAGCTAACATTGCAGGGAATCTCCAGTTGGTACACAGGAATTGCATTCTCGCGACGATTCTGTGTGTTGGACTGCTTTATTTCTTTGTACAGTGAATACACGACGTAGTTAATGTACATTCCAAAAACTGTAAAAAGATAATTATTCTTAATTTCTCTATAGGGTTCATTTTAAATTCAATCTCTCACCGAGTGGTATAAGGAGACCGAAGAAAATTCCAAGCGTTTCAACAAAAGGAACGTCATTATTTTTATCTACTATAGAAAATATAATCAAAGCGAGATTTAAAACTATGCCAAGTGTCAGGAGAATAGCAAAGTAAACAATCCAGGGCAAAAAGAGTAAATGACGTTTCTGGAATATATTATAATAAGAAATAGGCAATAACAAATTTTTTATTACTGATGTTAGATTTACCTTAATTGTGCCCAGAAAAAGCAAGCCCGAAAACAAACAGCTTGCTAATAAGTGTGTTAACAGATTGTGATTTGTACTCTGATAATTAAAATTCGTTTCGAACTTATATATATGAATACAGAGCCAAGTAGTCAATATCAATGAGCTCACAAAAAATAACCAGCTGATAATCTTTCCAGCGGTCATTAGGTTTATGCAGCACACGGATTTACTCATTTTCAGTATTTTTCGATTGTTTCTTTGAACGAGTAGGAAGTGAAATAGAAAATGAATTGACCTTTAAAATATGAATTTTACCAAATCAACTTGCTTCTTTCGCGAAGAAAACCAGAATTGAAATGTGTTTGACAGAAACCCAAAAAATTCGACCACATATGTATATACATATATGTAAGGTTGAGTTCACTGAATGTGCTTATATGTATTGAACACATTCAGTAAATCACACTGATTAGAACGAGGGTTGCTAGCAGTGTTCGCAGAATGTGTTTGGTAACAGATTTAAAAACATAAATTAAAAAGAGAATAAATGCTTGTGCTTGTGCTTATTTCTAAATTCTTTGCATTTCTATTTAGAAATAAAATAAAACAAGTTCTTACTTGTTTGCAAATATTAATATATTTTTTTTTTATTTTTTAAATTGTTAACCAATCGAAAATATTGAAATAGCTTCAGTAAACTAAACTTTATTCGTATCAAAAAATGTAGTCTTACCTACTAATTAATGTTTCATTTAATTAATATTAGTCTAGCTTATGATATCAACATGTTACAGTGTCAGCCAGCAGTTATTGGGAGGAGTAAAGACTTTAGCTGGAGTGGTTCAAGCATGCATGAATGATGCGCTTACGTATTATGATTGTTGTTGTTGTATGTTGGTCTCTCAACACATTGTTGGATGGCAGCTTATGTCAGCCTATTGTCGAGCTTCGTCATCATCATCCTCGTCGCCATCTTCATTCTCATCTTCAGATTGCTGGGATTGTTGTCTCATATGCTGCGCGGTTGCTTGAAGCTCTTTACCACTAATCTAACGAAGTTGAAGATGATTTTCAGTTGTGAACTGAAATTTTAGCAATATATTAAAGTGCACTTTATAAGATTATAATCAAAGAAGTACCGTAAGTGAGTTGAAGCAAGTTCTAAATGATACACAAATTAAGCCTTTGAGCTAAAAATAAAGCAATTGGTTGTTAAGCTGAAATATTAGCATACGAGAAGGAAGACACGCAAATGAAATAATCAAGATTTTCTTGAAGTGCCTGATTCTTAGTCGAAGAAGTTCTAGGAACCCACTTCTCTACATACATTAAAAACAACACTCGTGTGAAATAAAGATTAAATGTACAGCCGTTATCAGCAGTCCACATCTTTCAGTTTCCGTCAAACATTTTTATACTGATTTTCGGCGCGAGCATGTTCATTTGCTGATACTATTCGTTTAAATTATTATAACATTTTGGGATATTTCATTTTTATGTCATTTGGTAAGTGATTTTAGTTTTTTGGTTTAGCTTTTAATTAATGCCACATAATTTGATTTTTTTTACAGTTTTGAATGTATATTTACTGTGGTATTTTCTTACTGTACAAACAGTTTAAGCACTCCAACCAACAGACGGTCCCATTGAATGATCACGAAGATGAAATTCCTATGTCCACTCTGAAGATTTACCGCAATGTTGTCATTGTCATGGCTAATAAACAACGGCAAAAGTACAGTTACTTTTGCAGCCTTTAGCTAAATATTTCAATTTAGATTAAAATTTGATAAGCAAACGATTCAGAGAGAATGCATGAACTTATAGTTCTAATCGATTGCAACCAATCAAACCAAGTGTAACAATGAACATTTGATCTCTTGGCCTGGCGACAAATCTTACTTTACTCTTTGAACAATGCGAAAACTGTTAACTCTGTTAGTTTTCGCAGTTTCTTGTTGGAAAATTGAAAAACTTTTGCGCGGTTTGTCTTAGCAATTGATCTAGAACTTGATTCAATACGGCACTTTTAACAAAGAACTCACTTTTTTATGGATGCTTAAACTCTTAATGCGGCACGTTAAATTCAATCGTAATGACAGAATGTGCTCTTTAATATCTACAGCAGCAGAGACAGGACATCGGGACGTCAGGAATTCGGGACATGTACAGCGAATGTCTACATGTCTTTGCTTTTGGCACTGAATTTTTAAAATGAAATTTAAATGCTCTTAAGTGGCAGTTGACATTAGAATTTACTTGCAGCCTGTGAGACAGAGAAGGGAAGGGAGGGGCTTTTTTGTCAAGAATTTTAAGGACTCTCTTTGAATGTGTCAGACGCATTTTTTGCGTCCTTAACTGTGGGGCTCTAATGCTTTGTCATTGTGTTATTATCAGCAGATTCGCTTGCTTTTTATATAAATACGAGTGTGTGCGCGTGTGTGAGTGGGCGTGTTATTTTTTCGGGTATTGTCTTTTTGTTTTTTGAAATTTCCCGTACGCTCTGGGGCAATTCGAGGACAAGCACCTGTCGCATATTGGCATTTTATTAAATGTCGACACGAGCCACACTCGAGTTTAATTTGATTAGCTGCAACGCGGCAGAAGGGAACAGCGGGAAGGAGTAGCAAAGGGAACACTTCAAAGCGGCATCGTTAAAATATCCTTTAGCCTGCATATCGTAGTTTGCCTAAGTAAATACATCCTACGAAAAGGGCAACAAAATGCTCGAAATTCACAAATATTTACATAAATCGAATGAGCGGATTAGGAGGCGTTTAACCGGCAGCTAGATAGGCAAGGAAAGGCAAGAAAAAATTGCATTTCCTAGAAAATGTTTCAAAAAATATTCGCAGGGCACACACACCTGTTGGATGATGGGCAATACGATGAGGATGAGGCCGAGCTAACAAACAGTCCCTGTCTCTGGCTTTTATGTGGAACGTAGCTTTCGCAGAGCTTTTTGTGGATTGCAAATGTTTCGCGCCATTTTGCCGAAGCAAAAAGTGGTAAGAACTTGATGGTCGGGAGCCTTGTTAAGATGCTTCTCAACGTTCAGTTATCAGCGGCAAGTGAACGAGTGCGGTTCGACCAGCCGCTGCAGCGGACAGATAAAGTGAATTATTCGAGTGAATCGAGTGAGTCCAAGTGAATTCGAGTAAATCGAATATTTAATTCAAGTTAATCAAATTCCAAACGTATTTAAAATTCACTGTGCTTAACAGTGTCCGCCAAATGTTAATCAACTTGCTTAAAATGCATAATATTTTGATGAATTATTAATTCGAGGCGTTGGCCGTGTAATAATTGCGAATAATAAAAAATGTAATGCCATGGCAAATAATCCAGCATTAAAGTGCGTATTTGAAAACAACAAGAAGTAGTGCATATGTGTGTGTGAGTGTGTGGTTGTGTCAATAACCAAGACAACGACAACAGAAATAGAGAAAGAGAGAATGACAAAAGCGCTTAAACATAATCATTTTGCAGCTTAGAAGGCGTTAAACACATTTAAGCCCCAGCAAATAAGTGGCAAAGGACAAAGGATACCAAAAGCATTTGCTAAGTTGCGGTCAAATGAAAAATCCACGTTAGCTTAGCGACAACAACAAAGATAGTTATAGTTACAGCTAGCTAACTGAGACTGCAGACACTCAGTTCTCAACATTAATACACGCTCTGCTCCCTTAAAGTAGAGGTAAGTGTTACATGTTTGTATATGTGCGGTGTGTGTGTGGGTGTAAAGTAAAAATCCTCTACTGCTTGTGGGCTTAATTAAAACGCTAGCATACACATACACCTAACACAACAATGGCAAGCAATACAATGCGCTGTGGAATGAAGAGGATGGAAAAGAATAGAAGGATTGGCAATTGGCTACATTGTTGTGTACATGTGTGTGTCTATGTGTTGTGTCCACTCAGTGCAATATCGATTGCCAAAAACTCCATTAGAAATCCACTTCAACATCGACATCGATATCTATAGCTATAGCTACAGTTACAGATTGTTATTGTTGTTGTTGTTGTCATCTAACAATGGCAGGCAATTGAGAAATTGAGGAGAAGAAAATATGTTGCCTACTTTTGGGCTTCATTTTTAATGTATTTCCGAATTGGGGTTTGCCAAAAACTTGTTGCCTGCTTTGGGGCGTATCTTTTAATGTATTTCCAATTTGGATTTGATTTCATTTTATGAACTTCCTGCTTCTTCTCAACCACTTCACAACATAATATAATTTCCCGCTGCCGTAAATCTCCTTGGCAAATCTCTGTCATATTTGGCAAACTTGCATTGCATTAAGCCATGTTTTTATTGAGCCAATAAATAACAGATTTCGCACATACATTTACTTTATTTTTCTTTGTGTTTGTTTTCGCTTTTGTTGTTCGAGTTTTTATGGATTTATGAGAGCAGGGCTGAAAGCAAATCCTCAGCTTGTTAGCAACATCGACGACCACATCCCCTCAAGCACGCACGTAGTTGCAGCGCGTGCCACGAAGCTGCACGTGCCACAGAATTCAAGCGGAACGGGAAACCGTTAATGGCGGGACAATAAAACGCAACACTTGTTGGCAATGGCCACAGATTCTGCTTTAAATGGCCGGCCATCAAGCCGGGATAAAGGCCAAAAATCTGCCACAGGTGTGGGGAACTCATTCTTCCATTTCCCACCAGCTGAAAACGAGGTAACAGAGCGGACGGAAGTGGCTGGAAATTATGATGTTTGTCTAGACACTAAAGCAGTGCATAGCTCAATGTATTCTCCCACCACTCACTTACGTAACCTTATGCTTAAGCCCTTCGCTGACCTTTGACCGGTGGAAATAATGCTGGCGTTTTTCACGCCATCGGTCATCAAATTTGATTGCCGCCAGCGGATGCATAAAAGCCAAACACTTGCCTCAAAACATTTGGGCTCCCTCAGACCTATGTATGTGTGTGTACTATATCTACAACCTGTATATTAGGGTGTCCCTTATTTGGTCAAAGTCAATATTTTTAAACGCATACGGACTAGTTCTGTTCATTAGGTCCTAAAGTACTCAGAAATAAATTTTTACCTCAATCGGAGTATGATAACCCGTGCCGACTTGGATCAAAATTTCAAAACTATATGGGACAAAAAAAAAAAATTTTTTTTTTTAATTTTTTATGTTTTTATTTTGTTCATTAGGTCCTAAAGAACTCAAAACCAAGTTTTCACCTTGATCGGAGTACGATAACCCATTCAAATTTGCATCGAAACATGAAAAATCATCGAAAAATGTATAATCAGTGTTAAAATACTTTTTTTTCATGTTTCGATGCAAATTTGAATGGGTTATCGTACTCCGATCAAGGTGAAAACTTGGTTTTGAGTTCTTTAGGACCTAATGAACAAAATAAAAACATAAAAAATTAAAAAAAAAAATTTTTTTTTTTGTGTCCCATATAGTTTTGAAATTTTCCGATCCAAATCGGCACGGGTTATCATACTCCGATTGAGGTAAAAATTTATTTCTGAGTACTTTAGGACCTAATGAACAGAACTAGCCCGTATGCGTTTAAAAATATTGACTTTGACCAAATAAGGGACACCCTACTGTATATGGTGCCTATGGGACTCGTAGGAGTATTCATATATTTACAGAACTTACATAGTAAATAGAGTAAATGGAATGCAGACAGAAATTTGTACTTTTATTTACTCTCATTAAAGGCAAATGCTTTAGAAATGCCTTTGGAAATGACAATATTTTAAATTAGAATTTAATGAACAATTTTGCAACAATTATATTTTACGACTCCGAAAAGTTGGGAAAATATAGAAAAATTTGTAATATTTAATTAAAAAAATTATAATTTAATAAAATGTATATTTATTACGACAGCCAAAATAAAAAACAATTAAATCAATTATTAGATACAAAGCTTCGCTTATTATATAATTTTTCCTTAAATTAAAATTGCAGAAATGAATACATGTCACAACATTTTTAGTCAGTTGTCAAAATGTACCCAAAATTAATTAGAATTTAATTTTTTTTTTTCCTTTGACTGGTAAAAAAGTAGTAGCGTTTCATTCTTAGCGAATTGAAAAACACTTTTAATATGAGCATTGACTGTGAAAAATGAGGGGTCAAAATCTCCCAAAAAGAAAACTGTATTCTCCTAAAATAATCTTGGGAACTAAGACTGTAATTTAATGAATAAAATAAACAATCAGGCCTGTTCCGGTTTTCTCTTTTTATTTTATAGCATTTAGTGAAATGCATTTATTCACTTTTCATCTAGGCCAATTATTTAAAAATTATCGTTTTTCACTTTATCGGACTTAAGTTCTTCAACTCAAAGTGATATCAATCCGCCGAATTTTACTGAAATGAGCCAGGCTAAAAAAATTCATATCTTCAAAATCGAAAAGCCGGATCAGGCTTGAATATAATATTTTTAATTTGAAGCACAAAGGAAAAATGTTAAAAGTCGGTTGGCATTCAAACCAAATTTTAATTGATTCAACGTGCAGTCATAGATGTATACGTGATTTGTTTATGTTTATACAAATGACAGCAGCAGCCTGTGAACGTATAGTAATTCAAACTCTGCCTTTCAATCTCATTTTAATCAAAGGGGCGTTAAAATAAGTACATATAGACTAACAGTGTTGCAAGGGGCTTACGCGTCGTATGCGTAACATTTGCTCATGAATTTTTCAATGCGTCGCGACCTCATTCACTGTCTGCCTTGTCCTCTCTGCTTGTCCTCTTTGCTCTGTTTATGCATATAAAATTTAATGAGCGACAATAATGAGAGCTGACACAGAGCGGCAACAGCTAAAAATAGCAATCAAGTTGGCCTTTTGTTATGGTCCGTCATGACCATGTAGCTTTATATTGTTTTCAACAGCGTTTGTTAATGAAAACGTCTTTAATACGAGCGGAAACTGTGCACGCGTGTCACAGGCAGACACTTGGCCAATTACCACTTTAATCTTGGCCAGGAAGTGCAGCTATTAAACGCGCTGTCGAGTGCGGAGTAAATGAGAGAACAATGCACCATTGTGGCATCTCACATGATCATTATTGTACATATTTTCCATTGGACTCAACTCGTACATCGGAATTCCCGACAATTACTAGACACAGGACACAGGAGCAGCAGCTGATGGCAAGGAACGTAAACATTTAAAAGCATTAGAGCAGCAGCCGGAAATTGCAGACACTCTGGCACTTGGAGGCAGGCCGAGCTTGAGGTTTGAGTTTTGTCGCATTCCCTGCTCTTACGGTACTCAGTCAACCGCAGGAATTCGATTCCGAGTGTGTGTTTGTCCTGTGTGTGCGTGTGCGTGTGGGGGTGTGTGTGTATGTATGTTGTCGCCTTTGGCAAATCCATTGTGTGCAATCGCACGAGATTAGATACAATCTTCTATAATAGCATGTACGATAGCTTTGGGAACAGGGAACTGGGGCAAACAGGGAGGCAACTAAAGTGACGAGGGAGGTAAGAGGAGGAGCTGGGAAGGAAGCCGCTACAAATAAGCAAACGTTATAGTACATTATCCCCACAACGTACATATACCACATATCCATTCGCTCTGCTTCTATATGTGTGTGCATTTTATTTGTCCATCTACAGTTGTGTCCCTTTTATACCCTGTGGTCATGGTTATGCCTCCAGGGAGAATATCAGTGAGTCCCTCAAGTTAAACAACAGACAAGTTGACAAGTCTATTCTTCCTTTCATATAAAAAGTAACAGTCGAGAGATCTCTGATTTTTCTGAGAAATGTGTATTAGACTCAACTGTTATTTAAGCTAGTCGTTTATCATGTTCATGTTTCATGTTATGAAGTGTTTCTGAGAGGCGAGCACTCTCTTTTAAAAATGTGGAAAAGGGATATCATTAAGTCCATCAAGTTGAACTACAGTTTCAAATGTTCTTTCGTATTTCAAGTGTTAGTTCGCTCTTTCAAATAGAAAATAAAAGTTACAAAATTCAGGATTTTAGCTTTTCATATAAGAAAATTTGAAAAATCCGTCAATTTAAACATTTTCATTGAATCTAACGTTTTACTTACGAGCTTTTACTTCCTATTGGGTATCTGCAAATCGAGCAAACTCTATTGGGATATTTTTGCTTAGCTTTTTTTGTGCCAGCCAGCAGCATTTGTCCTAATGTCCTTTTTATTTTTGCGTTGATTTGGCCAAGCTGAAAATATAATATTTCATGATGTGAGTTGGACATTCATCAAGTTGTGAATGCCATAAATGAGATTGTCAGATGAACACATTCCAACTGCCCTAATATGTGTGTGTGTGTGTGCGTATGTTTGTTGTGGTTTTGGGTGTGTGCTTGTTTTGTTTGTTGCTGTGAGCTGTCAAAAAAAATTTGCATTTGCGCCCAATGAAATGTGTCGGACATTTTGTTATCCTCCCTCTTGTTGCGGCTAATTGAAATAAAATTTGCAATTAGCAATCATTTTTTACATTTTAATTATAATTTTAATTATGGGGTTTCTTGCACATTTATCTCTTTATTTTTTTGCCATGAAAAGCTTGTCAGCTTCAAATTATTTATGAGCCAATTAGGTGCTCGGCTGTTTCAAGTCAATGCTTATTTTTTTGGTTGTCTTCGCAGCGAAAGCAATTTCTAAGATTGCGGCTTTAAATTGAAATGTTATGTTGTTTTGCGAGCGCCCTTCTTTTCTGTGTTTGCTTTGAGCCACAATTGCAGTTGGCTAAAAGCAAAAGCGAACTGGGCCAATGGGACCGCGCCCTTTCTATCAGCAAGGAAATGAGCTTCGGGCATGTGTAGGAATAATCTTGTCGGCGGTTGCACTAATTTACGAGCTAGGCGGTACAAAAAGCAAAAAAAGCAAGACAGACAGCAACAACAACAACAACTCGAGTTACAGCAAAAAGGCGTACAACAAAAGCCAAAAAACACAGTGAAACATAAAAATATCACAACTTCAAAGGACTCAAAATAAATGTGACGCAAAATATGCCGGCAGAAAATGTTGAAAAAAATGCTATAAAATTATCCAAAAATTTATTTCAATTGGAAATATTATTTATAATTATATATATTTAATATGAAATATAAATACACAGCTATTTAAACCTTCGACAGTTGTTAAAGTAATCCTAAAAAATTTTGTAGCTTTGTGATTTAAAAATTTATAACATTACCTTTTGCAATAAAACCACTGAAAAAAATATTATTTATTTATTCTGCTTTATGCATAAATAAATGTTAAATATTTACTTCGAACTAAGTTTAGTTATTTGGCCTACTACAAAATTCAATACTGACTATTAAAAATGAGACCTTTTCTTCGGAAGCTTTTGCACATTTGCAGAAAAACCATTTCCGCTTGGGCGCTTACTTCCCTCGCTCACTGTCTGCACGCTTCGCTTGGCACAGCATCTACATATTTATTATCTGTTTACGTGTGTGTCGGTGTGTGTGAGGGTGTGTGTGTGTTTTTGTGTGTGTGCTTGTGTGTGAGTGTTTTTATGCCATGCATTAATGTAACGATGCATCATTTATGCCATTTATTATCAGCACATAAATGCAAGATTTGGGTCCTGCCGACTCCAAAGGCTCCCACTCCCAGGCCACGCCCTTTTGTGGGCGGCTTGTCTCTAATTTCTATGATGGGCCACCTTTTGTCTTTGCCAGCCACGTACACAAATTGGTCCAAACCACACACACACACACATTATTTCCCCTATAACCAAACCGAACTTTCAGTTCAGTTTTTGTTGTGCCTATTTCGTTGTACAACTTTTTGCAAGCTAATGAATTTTTATAGCACTGTCGGCCATGCTATATTAGTATGGCCAGAAGCAACAATGTAGTAGGCTGGCAGGCAGGCCTATAGGAAAAGTGCCTTGACATTGGCATTGGCGTTGACTGTGGCAGAAAATGCAATTTTCGTGCCGTTGACTTTATGGCGCTTTAAACTGTTGCCCTTTGGGGCCTAGTAGAAAGTCATTTTGGCTACAGTTTTGTTGGCCAATGCAATTAACACACACACACACACACACACACAAACGCATACTTCATTAGCTTAATGAAAGCTCGTGCTTACTTAAGGCCGGGTCAGACGAGCACTTTTTCACCGACACTTTTTGTCAAAAAGCTGTCCGTGTCGTGTAACCACACAAAACTTCAAAGCGTCGGTGAAAAACCGACGCTCACCGATGGAAATAGAACACGTTCTATTCCATCGGTGAGCGATAGTGAGCGACACGGACACGAAAAAATCTCTTTTTGACAAAAAGTGTCGGTGAAAAAGTGCTCGTCTGAAGCGCTCTTTAGCCATTTTGCGGCTTTAAAAGCATTGGTTGGCTTGAATGTGATGCTTAGATTTGTGTAAGAAACTGCAGATTGGTTTTCTTAAAGGCAACCTGTCAATATGAAGCGGCAACTGAAGTAGCAACAGCAGCAGCAGCAATGAGCAACAACAACGTGCAGCACAACAACGACATCAACAACAACAACGACAATGTAATCACGGGTGATTCATTGAGCAGCAGCGTTAACGACACCGCTTGGTCGCAGAGCAATCTGGATGAGATCAATCAGAGCGTCGAGCTGCACTGTTTGGTGCAGCAGCACCTCGAGAGTGAGGCGTTTGGCAATGCCACCGACCATTGCAGCACCCAATTCGATTCGATTCTCTGCTGGCCGCGCACGGCGCGTGGCACGTTGGCCGTGCTGCAGTGCATGGATGAATTGCAGGGTATACATTATGACAGCAGCAGTGAGTATTTACCTTATTTATTTATTTAATTTACGTCACCAAAAATTCAACAAAAAATATAATCAAAATTATTAGATAATTTTAATTTAAAACGATAATTCATTTTTTTTCATTTCCTATCCTTTTAATTTTTTGTTAACTTAACTTCGAAATGACGTTGACACTTTTAATTTTTTAAAATATGTACATAAATATAATATATATTTATCTATATTTTTTTTCTCACATTTTTAATTAAAAAGAGTTATTTAAAATAATTATTAATTAAAAATAAGACACATACGACTCAATATTTCAAAATTAACTTTATACTTGTATTCAAAATAAAATGTTTTTACTTTTATAAATATTGCTTAATTATTTATTAATAATGTCTCAAAATAATTTAATGACTATTTAATATTGTAAATAGTGTAAAATATAAAAAAATATGGTGAAATTGAAGCACAGTCTGTTTTAATTGCTTGTTTTTTTGCTATTCAAAATTTGGATCAATAAAAGTTATTTGCGTTCACTGATTATAAGTGTGTAGTAATTAATTTCCAAGTTCCGTTGCATTTTTAATTGTCTTTAGTTCAGAATTCTCGTTTCACGTTCCTTTTGGTTTTTCTCTTTTTCTGCAGAAAATGCCACACGCTTTTGCAATTACAATGGCAGCTGGGAGCAGTATACGAACTACGATGCCTGCGCGCATCTCCCCGCCCGCGTCTCGGGAGTCTCGGAGTTCGAGACAATCGTCGAACTACCGACCATTATCTATTATATTGGCTATGCGTTAAGCCTGGTCTCGCTAACTTTGGCGCTGATTGTTTTCGCCTACTACAAGTAAGTGTGAAGTCGGCTATACATATAAGGTGCGTTTCATATTCATAAGACACTTTGAAATAGCAAATGTAAACTTCAACCAAAATTAAAGAAAGCATTTAAATAAATGGTTTCTTATAAATATATGATCTAATATTAATTGGCTATCTGTAAAGAACCGTGATTGGCGCCAGTTCTCATGCATTCAGAAGAACCGTTTTATCTTTTGCATGACATGCTCTGTTTTCCTTAAATTTTTGCCGTTTCATAATGATAAGACAGTTGTTGAAAAATTGAGTTTAGTGAACTAAAATGTAATGAGTGCGATTTTGTTTAATGTTTTATTGATAATCTAATCCATTTTAACAAATATGCCGCGAGGTATAATATTGTAGAGTGAAGATTAGGGATAAATTTTGACCTCGAATGACCTTTACATATCATTATCTCTAATTTCACGAAAAATTAAGAGAATTCGATGCGTAGTCCGATTTTTTTTATAGAATTCAAGTAATTTCGTTAATTTAAAGATAACTGGTAAAAAAACAATTGTGCTTTATACGTTAAGTCTCTGAAAGATTATTGGTAAAGGTCAAACTCACCCGTTTCTTGCTCCAATTTGGCCGCGTCTGTGGGCAAGAAAGCATAAAAAACCACGATTTTTTGCACCCTACAGCTGAGAAAGGATACTAAGTTCTCGAAAATGTTGAAAGAACTACATCTTATGCCACGTTACAAGGCAGGCGCGGCGTTAATTTGAGGAAGATCATCTTTCTACCCACAGGAACACATCAAGACATAAATCTGGTCCTTAAATTCCTCTGACTTACAATTTTTCTTTTCTAAATTATTTTTTCTGATGAAAAGATGAAGAATCTTGATGGTCCTAATGACTCGCTATTCTATTGGAGCGATTTTCAAAAGGATCCAATTTACTTTTCTAAACTAAATATGGGTGGCGGTTCCGTTATGGTGAACGGTGCTTTTACATCGAAAGCCATGTTGGATTTACGGTTTATATCATCTCGAATGAAGAGCATGAAGTACATTCGTGTATTAGAAAGCAGTCTCCTTCCTTATATTGAAGCAAACAGTGGAGATCCTCTTGTTTTTCATCAAAACAACGCTCGCATTTATGTTAGCAGAGGAAAAAACGCTTATTAACTGATTGCTCAATCCAAATAGTAAACTGCCTGGCATGTTCCCCGGATGTAAATTCCATTAAAAATGTTTGGAGTACATAAGTAAGACGGGATAACGATGAAAAAACAAAAATTTAACGCTATTGACGAACCTAAGACGGCAACTATGACCGAATGGGGTAAGCTGGATCCTAATCTTTTTAGAAAGTTATACGAATCGATGAAAAACAAATTTTTTTGTATTGCTAAAGGTTGGAGTGATCCCATTGACTATAAATAAGTTTAATTTCTGCACATAATCCCAAAGAATTGCCAATGAATCAATTTGTTAAATCATTATTGAAAAGTGTCTTATATTTATGAAACGCCCAAATATTGCTTTTTCTTTAATTAATATTATTTGCATAAACTAACCATTCTAAATTCTACTTAAACTTGTTGGTTTTATTGCTAAGAATATTATATAAAAAAACCAATTCGATAAAAAATGTATTTTCTGAAATATTAACAAAAAATGGGGTGTCTTATGATTATGAAACGCACCTTATGTACACAGAGGGAAAAAATCAAGTATTTCGTATTTAAAATGTCACATTTCGAACTTGATTTCTCATTAGGATAGAAATTGCTAAAGTCAACTATTTCGATCTTATTTCAAGTTTGATATTTTAAGAATTTTCATACTTAAAATTACTTTATTTTCATTCTGGAACTGAGTACAAAGATATATGAACAATAGAGTGCATCGATTTTTTTCACAAAAAATGGTAACCCATTTTCGTAATCTGTGGTCAATTCTAAGATGTTTTCACGAAGAAACCATAGTTCTAAAATGAATTCCTGGTCCGCGCTTTTTGAGTTGAAAATTCATTTTTTTGAACATTTATATCTTGGGTATTTATGGACCGATCCTGACAAACTTGGTGTCAATACTCTTGTTAGGACCAGGACTTTTAAAACTCCACAAAACCAAAGGACGAAATGTCCTTTAAGCATAATTTTCATCCTTGGAACGATAATTTCCCGGTTCGATTATGTCAAGATATATCCTAAAAAATTAGTTATAATTTAATATAATTTTGGACCAAAGGACATTTTTATCGACCTTGAACTTTAATTTTTATTAACAGAAAATTAAAAACGTATTTTATTGAATTTGAATTTTCAGTATTATTTATTGCAGTCAACAGACATAAATTTAAATCGTTTAAGCTTGATTTCTATGTATTAAAAAAAATAATATTATTAATCAACAACTCACGCGATCTTAAAATTATCAAAATCATGAGCGTTGGTGCTAAAAAACTTTAGTTAAGCTCTGAGTGTCAGTCGCGCTGATTCTATAGCAGACAAGCCAGGACCATTTGGGAATTTTAAGTCAGTGAACGCAAAAACGATATAAGAATTAAAGTACTTAATTTCAGTATTTTCGTACTTATTTTGAGTCCCGAGCTTATACTAAGAATTTAGGATCTTATTACTTATTCTAGAGATTAACTTGATTCAATATTCGTTGTAGTTTTATCAAGATTATTAGTACTTGGTTATAGAATTTTTGTGCTCATTTTCAGTGATTCGTACTTATATCAGGAAAACATTGAAAGTATCGAAAATTCTAGTACGGCTTTTTTTCTCTGTGTAGCTGCTGTGTTATTCTTATAACCAAACACGTTTCCACTTCTCCACCTTATCCTCCTCCTACACTTCCCCCTTTTTTTTGTAGGGAGCTGCGTTGCCTGCGCAACACCATCCATGCCAATTTGTTTTTCACGTACATCATGTCGGCTTTGTTCTGGATTCTGTTGCTCTCCGTGCAGGTGAGACGTGCCCGTGTGTCCAGTTTACCGTGTTGTGCTTTTATCTACGAGTATTTCACATTTGCACTCCCCTCTCCGCCTCCTCTCTCTCTCTGTCTCTCTTAGATCTCCATTCGCAGTGGATTGAGCAGCTGCATTGCTCTGGTCACGCTCTTTCACTTCTTCACGCTGACCAATTTCTTTTGGATGCTGGTGGAGGGTCTGTATTTATATATGCTAGTGGTCAAGACCTTCTCGGGCGATAACATACGCTTCAATATATACGCCTCGATTGGCTGGGGTAAGTTTTGTGATGTGATGTGTGCCTCGTCTGCTTTTCGTATATCTAATTAACTTGCTGCCCCCTAACAAAATTCTCGATTCCCCGCTGTTCGCAGGCGGCCCAGCGGTTTTTGTGGTCACCTGGGCTGTGGCAAAGGGACTCACGGTTAACTACAATACGGAGAAGGTAAGTCAAGGGACGAATGTAACTGGGAACAGCTGCCTCATTAAAGTTTCATTCGCGCTTAGTATGACATCAACTGTCCCTGGATGGAGGAGACAAATGTCGACTGGATATTCCAGGGTCCTGTTTGTGCTGTCCTCATTATCAATCTGACATTCCTGCTGCGCATCATGTGGGTGAGTTGGGCACTCAGCCAAGCTAACATGTCAATCCCCCGTAACCTTCATTCCCCATCATGATCATCCGTATCCTTCTCTGCCAGGTGCTAATTACCAAACTCCGCTCGGCAAATACTGTGGAGACGCGCCAGTATCGAAAGGCGGCAAAGGCGCTGCTCGTCCTTATTCCGCTCTTTGGCATCACCTACCTGGTGGTGCTGGCAGGACCCTCCGAATCGGGACTAATGGGTCACATGTTTGCCGTTCTACGCGCCGTACTCCTCAGCACACAGGCAAGTTTTCCTTTCTGTTCTGTTTGTAAACCCCTTTGTGGACCTTGTATTTCCAAAATTCAAAGAGTCTTTAAGTTTTCCCGATTGGAAATGTGCGGGATAAGTTTTAAAAAGTATTTTTATTCTTAAACAATATCAATAATAATTGTTTGTATAAGCATATAAATCTCGAAAGCTAGAGAAACCAAATTTAGTATTCAGAGTTCTGTATGTTCTAAGCAGATCAAGTTTATTTCGGTATTAAGTCATAGTTATAGCTTTTTGGCTCATATGATAAGTACTATGGTATATTCCGTAAGTTTCCTGAAAAGTTCACCACTAACGGATAGTTGACTCTGAAGTTACTTAAGAAAAAATTTTAAGAAAGATGAAAAGGAGATTAAGCTATATGTCTCATAAATGTCTATATCCAATCCCACAAAAAAAACCTCTTTACGAGGTAAAAGTCTAGTGACGAAAATATTTTCATGCCCCAAAATTTCTGATATCCAATTTTGTGACGAATAATATTAAGTTTTACACATAAATTATTTTAAGCAAAATTTTGGCACTCGGCACATTGCGCTAAAATGTATCAATTCTTCATACCAAATAAAACTCACTGTTTTGCGCAGTGCCGAATGCAAAAATTTTGCTTAAAATAATTTATGTGTAAAACTTAATATTATTCGTCACAAAATTGGATATCAGAAATTTTGGGGCATGAAAATATTTTCGTCACTAGACTTTTACCTCGTAAAGAGGTTTTTTTTGTGGGATATCAGAAATTTTTGAATAAGACCTCAGAAATTTTGAAATTGCAATATTTTTTGACAGTATAGCTTTGTCAACTTTGATTATTGTTTGTACAAGCTAAAGCAAATTGTCTGGCAACACTGGTCCCCTTTACAAACACACATGCCCAGCACAAAAGCTATCAGCACTCTTAAACTCTGGGTGCTATGACACTTTGCTGCTGCTATCCTATTCCCATTCTAAGTAAAATGTATGTATTCAGCTAACAGGTAATTTCCGCATTACGCTGCAAGCAGTGCAAAAAGCCCTTCGAAATACCTTTTCAACGATATATAGATCGCATCTCTAGCTTCTATCGTTTGGATGCTATGGTGGTTTCAATTTTAGCGGTTTTTAGCGATTTCCCGCTAAACTAGCGATTTTTCGCAAAAGTCGTAGAGCAAACGTTTCTAGATTTTTGAACAGGAACAAGTCCTCATACAAACATTTAAGCTTAATTAACGATTTGATCCAAACAAACAAACTGGCTGCTATGACACTTTGTTGCTGCTGCCCTGTTCCAATTCAAAGTAAAACGTATATATTCAGTTAATAGGTTATATCTTCCAAACCTATCGGTAAAGTTTTTTGTGTCATATATCAAAAAACGCGAAATTTTACAAACTAAAACATATTGAAATTTAAAAAAAATCGTTAGCGGCGTTTTCTCAAAAACCGTCAAAATGTGGGGGAAAATACCTTATGTCACCTGTAGCAATTTACCTATGAACTTTAGAAAAAAAGTTAAAAGGTATGCATAACAGCCCTTCAAAATACATTTTCAACGATATATAGATCGCATCTGTAGCTTTTATCGTTTGACTGCTATAAGGGTTTTAATTTTAGCGGTTTTTAGCGATTTCCCGCTAAACAAGCTTTTTTTCGAAAAAGTCGTAGAACAAACGTTTCTAGATTTTCGATCGGGAACAAGTCCTCATTCAAACTTTTAAGCTAAATCAACGATTTGATCCAAACAAACAAACAGACATACTGACTTTTCATCTAATTTTCGGAAGGCCGCTAAAAATTTCAAAATTAATTATTTTTTGAACCAGTTGTCCGATTTTTATGATCGAAGTGTCATTCGACGCGTATTTTTGATGAGAATTGTAAAAAATTCAACGAAAATTCAAAAAGGCTCCAACGGCCCCATTAGCTCCAATAATTTAAATTTTTCCCCTCCCACTTACACCTGTTTATCTCACGAGCCAGGTGAGTTTTCAAAAGTCTTAGTATGCACATTTGTAAGTTAGGTTGATACCTTTCGATCGGTATATAACTCGACCTGATCGGACAGTCATAGCAAATCTTCCATTCTTCCTGTGTATATATGCTAGTCGCCTTCGCACCCTTCGTGCTGCTTTCGTCACTAGCGCGGACTGCCGTCCGCAGTGATACATAAGTACAAGGTCTCTCAGAGTCGTTCTTGCTCTACCTTAGTCTATTTTACTTTTTTTGTTCTTCTTTCGTTTAACAGTTGACTAACAAATATTTACTCTTTTGCTCTTGACAGGGCTTTTGGGTGTCGTTGTTCTACTGTTTTCTCAACTCGGAGGTGCGAAATGCGCTGCGACATCATGTATCCACCTGGCGCGACACACGCAACATTCAACGCAATCAGAACCGACGGTGGGTGCACACATCAAAGTAGTTAGTTTTCTCTCACTCTTCCTCTTAACAATCACTCTCAAGCTATACATATATGTATATGTATATACAAACTCTTAATCTAAGTGCACTAGACAACAAACACTTTAAAACTATTTCCCAACTTGGCAGCTATACAACAAAAAGTTTCTCCAAGGGTGGCGGCTCCCCGCGCGCTGAGAGCATGCGGTAAGTGAAACTTGGCTAACGACATTTTTGGCATTAATTACAAACACCTGTCCATGCAGTTAGTTGCTCCAAAGTTTCAGTTAAGAAACAGGCGTACTTCAATTCTTCTTATTTGCATACTTTTAAGTTGTCTTCGACAAGTATTTTTCTCCACATGACAATCAAATTAGACTTTAAGAATTCAATTTTCAAAAATGGTAGTCAGTCACAGCTGATTTTTATTGCAGTTAATGGTTTCATTTCACTGTGATATGGTTATTCTCAGTACTTTCCACACTTTTCATAAATAAAAAGTATTTTCATATAGTTCGTAACTGCCCTAAAGCAGGAATTTCAGGAATATGAGTAAAAATCAAATATATCCCAGAAATCACTTTCTTGGATGGGGTATATAAATTAAAATTTTTTTTTTAAATAAAATTTTAAAAATTGATAATTCTAATTAGACAATTTCTTATTTTTAATTTCATTTTTATAAAAATCATAAACTGACTTTTTTTTTTAATTTTAATTTATTTTTCTCATTGTTACGGTTCCTGTCTAAACGTATACTGTATATTTTCATTCAAGCTGAGCACTTTAAGCCGTGTTAACTCCCAAGTTGCTATTTTATTAAGGTTAATTTTTATAACCAGCCCTTTGACCTCGTACTATGGACGTGGAAAGCGGGAGTCATGTGTCTCGTCGGCCACAACAACAACGCTGGTGGGGCAACATGGGGCACCGTTGGCATTGCATCGCGGATCGAACAATGCGTTGCACATGCTGCCTACCAACAGCAGCAATCTAACGGGAACCGGCAGCACGCTCAGCGTCATGCCACGGGCAATAAGTCCCCTAATGAAGGTAACTCTATTGTCAACAAATCTAATTGCAATAGCTGAGTATTAATTAATATCTACTCACAGCAGGGACTGGAGGAGAATTCTGTCTAGCTTGACGGACACTAATATACAATTATACAGTCACACACACACACCCCCACACACATAAATTTGGAGTGTAGCTTAAATTTTAGTCTCCTAGGCATTGGTATTTGATGGAACTGTACATTTTATAACTAGTCGAAGATTTTAGCAAGAGCAACAAGCATCTTAAGAGACTGAACTGAAAACTTTTATTTTAATCGATATTCCGCGACACTTTTCCCAATACTGAACTATTTGTAGTCTTAGCTAAATATTGTAAATGTGCTGTTTTAACTATTGAATGTTATTGAATGTTATTTCACCCATCGCAAAGAAAATGCTACCTAATCTATTACTCTATATCTGTACATAAATAAATAAGGCAAAATGTTACTAATATTAATTATATTACAAACGACAGCAAAAAAACCCACACAAAACACTTGAAAATACTAATAAATGACCTATTTACTTGAGTGTATGCAAATTTGTATTTTTATTGTGCTCTTCGCCTGGAATTATCATCAATTTTTTACTTTTAACAGGTCTTCTTTTTTTGAAATTCCCCATTGAAATTTTAATTTCTTTGTATACATAAATTTGGAGGAAAAATTAAAATGAATAAAAATTGTGTTAACATCAAAGTAACTTGGTTGCACAGAGCAACAACGAGGAAGCAGTGACAACAGTAACGATGAAAATTTATTTGTATACCCTGTAATTTGTTAAAAGTATGGTATGATGAGCAGTCATGCTTGTAGCAGATATAATTTGGTAAGTCGAGACATGACTGTCAAGTCATAGAGAATCTAATTATACAGTTGAACTTCCCTAACTCGAATCACCATTATCCAAAAAGTGGTTCGAGCTATGGAGATTTTCGGCTTATAGAGTGCTTTTTTAGTTTATTAATTTTACTGCCACTCATTTAGCTCGAGTAAGAGAGAAATTCGAGGTTTTGAAATTTGAGCTATTGCAATTTAAATTTTGTCATTTGAATTTACTTCAACATATTTTTGAAGGGTATCTATTCGAGCAGCATTCTCGACCTTAACATTTTTACTTATTTTAATTGCATTCTTAGCGAAGTTTGCCTTGTGGCTCCGACAGCCATCAAAATGAATGCCTATTTTTCATAAGCCACCAACAAGTTTCAAGTGCAACTCATCGCGGAACTGAAGATGCTCTTGAGGTCTTGAGTTCCAAGAACAACTGTTCGCTTAAGGCTTCCAGCTTTAGGGTAAAATGCTTTACTTTTGCCAGCTAATTAGGAACATTATTAATATTAAGAGTCATAGCCAAAAGGTAAGTGAGTGTATAATCTGGCAATCAAGACAGACTCAGGCAAAGGTTTTATAACTTGGATTATACATTTGAGTAGGTTGACGACTTAACGCTGGTTGGCGAGGATTTCGACTTGTCAACTGAGTCGAGCTGGATAAACCATTGCATAAAGTCAGGCGCCATCAAAATGCATTGCACTGCACATTGCACAATAAAATTCCAGTGCCTATAAATATTCCATGAGCGCAACGCAGTTTCAACTCTGGGGAATAAAGCAAAAAATGCTGTAAACGAAAATGCACGACACACAGATACCCATTAAAATGGACTCGTTTATTAATGTCCATTCCGCATAATTTATAAATTAACGCACATGTCACAATTAACATTGTAGGTAAACTTTTCACATTTCGATTTTGCTATACATATTTTTTGACCTATTGTTCAGCCTTTAAGTTATTAATTTCCTTTATGTATTTAATCTATTTTGAAACTTGTATTCTATATTATATAATATTATTTTTTTATTTATATTTTGCCTCTTTTTTAATTTATTTTATTTCATTGCCTGCTACCTTTTTAGGGAATATTTTCAAGTTAAAAGTCAATGCAGACTTTTTCGACAACTTGCTAATATGCTTTTACAGAATTTGATGGCCACAGGGTACGCTGGCAATGAAAATGAATTGCATGTAGGGAAAGGGGAAGTGGGATTGGGGGGAAGGGTGAGGGATAAAGGCTAAAGGGCGTGCCTGTGGTAGGTGGAGAATATGAATGCAAAACACGAGATTGCCACTCGCATCAGCAGCATGAAGTGCATAAATGTTTAATGTATTTGTGTAAAGTATGCACAGAATGCTTTTGCTGGCCGGTTTAGAGTTTCCTTTTTTCCCCAGCAGCAGCAGCAGCAGCAGCAGCAGCAGCAGCAGCGAAGGTTAACCGACAACGCGGCGTATGAGCATTATATGAACTCAGTTTGCGTATTTAAGTAACTTGTCGGCTGTCTGTTGTGTGTATGTACGTACTCGTACTTACCCTAATGGGAATTTTGGGGCATAGCTATAGAGTTAAAGTCAAAGTTGAAAGTACTTAAATGCCACAAAAACTACAACAACAACAACAATAATCGTAACAGTAAAATGGGGCACATCATAAACATTTATTGTGCGGCCAAGTTGGTTTCGCATTCAAATGTGTTTCCACATTTACAAAGTTTCTTTTATGCAAATTAGTTGCAATAAATAAAGATTTTGTAGACCGTGCCACAAATTGCAAATTGAGTCATATGTTGCCACGCCTTTAACTGGGTAAAAAGAGCGTTCGTTCTCAAGTTGTTGAAGTGCACAACTTTTGGCACTTTTCAAGCGCGTCAATTGCAGCATCCTTGAATCACGAAGGACTCTTGTCTCTCTCTCTCTCTCTGCTCCCGTTTTACGTGTGTGGCAAGGCAAGCACAAAGATAACCACAGGCAACAGGCAAACAGGCTAACAGGCAATGTGGCAACAACGCATTTGTGCCACAAAAATGCCAACGCAATTGTAACATTTTAATTAACCAAATTGTGCGCCTAAAAGTTGGCTAACATTCCCAGTATGAAATGAAACTCAATTAAAAGTCGCTTATACCCACAATTTGCTGCATGCCGCTTACTTCCTTCCCCAGGCTATTTGTTGCCTGTTTTAGGTCCAAATGTTCAACCGCTTTAATTAACTGAAGCCCTGAAGAGCATAATTAAAGTAGTGGCATAATCAAAAGTCAAATTACCCCAAAGGTCAGCTAAGTGGCAAACAACACAACACAACACAGCAACAACAATGGCAACAACAACAGTCAAAACTGGATTTTTGGCAGCAATTTCTATTTTAATTTAGCAAACTTTTGACGTGATATCTGCATTTGTATTTTATTTATAATTTTATGTATTTTGTCTAAATATTTCTAAATCTTTTCTATTTCTACTTACAATTTAATATTCTCTTTAATTTCTCACACAAAATATGAAATTCCTTTTTGCTTAATTTGGCGTGTAATTAAACTGTTCAAACTAAAAACGTTCTTCTAATTATTATTTCGAAATATTAGGTTTCAAAAGAATTTAAGAATTTGCCAATTGGAATATTTGCTGCTTAGAAGTTTTAATTAATGGGAATCACCTTAAAGCAGTTTTGTTGCTATAGATTTATATTAATAGAGCAGAAATAGAGGAAATCTCTCCCTATTGAGTGTGCTTTGATTTATGGCACGTCCAAGGCAAATCCATTTTAATTATGCTTGAATTCACATGCTTACGAATATTTATTAAAGTCTCGATGTGGGCAATACTTGTGCAGAGTTGTCAATTCATTTGGGGAATTCTCTTTAATCGCAAGCCACAAAATGAATTTCATCCGACGTTGTTTGCGCTTCACTGGCTAGAAAATGTGCCTTGGCCGACAGAACAAGATGTGGCTGTCGCCTGGCTGGTCGACTTGGCCAACTCGCCGACTGGCCAACTCGCCAAGGGCAGACAGACATTCCCTGAAGCGCAGCTCGTGTTATAGCTAATTAAATATTTGCTCTCTGGTCGAAAGCTTGTCACAGCTGTCCAGAGATTTGTGGAGAAAGTTTCCGTTGAGTTGCAGTCCACGGTAGTCTCCGGTTCTGCGGATGCTGACAACTTGAAGCGCTGTTCGTTAACGTTTAAAAAACAATTTCCGCTGTACTGATTTCCCCTTCCTCCTACTTTTACTTACCTATATAAGTATATATGCAAATCACAAGACGCAGCTGCATGCCTCGAAAGTGTCGCAAGTGTCACAAGCTGCCCTGTTGCAATATCCATTGCCTCCTTTAATTGAGAGCTCTTGACCCAGATAATGGACTGAGGATTAACTTATTCTACTATGCCAATTGCAATTTACTGCCTGTCATGCATACTAATTAATACGATAGCTTTTCTTTTAATACGCCATTAGTGTCAATGTTGCCGACTCATCGGAACCTTAAAGCAGTTGCTGCTTTTTCATTCAACTCAGCAACATTTTATTACTTAAGCAACAACAACAGCAGCAGCAAAAAAATCAATCAAAATAGAGTAGAAAAGCATTTGACAACACATCAATCGCTCACTTAATTGATTGCTTGCAGCAGGCAGCAACAACAGCAACAATAATAAAGCAACATCAGCAATGGCAAAAGCATAAATGGCAGTAGCTGCAACTACAGCAATAGCAGTTGCAACAACAGCATCAAAAATATTAGCAAAAGCAGAAATTATAGCAGAAGCAGCAGCAATGCGGGTAGCAGCAGCATCAATAATAGCAGCAACCTCGACAGCAACAAAAGCATTAAAAGCAATGTCAGTAGCAATAACAGTATCAACAATAATCCCAAGAGATGCTGCAACAATCGTACAAGTTATAGCAGTAGCAATACAAAAAAGAACAGCCGTTATAATATGAAACATATCAGCAATACACAATAGAAAAAATTACAGCACCAACAATTTAAAAAAAAACAGCCATAACAACTTCAGAAATTACATCAAAGTCAATGCAATCTTCTTTACAAATATCAGCAACAGTAACATTATAAATTAAAGCAGCAAGGGCAACATCAAAAGTACCAACAACAACAAAGGCAATATCATCAATAGCTTCTAAAGCCATAGTTACAGCAACAGCAACAATATCAACAGAAAGAGCAGCAAGCTTAAGCAGCAGCAATATCAGGGCAGCAATATCAGCCGCATAAACAGAAATTGCTGAAACAACAGCAGCAAAAGGAAAAGCAACAACAGCAGCAACAGTATAAGAAGTAACAGCAACAACAAGTGTTTAATTTACAGCAACATAAAAACTACCAATAGCTACTAAAATCATAGCAGCAACAACAGCAGCAGCAGCAATATCAGGGCACAACAGCAACTATGGCAGTCTAAGCAGAAATGACTGCAGGAACAGCAAAAAAGAAAACAGTGTGAGTAGCTGCAGAAGGTGTAGTAGCAACATCATCAGAAAAAAGACGAAACAAGCTACATACAAGAGCAACAGCAACAAACGCAAAAAAAGCAAAGGCCGTAGACACAACAGATGATGAAACTGCTAGCAACTACTAGCAATATCACCTATTCAAGATGATTTAAAGCGTAAAATTAAGTTCAACTTTATCACAAAGCTGAAAATTTGTGTAAAGCAGCTCATAAATGGCGCGTAATTAAGTAATTATAGATTAACTCAGTTGGCTTCGGAAGCAACCGTATAATTGAAGTGGCTGCAAGTGCCGAGGCAAGTCGAAATTCAATAAGTTGCGTCGCGAGCTTATGGAGCAGCAGCTCAAGTGCTTCCCTTGCCACAAAAAGCAGCAAAGACAACGGCAATTGACAGTATAATGTAGCTAAGGTGCAAGTTTTCAGTGTGGCACTCGCGGCGCTTGCAATTTATTCATATTTCGTGCAGCTGCCACGACAGCTGCAACAGCGGCGGGATATATGGATATATATATAAGGGATATACATAGGAATAAGATGAGTATATTTATGGATACAAGGAATAAGGTATATAAGTAATAGCACTGGGAAATTGCTAGAGGTAAAACGTGTAGCTTATAGTACGTTTCTGCGTGGCAAGTTATTAAAGTTACGGAGCGGAAAAATGTAGCACGCAGCAAACTGTTAAACTGGCAAACCTGGCTGCTTGCCCCACTAATTGGGCCATTAATAATGCGGCTTGTTTTTGATTTTTCATCGGGGCAACAAGTCACAACGTGTATCTACAAAACTTTGCCGACTAAAATATTATTTTAGGCCTGTTGTTGGCCATGTTGTTGCCAGTCTTCTACCAGCTACCAAGTTCAATTCGCTGACGCGTCAAACCCGGCCAGACCAATGGCTAAGAGAGGAATGAAAAACGGGGAGGTGAGGGTGAGGGAAATTCGAACTTTTCTAAAAGTATAGTGGCCAACGCTCTTTGGGGGTTGACTGTGCAAGCCTTTTTGTGGTTGAATATGTTTTTGCGTTGCCACACAAAAGGATAAACTTTAAAAAGCACGCTGACTAAAGCAAAGATAAAGAGAAACATAGAGAGGGAAAGGATAAGGATGAAAGAAAGTACAAAAAAAGTAACAGAGTAAGGGTAATATTCTTTTGATAAAGTTTGTATTATGTTTTGCTGGTCATTTAATTGGTTTTTGGGTTTCAAATTCAAAAGCTTTAAAACTAAAACTCAAATGTGACGCACTTTGTTGCAAGTTGAGCTGCAAAAGTGTGGCACGAACTTGCAGCAACTTGAATGCTGTCCAAAAGAAATGCCACAAAAGTGTATGTCCCGGCCAAAGGTCAAGTGTGTGGTCAAAAGTAAAAAAATGGAGATGAAAACTTTTAGCTTGGCCAACAGCTGGAAGTTGCAGCATTTACTTTGTGCCACATTAGCAACGCCGTTTTGCACAAAGTACGAAAAAAGCAAAAAGAAAACTTTTGCCCGTTGCTGTGAGAAAAGTTAATTTATAAGCATCAAAAGATACAAATGCTGTGCGCAATTTCCGGTTTTCTAAAAACGTTTATTTTACCTTTTATTTTGAGGCAATTTCGGCCTTTTACTCGCATACGGCCAAGAAAGCAACAAGTGTTGACACTTTGGAAAAGTGAGCGGGAGGGAGAGAGTGGGTGGGTGAGAGGGAGAGGGAAAGGCAATGCTTTGGCTTGAGTTTGACAGTCGTTGAGAACTTTTGGTCTAAACTGAACTGACAACTTGGGCTTCTATCTCTCCTGCCACTGCTGCTTCCACTTCAGTTACTGCTCCTCTTTTTCATTTTCTTCTTCTCTTCTTCCTGCTACTGTTGACAAAGTTTGTGATGTTATTGTCCCTCGCTTAATTCAATGAGAACTGCTTAACTCAACTTTCAATTCTCAACGTTGCCAGCTGCTAATGGCGATAATGCAATTTCAATTTCAGCTTAATATTATTAACGCCATCTTTTTGGCGTCAATTAATACCTGGCTGACTGGCAGCTTGCACATCAAAGAGAGCCAAGTATTCTTGTTGACCAGGCCAAAGCAAACAAGGCACAATGTCAACAACACAACTGAAATATACATTTAATTGTATCTGCTCAAATATTGGCAAGTCCTCAGCAACCAACACAGATCCTGCGACAAAGACAAGGTGTTCCTGCTTTTGTTGTCTAGCTTTCAAGCCATTAGCATGTGGCAGCTGGCAGTTGACAGGTGGCAGCTGGCAGGTGTGGTAAGTGACCAATGAGCAGCTGCCACTGACAGACACAGCAGGAGATGGTGTCAAAAGGTTTTCATTTATTTGTTGGGTTCATTTGACCCTGTGCTTAATTAGAACAGTGGGTCTATTAAGTTTGTTCTCTATATTCTGTGGATCAAGCTCAATTTCTAACTTTGCAATTAATAAAATAAAGGAAAATAAAAAAATATAGAATTTAAATTTGCCAATAAATAACTGGGTTTCAAATTGTGTGTTCGTAAAAATCTCGCATCAATTTTAAATATTTATTTACTTATTGTTTTCTAGTATTGCAAGTAGTGAGATTACCTATAAATTAATCTATGTACTAGTTACAACATTGAATTAAAAGAATTTAAAATAATTAAAATTAATGGTATTTTAGGGTTTCAACATTGTTTCTTTTTCTTAATTTTATTTTCTATTTATTGAATTATATATTTATTTATTTGTGCACAAAATTATTCAATTATACCCTGCAGTGTTTCTCTAAATTATGCATTATAGATTAAATTAACATGAGGTCTAATTGATTAATGAATATTTCGTTGTTTAACATTTTTAAATAGTATTTTGATTTAATAATAAATTTAAGAATAAATACAGGGCCATTTACAGTCGAGCTTACTCGTCTATAGATTTTCCTCCAAGAGTGGGCTCATTTGGCTCTTTGTAGCCGTTGCCACATTAGCTGAACTGTCACTTTAATTGCAACACATTTGTCACAGGGCTACGAGGCGTATGCGTGATTTACCGGCAAGAAGCTTCTGTTCTGATTGGCATTGCTCTGCGGCAAATGGCCAAAAAGTGTTGGTCTTTCGTGTCTGAAAGCCATTTATTCAAAGCTAATGGCGAAATTGGTCGAAATCAAGTTACGACTTCACTTCACTGTTTAATCTGTCACATTTGTTGTTGTCCCATCAGACTCTGATATATGCTCTTTAATCGTTGTAACTGTCAGAACTCTTAGCACTGCCCGTAAATGCTGTATACATTGATATTTGCTCTTTAATTGAGCTCGGCTGGGGCTGACTTGATTGATTATGACTAGATCACGACTCGATAGTCACCTTTTTTGGATGTAATTGAGCGCAGTTTAAACGGGAGCAGCCCTCGAAACAGCTGTCAAGGCAACTTTTGAGTCGTTGCCTACTTAGGAGCATCCCCAAACTCAGCTCTATTGTTCGAAGCTCTGTTGTGATAACGCGCACTTCGAGTGCGAAACTGAATTTAATTTGTAGCTGGCACGCAGCACTCACATTTCCAATTTCAATCTCAAGTGAACTGCTTTTCTTGTTTTTACACTCTTGCCGTGGGTATTGGAATTTTTTTAAGAAATGTGTTACGCTTTATAGCAATTGGTGGACTCAGTTTAAAAGATAAGAATGTTGATATAACTTGGTATCAGAATAATCAGTATAAGATTGTGGTTAGTATGGAAACATTTGCTATTGAATTTTAATAAAAAGAAAAAAAGAAGCTTGATTTAATTATTACAATTTTTTTATAGCTGAAAAATCAGCAGTGGTCTGCAAGGGTATCGAATCCTCGACGTGTTGAAGGTAACTTTAGCTTATGCTTTTTATTATGCATGGAAATTCAAGATGGTTAAATGTACAGTATTACACAAACTTGTTGCCTGCTCGAAACAGTCGAGCAAGGATATCAAGCATATCAACTTCAAAACGAATAAGATTATGTTGCCAGAACAACAAAAATAATACTAACGAGCAGAACAATAACTATAACAAGGACAACGATTTAAGCTCCAATTATTGATTGCATTATGAGGCTGCTTTTCCTGCTTTCCCAGCTTTTCCTGGCATCAACTGTCGCCCAGTCTTTGCAACTGCATCGCGTGCCCTTGCGTCGCTTCCCCTCGGTCCGTCATCGGTTTCAACAGTTTGGCATCCACATGGATCGACTGCGACTCAAGTACAGCTCAATGGCCGAGGTGGGCGAAGTCAGGAGCGTGCCGTTGAGCAATTATCTTGATGCCCAATACTTTGGACCGATTAGCCTTGGAACACCGGCGCAAACCTTCAATGTGATCTTTGACACGGGCTCGGCTAATCTTTGGGTGCCCTCGGAGAGCTGCTATCACAAATTGGCCTGCCAGATTCACAGTCGATACAACGCGCGAAGATCACGCACTTATCGGGCGAATAAGAAACGCTTTGATATCCAGTATGGATCGGGCAGTCTGGCTGGATTCCTGTCGCAGGATACGCTGCGCGTGGCCGGCTTAAGTGTGAGTAATCAGACGTTTGCCGAGGCAACGGATATGCCGGGTCCCATCTTTCTGGCCGCCAAGTTCGATGGCATCTTTGGTTTGGCCTATCGCAGCATTTCCATACAAAACATCAAGCCGCCTTTTTATGCCCTTTTGGAGCAGAATCTGCTGGCCCGTCCCGTCTTCTCGGTCTATCTCAATCGGCATGCGAGCAGTCGCCAGGGGGGCTATCTCTTCCTGGGTGGCTCCAGTTCTCGGTATTATCGCGGCAACTTCACCTACGTGCCCGTCACACATCGAGCCTATTGGCAGATCAAACTGGAGAAGGCGCGCATTGGACAGCTGCAACTGTGCCAGAAGGGCTGTCAAGTGATCATCGACACGGGCACCTCATTTCTGGCCGTGCCCTACGACCAGGCCACACTCATCAATGAGTCAATTGGCGGCATTCCCGCTGCCTATGGCCAGTACTCCGTTCCCTGTGAGCAGGTGCCTCATTTGCCCACATTAAGCTTCAGCTTGGGCGGTCGACGTTTCCAGTTGAAGGGTGAGGATTATGTTTTTCGCGATATCTTCGCGGATCGCACTGTTTGTGCCTCGGCCTTCATAGCCGTCGATCTGCCCTCGCCGACTGGACCGCTTTGGATATTGGGCGATGTGTTTCTGGGCAAATATTACACAGAATTCGACATGGGCAATCATCGCATTGGCTTTGCCGATGCCAAAGATTGATATTGTATCACTTTTCTCCATTAAACGACATCTGAAATTCCCTTGGCGATGGGGCAATGCGGGGGCTGTCAAAAATCAAAAATAAATCTGGGGTGCCACAGAAATCTCTTTCATCTGAATTTGACGTACATTTGTATGAAATTTACGTCATTTTTCAGGTGAAAGAGATTTCTGTGGCACCCCAGAATATATTATTATTTTATTATTTTATTACCTGCTTTAGCGGCAAACAAGCAAGTTAGTCGGAGCACAAACTGACGTCAATGTCCGCCAAAATGTGTGGGCGGAAGCTAATCAAAACTCGCTCCCAGGCACCAACTGAATGAAGCCAGCGAAGACTCAAAAAGACGGCCAGCTTTGGTCTGGGGGAGATGGGGCTGTAATTGATTCGCCTGCAAAATAAAAGAAAAACCACAAAAAAGAAAAAAACAAAAGAACAAAAAAGACAAAATCAGAATGTCTTGAAATCCTCAAGCACTTTGTGAAATAAATAACTTTAAGTTTACGACTGACGCGTTGCGTTTGCATTTGAATTTAAATTTGTATCGCAACCAACGCCTGCTCCCCCTTCTTACTTTTCCATGCCCATTTTCTTCAGCTCTCCTACAGTTTTTAAGGGTTCGACGAATTTTTGCGGTTTTTACGAGCGTGCACAGCAAATTTTTAGTTATATGCCTACACTCACAAAAAATCTCTGACCCTTTAAAATAGTCATAAGTACTTGATGTTCACCGTTAATTTTATGAAATCAACATATGGAAACAAAGGTGACTTGCTGTCAATTTAAGTAATTCGAGTCTAAAATTTAATCGTGAATTAATAGTGAATTTTCCCAAATTTAGAAAGGATATTCGAAATATTTATTTCCATTTTTGCTATTATTTAAATATTTGTAAATTTTTTTTTAATAAGGTAAGCAATTTAAAATGTCTTCGTCTTAGGGTTGTCAAAAGTGGGTAGATGTGTACAACCAGCGGTATACTTGATATTTGTGCTTAGGGTAACTTATAGTCTTGCTATTTTCACTCATTCCCATTGACCTTTCGTCTTCGTTTGCTTTTTGCCGACTTACAAGACCCTTTATTGATAGTCAACGCGACTCGGCAACTTCTTTTGGTTTTTTATAGCCACATACCCGGCCCAACCTTCCCCCACAACTTCTCATTCCTTTCACTTGCTTGTGGCTTTAAAAATTGTTAGCTTTGATTGCTGTTTGCTCAACCTTTTTATTCTCGCTTTGGCTTTTCATAATTTTCGCACACAACAAAGGCCTGAACAAGTTTTGGTCATAATCAGTGGCTAATACGGAAGGCCTCAGCTCAACGATGACTTTCACTTGATATGCAAAAGTAATTTGACTGTCAATTTCTCATTTGCCTTCAAGTCCCTTAGTCCTCAAAAGCTACCTAGTATAAAATCCGTTTGGCAAAGTACTTCTACTTGGCGAGGGGTTTTACCCGGACTCAACGTTTTGTCTGTTAAACGGTAAGCCTCAGCAACAACAAAATTGAGCCAACTTTGCAGTTTGCAATACAACAACAAACGTGTGAGAAATTTCTTGTTTTGTATGGCAGTTGCAGCATTTGGGTTAAAGTGTCGCCTGGCAATCGAGAACTACAAACAAAAGGAGTAGAGAGGAGATGGTAGGAGCAAGGGAGAGAGACGGGGCAACAGTTGAGTTGAAATAAAACAGCCTTTGACAGTTGTCAAAGTGCTTTATCGCTTCAATATCCGTTCGCCAAAAAGGGTTGAAAAAGTGTAGCATACTTTTCAACGCTCGACAAAATCCCTCTCAATAATTGTTAATAAAAAGCACACGCGCCTTTTGTTTAAAAGCGCTCTTGACAAATAATTCAAGCGCCAAAATGGGTTAAATCGAATCACATGTAAAGATGTAAGTGTCACAAGTGAAATGAAAGTGAAGTGAAAGCTGTGCAGCAGTGATGCCTGAATTTTGCAGTCCAAATAAGCTAGATTTTAAAAAGAATCGTTGCTAAAATTAGCTGAATATTTAAAGTAGCCTTACAAAAGGTTAATCTTTAGAGCCCTTACAAACAAGTGTTATTATTAAACTTAAAAAACTTATTTGTTTATTTTTATAACTAAAAAATAGTTAGGAATTCTTATCTAATCAAATGCATTGAAAACCAGAAATAAATAAAAATAGAGACAATATTTTAATTGTATAGTCACTTATTTTTGTATGCTTTGTGTTTTATTCTCTAAAGTTGTTTTTAAAAGTCAAAATGCATTTTAAGCTAAGACATGCAACATGTAATTATTATGTAATTTACGAAAAAAAAATTTTTGGGCTTTTCCAATTTAAAATATGCTAAACTAAGCATTAAATTGGCAAAATTGGCAACACTGCTGTGTGGTTCTCCCAATTGCCATGGCAGCCGAAGAAAGTAACTGAGCTGGCAACTGCTTATCAGCCTGCGTACTGCGCAGCGTACCCTGCTCATTTGCGAGACAATAGTGGTCCCGGCCCATGGGATAAACGCGATAAGCATCACAAAGCCAAATGGCAGAGAGACAGCCTGCGACTGCCTCTGACAGGATGGCAGAACGACAGGACACGGACCAGGATCTAGACCAGTAGCCAGCGCTGTAGAATTAAATCATTCGATAAGATTATGCATACATTGTCATTGCCAGCGGCATTGTCCTGTTGTCCTGTTTCCATGCCTGCGTCCTGTCGCCACATTTCTATGTAAATTTATTTGCTTGCCGTTTTTATTAAAAAAAATTCATTGCCAGTCTCCCAAATCCCTTGCTAATGACACTCAAAACTGAGCTAATGAGTCAATAAGGCAATTTGAGAGTAAACCAAAAAAAAAAATGAGGGATAACAATCGAGACAAGAACAGGCAGTGGCACAGGGAGAGACAAGAGGAAAGGGGCTAGACATTAGATACAGCAATGGGCAACTTGGTATGCCACTTAATTACTTAAATATGGCATTTATGGGAAATGCTTTGCTCCTACGGTTATTAAACCTGACAAACTGCTCCAACCGCAGGCACTTTCGTTTAGCCTGTCTCTTGTTTTGCTCGGCAGTTTTGACAGGCTCAACAGGACCACACATGAAACGGATACGGCTAGGAATATGGTTACGGGTGGGGTTTCAGTTATGGGATGACCCTGTCTGTTTAGTTTGTCCCTTCTCTGAAGCATGGACACCTGTCTGCGTTGCAGATGTCAATTAGTTTTGGGACAATACCAATTAAATTTGTGCACACACTCACACCAGGCCGTAGTGCAATTGAACTTTAGAGCCTGCTGGCAATTACTTTAAGTGCATGCGCTTTAAAGGACATCAACTTGAGCTGAATTCTTCGAAAAATCTACTTACAGCTGATTGACGTAGCATCATTAATCAAAAATCCTTTCGTCTGTACCGACATCAACATTAATCTAAGCGCCGTGTAAGTATTCTATCAGCGAGGGCTGCTCCAACACTTGCAGATCAATGCAATAATCCATGTCAAGTTGCTTTGCCTCGAGTGGCAACCCTCTTGGGGCAGACAAAATATATTCAGCCATGACCTGCTTCGATTTTTTATTTTTTGGTCCCAAGCATTCGCTGTCGTTTTCAAGGACAACCATTAAGTCTCGTGCTACAAGTCGATTGGCAATCATCTTGCAACAACTTTAAATGGCAGCGTGTGTCATTTTTTAGCAGCAAACGTGACAATGCCAGGGTTCAATTGGGCGTAAGTAAGGCCAGCTTTAGTTTGTGGCTAAGCAATCTGATATTACGCATACGCACCATGACACAAGCTCTTATTCTGGTTAGTTAATTATTTGACGCAATTACTGCACTCAAAATTCTCCTTTTTTGGCCCGCTTATGTGTATGTGTGTGTGTTTCTCGTTGAGTGTGTTTCGCATTGAGCCTTTGTAAGCTGTCGCAGCAGCTGACGAGGCTCTCGTCGCCCGGGTTTGTGATGTGCATACTAATTAAGCAGTTTTCGACTGGCTTCAAAATTTGAAAATGAATTTACACAGACACATACACACAAACACACACACAGCTTATATGGCTTTTCGCAAATGCTGCATAATGAGGCTAATCAGGCGCGGGCTTAGCGCCATTAAAAAGGTGTTGAATTGAAAATTCGATTGTGAGTACATCGCAATTTCAAGTAAACGCCTTACCTAAAAGATGGCAGGTAACTCGTAGTTTTGCATATTCATTGGCCACTTGCAGCAAAGCTTAAATTTGCATTGATCTCTAGAGCTTTTCCTCTTTAAACTTTGGCCGCTACAAATTTTCACCCGAAAACCTGGTAAAAAAAAAATGAAGCAAATTATAGGACAACAAACTGGTAACTTGATTTTGCTGTAGAGCAGCCGAAACTTGCCAAAAACATATTTAACACCTTGACGGCTTTTGTGAGTGTTTGTGTATGTTGGTGTGCTATTTGTGCAGCTGACAGGCAAAAAAAACTTTTTTGGCGCTCTCTTGTCAAAAACGCAAAGTCATTTTTAGTTGTTTACAACGGCCAACTGGCAGCTGGGGCAAGTTGGTCATAAATGAAGTATATTTAAGCGAATTTATTCAATCACGATTTTTAGAGTAAGTCGACAGTTAATTGCTAAACAGCAGAAGTTCAACTCCAGTTGTTTTCTGTTATAATAGCGTTGCAAATTCGTTAAAAAAAAAAATCATTTATAATTATTTTATATTTAATAAAAAATATTCGACTTGAAGTCGAACTAATCTTTCTTATAAGCATCTGTTAGCTTACTCGCAAATCATTTCGGCTATTAACAGTAGCAATATTATGTTGATGCAATGGGTGTCTGTTAACTTGCTGTTAAGTTGTAAAATTACCTTCAAAATTTGAACGAGACAAAATTGAAACTAAATTTATACAGTATTTAGCACAATTGTCATATTTGGTGCATTTGAATTGTATGGAATAGTCCAGCCTATTACAACTCTTTTTTTTCGGCAGAGCATATTCTTCACTGTGAATTACCATACTTTATTTTGGCTTAGTAAAGGCTTTCATAAACAAGCTTATCAGCTATTTAATCATTTCACGAAAAATGGACTGTATTTCAACTAAATTTGAGGGCTTATCGAATAATTAACATTTCCACTGGTAAGCGTACAGATGTTTTTTACATATAAAGCCTCGAACTCAGCTTATTTTATTTGGAGTTTTTATTTCGAGTCTCAACGAGTAAAGTACATTTTTTTTAAATTGTCTGTGGGCCTGGGAATCATATATTATAAATCAAATATTTTTTTTACTCTTTCGGCTCCTTTATAAAAATAATCGAAAAGTTAAAAAAAAAATGCTTAAATCCTGGTGTTTTTTAGACCTAAAGACCGCCGGGAAGATAATCAGTGGTATTTCTATTTTGTACTCAATAATAATTATTGCTGCATGTTTAGTCTATTTAAATTCCACTCAATACGAAAACCAACCCGAGACCGAAAAATTCAACCAAAACGGTAAATATAGCATCACAGAGAAACGCTATAATTTTCTTTAAGCTGTGCAACATTTTCTTCTGTTTCTGTAGTTAATATTTCCGTTTTATTGACAACTGCTTTCTTTAATTTATTGGTTACGGGCCTTCTACTTCTGGGTATAATAGAGGTGAAGCTAATATTCGTACAAATATTTTTAAATTCATTATGCATTTCGCTTCTTTTACAATCCAGGAACGTCATTCGTTCATTCTTCCCTACCTTATCTTCGATGGCTGGGCTCTGCTCAATTTGTTTCGACACACCTTATTTCCAAATGATATGCTTCTTATTGACATCGGTAAATTCACAGCATTATGTAAGTAATTCGACTTTAATTTATATATAATAAGACACATTCATTATAATAAGATTTCTTTTAGGTTTCAAATTGCATACTTTCTATGACATCTACTCACTGTATTATCAGATAAAGTTATCCAACAAACAGAAGTGCCCAGCGCCTCACTGTGTATAAGTAGTCTTGGACTCTACTTTATAGTAAAGTTAAAAGAAGTTGCATTTTGGGCTGGTGAGCTATGATATTGGGTGTTGAAAGCAAACAACTTTTGAGTCTTATCTACACTTGTAATAAAAGAGTTTAGTGAGTTTGTTATAATGTTTAATGTCGTATCACTACTAAGCATGCCATGTTGTATGTCGATGAAAGTGTAGGTATATCCGGGACTGACCAAATTTGCAGAGTTATAATCAATATCATGTGGTTTGTTTAATATTCTTAAGTGTGGGTATAAAATTAAACAGAGCTAGCTAATCTTGCTCCATTGTATTTATCTTTATTAGAAAGAACACGCTTATATCTATGTGTGTGTACGACTCTCCAGCAAGCGTCACTTATTTCACCAGAACCAGAAATAACAGCAGCAGCCTTTCAGAACAACCTCAGCAGCAACAGCAATCCCAAATTCACTGTCTGTACAGCCTCCAATATGAAGTCCGATAAAGAATTACAGAATTTTTTTTACTTTTAACTTGTATATATTACATTTTCTTTTCTTTGAACACGTCTTTTCACTTCAATTCGCTTGAACAGAGAGAGATAAAACTATTTGACTTGCAGTCGAACTAGACTTTCTTAAAAGCATCTGTTAGTTTACTCGCGTATGTTTTCGTTTATTAACAGTAGCAATATTATGTTAATGCAATAGGCGTCTGTTAACCTGCTGTTGAGCTAAGGTAAGTTTATTACGTTCAGCATTTGAACAAGATGAAATTGTATTTTTACTAAATTTGCAGGCTTGTCGAATTTTAAGTACATATTTGCAACGTAATTAACATTTCCACTGTTAGGCGTACAGATGTTTTGCACATATAAAGCCTCGAACTAAGCTTATTTCAATAAGAGTTTTCATTTCGATTTTCAACGAGTAAAGTTAATTTACTTAAATTGTGTGTGCCTAGAAATCACATATATTATACATAAATTTTTTTTTTACTCATAAAAATAATCGAAAAATACAAAAATAATGCTTAAGTCCTGGTGTTTTTTGAACTTAAAGACCGCCGGGAAGATAATATGTGGTATTTCTATTTTGATCTCTTTAATACTGATTGGTGTATTTGTCTCATATTTAAATCAAATTATGCTCGAAAAACTAAACGCATTCGCAGAAGGTAAAATATAGCCTCACAGACAAACGTAATAAAATTCCTTGAATTGTGCAACATTTTCTTTGCAGTTGCATTAATCTTTGGTATGACAATTGCTTGCTTCAATTTATTGGTTACGGGCCTTCTACTTCTGGGCATAATTAAGGTGAGGCTAATATTCGTGCAAACTATTTTTAAATTTATTATGTATATCGTTTCTTTTATAATCCAGGAACGTCATTTGTTCATGCTTCCCTGGCTTATCGTAGATGGCTGGATTTTGCTTAATTATTTTCATGAATCCTTACACGAAAATAAAAACCTTTTGAATAACATCGGTGATATCACAGGATTATGTAAGTAATTCGACCTTAATTTATTTACAATAAATAGGCATTTAGATTAATAAGATTTCTTTTAGGTTTCGGATTTTATACTTTCTATGCCATGTACTCTCTATATTATCAGATAAAGTTATCCAACAAACAGAAGTGCCAATCGCCTCACTGTGTAGAAACAGTCTTGGACTCTACTTGTTAGTAAAGTTTACCTTTAAGAAGTTGCATTTTATTTGAACTAGGGTTGGTGAAAGCACACAACTTTTAAGTCTTATCTTTACTAGTCTTGGTAATAAAAAAATATTTTTTTTTACACTTGTAATAAAAATGTTTTTAGGGAATTTGTAATAATCAATTAATAAAGTTTAAATGCAGACAGAATTTACAAAAATTTGTAACCGAATTTTTTCTGGTCATCTTGGTAATATTGGTTTTTCATAAATACTTCTTTGTTATATTTTTAGACCCCGTACTTAAGAAAAGTACAGGGGTCTATTAACTTTGTCACAACAAAAAAGTGCTTAACAGGCAGATGGAGGCGTGGCAGCCCCCATAAAGTGTATATATTCTTGATCAGCTCAACAGCCGAGTCGACATAACCATGTCCGTCTGTCCGTCTGTATTGACGCCTAGATCTCAGGGACTATAAGAGCTAGAGATTCCGAGCTTGATATGTAGGTTCGTCTATATTGCACGCAGATCGAGTTTGTTTTAGATTTTGAATCGGACCACTACATCATATAGCTCCCATAGGAACGATCAGACAAAATAAAGTTTCAGTGCGAAAAACTTTTTTGTTGTTTGAGATATTTTAACCAAACTGACTAAACATGCATATGGCATGGTCTCATACATCCTGATCAAATTTGGATGACATCGGACCACTATATCAGATAGCTGCCATATGAAAGATTGATAGAAATTATTAATAAGGGGAGCCTGCACAGAAATTATAGATAAGTATGAAATTTTTTTTAGTATCTCAACCGAACTTATAGATTGGGAATATTCAATGTTTTTTACATTTTGATCGCATACTTGACTGTAGCCGACTGGAGCACCATTGTTGGGCGAAAAGTACTTTTAGCACATAACTATATTAATATTTGTCGCGATTTATATTATTTTATTTTAAGCAGTGTTTGCTTTTCCAAAGTAAGTCTGGGGTCTCCGACAGTCGAGTATGCTCGACTGTAGCACCGTCCACTAGTTTTTATATGGAGTTGATACCTTTCAAAAATACTGTGATACTGTGCCTTATACGATACAACTATCGATGTCAATTGTAAAATGTACTTTTCCAAAAATCTTTTCAACTATTAAATCAACACTATTACAAGCAATCAGAAGCGTACATATGTTACAGTGGCTCACAGCTTATTCTGTGCAAGGGTAGGTTCAAACTTTAAGATCGAATATCTCCTAAACTTTTAAAGATATCAACCTAATTTAAATGCAGTTCTTTTCAGCAGACTTTCTTTATCAGTTAAAATATTTCACTTTTATTCTATTTCTGCAAATAGTCATTGAAATTAAGAAAAACTAAAGCTATTGACAATTTTCATGTCACAGCTTATTTCCTGCAGTCACTTGAAGTGACTCTAAATCTGTAATGTGATTATAATATCGCAGCTTCTTTTTCTATCTATAGGACACATCATCATCTAATATTATAATATTTTGCATTTAATGGGTTAATTCACGTTGAAAACTTTAGTTTTGAGGTGAATTTAAAAATGAACCCTGGTACAACTTTTAAACAGCGGAAATTGGCCCTAACGAGATTAAAATAAGGTTTAACTTAGTGGAATATGGTTGAAACGAATAAATTAGGCCCTAGTGCAGTACATTCCGTCATCCAAAGTTTTCTTTGAGCCAACCAAGAGGCAGAAAAGGACCAAAATTATACCAACTAAGTTTTCACTGATACCAATATAAAAACTTATCGCCCGTATTATCAAACACTGATTTAGCCCCAGGCCGTTCAACTACGTTTTGTACATTTAAGATACCAAGTGTAAACATCGCATCGCGTTGGCAGCCCAATCTGTTAATCGAACAGAATGTTAAAGTTATCGATATGAAATAATTCGATAGAGGAAGAGAAAGAGAACTGGCACTGGTGAAAGACAGAACAGCAAGACATTATTATTTTATATTTAATATTAATAAATATTCATTATCATTTAAATCGGAGCATTTATTCACTTGGCTAGGATTCTCGCACGAATCGCCTGACAGGAGCACCAGTTGAAAGCCAGTGTCTTTCAGTTCAGAAGTGAGATAAGTGATGCGTTCGCCTATCCGAAGAGCAGCATAAACGCAGTCAAAGAAAATACGTCGGCGTACCAGGTTTGCAATGGAAAGAGTTTCCACGGTCTAGGTGACCAAAGAGATTGCAAATTGGGATTGGTTCCTTGGTCTACGTGGCAGACGGTTTTGGATTTGGATTATTTAAGTGTCGGATGTGTTCTGGCAGCTTAAGAAGTTTTTGCGCAGCGTCGGCATACATACACAGAAAGTGCTTGTATGTATATGTGAATTTCAAGGGAATTTCACAATTCGAAGAAATAGCAACAACAAATTGCGTGAGATAACGCACGAGCAGCCATTGCAGATTTTTGATTTATACAGGGTGTGTATTTCAAGTGAAGAAAGATGCAGAAAATATCAGAATTGAAAGTGGATCAATTGAAAGTTCTTTTGAGACAAAGAGAATTAGCGACAGCAGGTTCGCGAAGTGATTTGATTCTACGATTGGTGGAATTTGAACAATCAAAGGAAATAGAGATGCCGCATGCATCAGGAGATCATGCAGATAAAGCAGTCATAACGCAGTTGCAGAGTGAAATGCAGCAGTTGAAGGAAATGATGATGCAGTTAATCAATCAGCAACAAGCTAGTACAAGCACAGGAGCTAGTACAAGCGCAGCAGCAATCGAGCAGGCAGCAGCCATTGGAAACACGTTGGGATGCAGCTAATGAGAATATCCGACTTAGCCAATTCAACGCGAACACGAGACAAGCATCGGTAAAGGAGATTGCCAGAACCTTACCAGAATTCGATCCGTATGACAAAGACGCTATTTCAGTAGAGCAGTTTATCGATCGTGTCGATAATGTCATTAACGCATACCAGTGGGAGGATAAATTCTTATTACTCGCCATATATTCACAGCTGAAAGGTGCAGCTAAAATGTGGTTCGATTCGTCGCCAGTTGTGCATACCTCATGGAGAGCATTTGCAAACGCCCTGCGCGATGAGTTTGGAACAACACCAGATGAAGCCGAGATTCACTATGCGATGACCAATGCTATCAGACGGGCAAAAGAATCAGTTAAGGAATATTGTTTTCGTATGTCAGCCTTAGGTGTACGATACAATATAAGCGAAGCAGCAGTTATCAGGTATACGCGTTCAGGATTACAACACCGTGAGCTTCAGCAGAGTATCGCAGCAATTAAGTTCACGACAATGAAGCAAATGAAGGGATACCGCAGATGAGTATTTTGTTAATCGAGGAAGATTACCAAACGTAAGACATGATCCAGTTAGACGCAACAATACCGATCAAAAGCAAGATACTGAAGCAAAGGAAACGAAGCCAAAAGAAAATCTGAAGTGCTTTAAATGTGGCGAGATGGGACATTTCGCAAATTTGTGCCCGAGCCCACAGAAGAATCCTCGTTGCGGAAAATGCAAGAAGTTCCATGGAAGCAATGAGAGCTGCAAACCACCAGAAGCTAATGTTCGACGCATGGGTGCGGAGAATAGAGACAAGTGGTTCACCAAAGAAATAGTCGTGCAGTCGAAGCCGTATAACGCATTCATTGATACGGGTAGCCAAGCAAGCATCGTTCGCAAATCAGTAGCTCAAGGAATCAGTGCTGATCGACGCAAGTGCCCTATCCAGATGAAAGGTATTTGTGGTGGCACACGAATACTAAATGAAGCTATTATTGTGGATATAACCATTGATGACATGACAACAACAGCACAAGTATTACATCGCAGAGGATGAACTACTTCAAGAAGATTTCTTACTCGGACAAGATGTCATGGTCAACACGCACCTCACGCTAAAGTTTGAGAATGGGCAAATGAATTTTGAAAACAAACGAGTATTGCAAAGTCCCATAATTAAAACTAATGCATTTTCTAAACTTCTTCTCAACGTAGAGAACGATGACGACAAAGCCAAGTTAAGCAATCTACTGGAGACGTATGCCGATGTCTTTTCAACTGGGTTGAAGGGAATCGGGAAAACAAGCATCGTAGAAGCCAAGATTTGTATTGAAGAAGGCAAAGTTGTTTCACAAGCACCGTATCGTATACCAGAGCCCAAAAGAGAAATTGTCAGCCGAATGATAGATGAGCTATTACAGCGTGACATAATCAGTATGTCTACATCCGAGTACGCCAGCCCTATTGTTCTCATCAAGAAGCAGAACGAAGGTGATCGCTTGTGTGTTGATTACCGCCGTCTCAACAAGTGCATGAAGAAGGAAAACTTTCCAGTTCCCAAATATCGAAGAGCGCTTACAGGAAGCCAAGCAGTTCAAATATTTAAACCGTGCACCACAAGAGGATGCACACGAGTTAGACACAGCCAGTTTGAAGATAGGAAAGCTAATCATTGACGAGGCAGATTGGTTGTTCGCTATACAGCTACAGGATAAGAAGATCCAGACGATAATCAACAACATGAAATCCCAACAGCAAACCGAAGACAACGAATACGTGATCGAGCAAGGACGCCTGTACCGTAAAAACGAGAGCAAACTACTATGGGTCGTGCCTAAGCAGCTGCGCTATCACATTCTTCATGAATCACATGACAAAGCAGGTCACATGAGCGTGGACAAAACCGTAAGTCGGATTCGCAATTTGTTTTGGTTTCCCCGCATGAGAAACTACGTAAAGAGCTACATAAAATCCTGCGTGGGTTGTGCGCTAAATAAGCAACCAGGAGGACGCCAAGAGGGTCAATATCATTATGACGATATGAAGCCAATACCATTTTCCACGATACACATTGGACCATTTGGGACCTTTTCCAAGAAGCTCCAAACGCAACGAGCACATCTTTGCCATTGTCGACGCCTTCACCAAATTTACAATCATTCGCGCTGTGAAGAGCACAGCAACCAAACATGTCATAGAAGTCCTACGAGAAGTAACAAGCTACCTTGGAATGCCAGCACAGATCATCTCCGATCGTGGTACGGCCTTCACATCCAAGGAATATGAGAAATTCTGCCGAGAGAATAATGTCAAGCGTATCCTCAATGCCGTTCGCACGCCAAGAGCAAATGGACACGTGGAGCGCACAAATCGTATTATCCTGTCTATGTTGTTGCCAATGACAGATAATGAGAAGCGATGGGACGAGAAGCTACGAGACATCCAATGGAGCATCAATACCATGATCAACAAAACAACTAAATGTTCTCCATTTCAGCTATTGTACGGGTATGAGCCGCGTGATGTACTGCAAAACACGTTGGTAAATGTTCTCCAAGACAAAGAAGCCGACATGATGACAGATGCTGAGCCTACAAAAACTTAGAGAAGATGCCGCCGCAAGAGTCAATGATCAACGAGCAGAAGCTAAGAAGAGATATGATGCCAAGCACTCGAAGCCGACTATCTACGAAACAGGTGATCTCGTTTTGGTTGAGAACGAGCCCTATAGCACAGGAACATCCCGGAAATTGGAGCCTCACTACAAAGGTCCGTTTCTGGTCAGCAAAGTGTTGCCACACGATCGATATCTTGTTGAAGATATCCCACATGCACAGCGAACTCAGAGGCATTACAAATCAGTATACGCCTCCGACAAGATGAAGCCGTGGTGTAAGATACCGCCAGAAGACCCCGATGAAGAAGACGACCAAGACAATGATGAATTCGACGAATCTCGCGAGGGCGCTTCGAATTGTCAGGAAGCCGAATTGTAAACATCGCATCGCGTTGGCAGCCCAATCTGTTAATCGAACAGAATGTTAAAGTTATCGATATGAAATAATTCGATAGAGGAAGAGAAAGAGAACTGGCACTGGTGAAAGACAGAGAACAGCAAGACATTATTATTTTATATTTAATATTAATAAATATTCATTATCATTTAAATCGGAGCATTTATTCACTTGGCTAGGATTCTCGCACGAATCGCCTGACAGGAGCACCAGTTGAAAGCCAGTGTCTTTCACAAGTGTATATATTTCTACCAAAAAAGAATCATTTATACAATGCTTAGCATATATGAATATGCAATCAACAATTTTACCAAATTTAGAAACAAGTATAAAGGCGATTATTCAAACATTCGAAGCACTCCAACAAACAGAAGTGATCATTGAAACATCACACGATTCAATGTGATAGCACTAAGCAAACAATACATAGAGGCGTCAAACAAGCATTTTTGTGATATCGTATTTTTTGTATAGCGTGCAACCCCAGAGCAAAAAAAAGCCAGAGCGCAAAGCGCAGCTGAGAGAGAGCGCACACACACACAGGGTATGTTCCATCGGGTGATCGAGCCCGCATGCTTACATTTCACGCACACTAAGAAGCGTGCGCATGTACACACACAGAAACGATAATGAGAGAGAGAGCGACACAGAGCGTACTCATCGTTCTAGTTAGTGCCTATCCAAGACTGAAAATGTTTCGTGTGCGCTCTCTCAGCTGTGCTGTGCGCTCTGGGGTCTCACTGCAAAAAGCTCTGGGGTTGCACGCTATACAAAAAATATGATATCACAAAAATGATTGTTTGACGCCTCTATGTATTGTTTGCTTAGTGGTGATAGTTTTGTCGAGGCTACCCCAAATTCCTACTTGAGCTTTAAAAAAATGTATCTCTTGGAAGTTGAATTGTATGTCCAACTGAATCATTCCAACTGCAACTAATAAACAATTATTTACCAAATGTTAAATTCAACTCTATCAGATTAAACAATATTTAATAATTGTATCATTCGAGGGCAATATGAAACTTTTGGAAGACTCAAAATGCCTGCCGGATTTTAAGTCAAATATTGGGGGCATTTTCTGATCTGCTTTAGTTACATCTGATCTTTATTACAAGAAAGCTGGGTTATCAGACGTTTTCGAAATGTCTGGTTGTAAGTGGATACAATGTTTCATTCTAAGTAAAAGTATGAAAAAAACTGTTTTTTCAGGGAGATTACTTTGAATAACAACTTCAGACAACAACTTTACCAGAAACATTAATATCAACCCACGTAGCCAAAGCAGCGGACTTTATGAAATGTGTGGTCTTTCTTATCTGTAGTTCAAGTTTCCCCGGTTTCTGTCAAGCACATTTTAATTCTGAATTTCGACGCGAAAGAACCAAGTTCATTTACTAAAAACTGTGTGTGTCCAAATATTATATTAATTTTCAATATCACTTACTACTCGTTCATAAAAACAATCTATAAACTTCAATAAAATGTTAAAATCCGTGTGCTGTATGAGCCTTAAGACCGCCGGCCAGATAATCAGCTGGATTTCTATTGTGGCCTCATTGATATTGACTATTATAGCTTGTTATGAGATCAATCGCATCAATGATCAAGATTATGGTCAATATAATCCAAGCAAACAAGGTAAGCTATAGTCTCAAAATCGCTAAAAAATTCCATAATCAATGCAACTTTTTCGTTACAGAAAGGCAAGTTTTAAATTCCAAGCTTTTGACTGGATTTTTATTGAATTTATTCTCCTCGGGGTTGCTTGTTTTGGGCACACTAATGGTAAGCCTAATATCCGTTTAAATAATTTGTATCATACTTATGTATTTTGTTTCATTTTATAACCCAGAAACATCATTTGCTATTTCTGCCCTGGCTGATCTACTCTGTCATTCTTCTGACTTTTGGCTTTGTGGAACTGCTCTTTCATTGTATTTTATATATAGTGCAAACTCCCAAATATTTCTACAATGCGTTTGGATATTTCTTCTTGTACCTTATACCACTCGGTGAGTGATTTTATTTTGAGTGGACTTTAGAGAGTAATGTAACATAATTTGATTTTTTACAGTAATTGGAATGTACCTTAGCTACGTCATCTATTCGCTGTATAAACAGATAAAGCACTCCAACAAACAGAACTTCCCATTGACTCATCACGCAGAGGAAATGGCTCTGTCGAATCCGAATACTTCCGGCAATGCCAGTTTTGTCAGGATGTAAGTTGAAGTACTCATCAGTTCAGATTTAAATTATGCTTCAACGTTAAAAAAAAAAACAAGAATTTGAAGTTGGAATTTTTGTGGTAACTAATTTTGTATTTTATAAACATTTGCAATTTGTTAAATAAAATTATAATTTCAACAGAAGCTGATAAAAAAAAAATAATTTCCAAGCTTAGACATTCTCAGATTGTAGAATTTTTAATATATACAAAAATATATTCTTTTAAATTGGAGCCACAGAGATAAATAATGCTCGACTTTAAACTACACAGTTCACAGTTGCTCTTGCAAATATACAGAGCTTTTTTTTTCTCTAATCTCAACTAACGATAACACAATTAAAGGAAACTGTCAAGTGATCCGAAATTTACAGAGGAAAATATAAGAAAGTTGCCGTCATTTTCAGTCTTTAGTGGTAGAAGATTTTATGAATCATAATAGAACATTTAAAGAGTTTAGAATTATGATTTAAACATAATGTGATGGTTAAAGCGGTCCTTCTCTATTTATTTATCAATATATGATGGATAACCAAGTAAATGCGTGTTTATTTTAATATTTAATACAGGTAAAAAGTAATTTTTAGAACAACTATAGTTAAAATAGTTTCTGTGAAAGCGAATATCTTTTCCCAAAAATGTGGTTCCAAATATATTCATGCTGCTATAGATTCCTTGCTATTTCTCTCTCGATCTCTCTTTCTCTCGTTCCTTCCACCTCTTCAGATTCATGTCAATAAATTGCCTAACCAGGGACATTGCTTGGGTTAACCGTTGAACATTGATTGCATTTTCGGATGGCACAGTTAAGTGTCAGTTCCTGCAGCTGCCAAGAGAAGGGAGAAACCAGGGGGAACAAATTTTGATTTATGTGCTCTGAACTTTTGATAAAGTGTCTGGCATTCGATGTCGACGTCGACATTCGATTCGTTGCCAATAGCAGAATCTGCAGTCAGAATATGACCTGGAACAGCTGCAAGCGCATTGTGGCATTGTCATTGCTTATTGGCCATTGTTGAAGTACATACTGGCTAAGAGCACAACTACTCGTACTCCCTGGCACTGGCAGCTCATAAAAGTTGCTCATGCATAGATGTGGATGTGGATGGCATTTCCCTTGTGGTTTTCCTTTTCCTTTTTATATTTTTATATTTTTTTTGTATTTTTTAGCTTGGCTGCTTACATAGAATTATGTTGTGTACACACAAACATGAAGTTTGCTCTTTTCATCCGGTGTTGCTGTTGCTTTTGCTTTTGTTACTGCTACCTGAATTCAAGTGTGCTTCAAGTGAGTCAGTGGAGTTGCCTCTCCACCTTCTGTCTCATGTTTGGCCGCCAGGCTTTTCAACTTTTCCCCTGGAATGCAGTGTAACTTTATAAACATAAGGAAACAGCAGTTGTAGCTAAACTTATCTTCCATTGTGTTTGAACAAAGGCCAATTGATAACTGGAAACAACATAATTAGCTTGTTGATTTATACTAATACCAGCAACTGTCTTATCTACTGGATAAATTATGTTAAAATTTGTCACTTTAATTTGGTGTATTTAAAATGATTAAATAATTAGCAATTTGCAAACTTCACGCTTACTTCACACACCTATTTACGCAATTTCCACCACTTTCCAGCTACGGTATTGAGAGCTCATTAAAGACACATAATGTGGAAATTGAGTGGATTAAAAATGGAAATTTTATTTAAATACATTTAAGGTTATTTGATCCTTTACACGCATTCGTTTTCGTTTCAGCTCATGTATTATGCAAATCGCTTATTAAATTTGCAGCAATTTCCGCACAGTTGCAAGTTGGAAGCATTATGCAACAAGCAATTAAGTCCATCAATTGTCAGTTTTCAGTGATTCAAACAAATCCACGAATAATGGCACAAAGTTGCAGTCTGCAATGAACATGAAAAGTTAAAAATTCTATAAAAATATGGCACATGTTGTGTGTGAGTTGGGGCAGGAGGCAGGGAGCAGGGGGTTTGCCATAAATCCTGACAGAAGCAGACTTCGGTGGCAATTTGATGGTAAACGGCGCCAGTTTCAACGCCAAACAAAGTGAAAGCCCCATGCAACACGCCACGCCCACTTACAACGCCCACCAGAGAGTTGACTCAAATGCATGACTGAGTCGCATTTGGTTTGGGCTCGGGTTTGAACTGGGGCTAAGGTTTGGGTTCGGGTTCGAGAGATGGCTTAAATTCCGGTCCTCAGGCTCTTCCGCTGCTCCGCTTTGCAATTCCCATGTCTGCAACTTTTAATTTGTAAAATTTGTAACGAAACTTTCTCTGCTGGCATACCCTGCCAGTCAACTAATTGTTGGGTATGCTCAGCTAACAATAAACAATCGAGTTGTGAAAAGTACATGGCATAACGCAACAGTTGCAAAAAACAACTTTTGATAAGGAGTAAAGATAAATTGAAAACTTTACGTAGTATCTTTCTAGTCGACAATATACAACCAAAGCACATAAATCATTTGCTCTTGTTTTCCTTTTGCCTTGCAGTATTTACTCCATTGTTGTTTCTCTGTTCTCCATTTGTTTGCTTCCCTTTCCCCAGCTGAACTCGTTTTGTCCTCTGTCAACTCAAAGTGCAGTCAGAAATGTTTAACAAATTGTGTAACACTTTTTTGGTGCTAAATATGCGCAGCTATTTAGCATGTTTATCTCACTCGTAACCTTTTACAGGGTACACCACATTGCAAATGAAATGCAGGACAAGAAAACTTTTTCTTTTCATAAATAAATTTGATTGTGCCTTAAACTTTGGACAAACATAAACACAACCCATTCTACAAATATTTTTTGGGTTGTCGGATAGGCAATCAAATGTGACTCCCCGGACAGTTGTCCCGCATGTTATTAACTTGTCTCACTCGGCGAGCGTTTCTTAACTTGACCAAGAGTCAATAATAAATGATACAAATGGAGCAGCACATCATACTCCCAGTTCTCCCAGTGTGGGAGACAACTTCAAAGGGATTCCAAAAGTAAATCCTCATTCAATGTGTTGGTATCATTTGATGCATAAATCCGTTGAGATTGCTGTCGTTGCCTTGGCCTTAAATAAAACAGAGCCTACAACGACAGACGATGCAACTTTTCATGTAAATTACATGCGAAAATTTCAAGCAATTGATATTTTTATAAGACTTCTTTTAGCTCTCGACTTTCAGGCACGCGCCTTTCTAACGAGACGCTTTTAGTATCATGTCAGCGACAGCTGAAACTCCTCAATTCTCTTAGGGCCCCTCTTCTCTCTCTCCAGCGACAGCTGTGAAATATTTGTGGCCATCTGCAAGGCGGTTGCCAGACAAAAGCAAATGCTGCGAGTGACTCACAATTTCCGTTTAGATATTAAAAATGTGCCAAACAATTGTGGGCTAAATTGAAATGTTTGCCAGCTGGCTAAAAACAGAAGCTTACCTAGGCTCACATGGCGTATACTTTATTTATGTTTAAGCCATTCGAAATAAGCACAAGTCGGCTACGGAGATAAATCTCTCAGCCCTAAGCTGAACCAGACACAAAAATAGCACTCACATTCGCTTGTTGGTTATCCCTTGTATTCGTTTAATGGCCATATCAAATTTATTTCAAATTATGGCCAAAAAGAGCTGTGTCTCTAGAATTTGTTTAGCGTGCAAAATATAATACGAGACAAGAATAGAATGTAAACAGTTGAAATTGAATTTTAATAACAGGCAAAACAAATCAAATGAAATATTTAATGAGACATTAAGTCATTTCTAATTAGTGAACTTGTGGCAAGCAACAAATTGTGGCATGCTACAGCTTCCAGCTCCTGATACTTGCGCGACATAGCAGACGCCTTGGATTTGAATACATATTAAATTTTGTTGCGGCCTTCATTTTAAATGCAAATCAGTTGAAAGAGGGAACGCCGCTGCCAATAGCTGCGGGTAATCAATACGAACAGGGAGCCGTCGCAACCTCAATGCTCCACGGATGTGGCAGCTTCTTGACTTCAAGGTTATATTTGGCACCTCAAAGCGGGCGATGCCCGCTGGGCTCAGATATTATCATATGCCACATGTTTTCATTAGTAAACCCAATTTTAGTATCTAATCCACCACTAAAACTCGACCACAAATTGGTTATTCGCCTTTAGTCATGATTTTAGCCTAAAATATCAATTACTAATAGCAGGAAAATGGAATACATACAATAAATTCACTTAGCAACTATTTTTGTAAGTGAAGAGTATCTTGAATATGCCAGCAACGCCACGGGGCGTATGCGCAATATTGAGAATACATATGGCTGCTGCATATTTTCTAATAAAAATGCAAAGCTAGTGAGTGTATAAAGAAAGGAGTATTTTAAAACTCTCACCAAGCAAGTAACCTACTTATTTATACATATAAATTCTTGACAAACCACTATAGTTCACTATTAACTAGTGCACTATTTTAATAAGAATAAATTTTAAATAATAAATAATTTCCAAATTTATGCTTGAATGTATAGAAATAGAAGCTTTTGAATATGTTTGATACAAATTTATGAAGTTGAAATTGTTTTAGCTGCGAAAGAGTATTTAATATTTAATTGCTTAAGGGCACACTGGCATTGCTTTTTCTCTCCTTTTGATCAACATAATTCTCTATACACAATGCAGCTGTATACACAATGGACTGCAGACTGTAAATTGACTTTAAGCTAGGAAAGAGCTGCAAAAGAAGAAGTTGGCAGGATAAAACATGTTTCATATGCTGCTTATTACAATGTTGTAGTTATTAGTACACAGCCATGCATAGGAATTCTTTAAGAATGAGTCTGTGTGTGAGAGTGTAGACAAGCTATATTAATTAACTGCAAAGGCAACAAACAATAGAAACAAATTGCCAAGCATTGCACAGGGAAAGGGAAAAAGGGCGGGGAAAAGGAAAAGACAAATGTGGTATGAGCAGCTGTGCAACAGAAAGTGCAAAACGATGTTGCCATTGGCACAACAGCAGCAGCAGTTGGTTGACAAGCAAGGACGAGTTTTAAGGACGAACTCAACATATTTCATAATAAGGTATGCAAGACATGTTCCCAACTTCAGATTGTTTATTAACAATTTCGCAATTGTCTCAGCATGTCTATGTAATTTTCTCTTAAGTTGCACTCAGACAACTGTCAGCTGCATGTCTTTAAGTTGCAACTTGATGCAACCTGCAGGCAACATGCAACGAGTTAAAGTGGACACAGCGGGGTCAAAAGAACAAAAGAAAATATATGTATTTCTGCTTTGATGCTTTCGCAAGGAGAATATATATTAGAATAGCACTCAGTTTATTTTAGCAATTTGCGAATCTAATCAAATGTCGTTTACTTATAGCTTCGCTTGGTCAACTGGACTAACTTGGCAAAAAGCAAGCTGTCAGGGCTTTAATGCTGTGCACGATATGAAATGCATTTAATAAGCGCAACAACAATTCTCACAACACACACCCTATAATTTATGCATGCCTAACATTCTGCGCATTACTCGACATCCTGCCCAAGACTTTGTGTTGAAGCAGGACCTCCAACTGGGTGTGTATCCTTGTATCCTTTCAGTGGCTGATCGGACAGTTTGATTTGCATTTGCATTTGGTATTTGGGCCAACAGCTTGACGCTCTAGCTTTAATGGAGACTCAAAGGCAGTCAACTTTAAGTCCTGTCAACCAGGCTAAGAGCTTAGCGTCTCAATCTACAGCTAGTCAAATATTTGTTTTTAACAAGAAAAAAATCCACATAATTGTTCTAGTTTTTATTTATTGTTTTACAATATTATATAAGTAACTATAATCAAAACAAATAAAATCCAAGAAAAAAATATATATTTTTTAATAATTTTTACTTTGTCTAAACAATTTTTGTCCCTACTGTAATTTAGGTGCCTCAACATTTCCATTAGTTATCTAAGCGTAAGTTGTGACCATTGTTTGAGTCGTCGCATAAAAACATTTATCTTCATTTGCTCGCAGCACAAGAACAAAGGCCGAAAAGTTAGTCAGAGTCAGAGCAGCAGAAACTGAAACTGAAACTAAAACTGAACTGATTATCCCATGTCAGTTGGATAACATGTGTGTAACATATGGTTGCACAATATCCTTGAATCCTTAGATCAGCAAACACGTTAGCTTTTAAGCGAGCCACTTTTGCTTATGCTTTTCGATTTAATAGTTATTCCTTTATGCCCTTAAAACTTAACTAAAACTTACAATAACAATAACAATAGTGTCAAGTTGATTACCTTTCATTTCATGTTGCCTGTGTTTGTGTTTAAACAAGCAAACACTTAACAGCTCAACTGCCATATGACGCTGCTTATAACGTTGACATCCTCGTGAAGAGGAGGAGAGAGGGCAAATGAGAGCGAGGGCCTGTCAGCTCATGTTAAGCCAAGTACAACAACAAAATTGTCTCTGGCTGCCTTTGGGCCCCTTTTCCAAATTAACATGCTTTGCTGTTGTTGTTGTTGTTGTTGTTGCTATTGTTGTTCGTCTAGAAGTCGACGCGTTAGTTTAAGCGACTTGCGTGTTTAATAGCCATCTGCATATGCCACTCCCACTCTGCGTGTGTGAGTGTGTATGTGTGTTAGTGTGTGTATTGGATAGGCCTATCTAATTTGGGGGAATGCCACACGGCCGTGTCACGTTCACAGAGACACAACATCCGCTGTGAGTGGCATGCCAAAAATACAAAACAAAGCCAGATAGAGATACGTTTATATCCCAACATGGCAATGACTTTATTTGGCTTATATGGCACACACATATACACTCAAAAAAAGTAATCCTAAATCATACATTTACCTTTTTATTAGAAAATAAACTTCCAGCATTTATTTTTTTCAAACTCTAAGCAGTTGAAGCATATATTTTTAAAACCAAAAATACTTATCTAAATTATTTAATATAATAATCTCTGATAATACAAAAAATACTAATAAATAGCAGTAAAATTTTCTTTGGAAAGCCACATAATTTATAAGAATAAGTTCCTCTTTCCGTATTTAAGTACTGATATTTTGAAAATATTCTTTATAATATATTCAAGTAAAAAAATTTATATATATTTATATCACATATTTTTCTAACTATTATAGCGATTTTAAAAGAATGGTGATTTTCTAAGCTAAGGCTAATTTTTGTTTCTGAGTGTACATGGAATTGTAACTAAAATCTCTTTATTTATTTTGTTCTCTGCCTGCAGTTTCTACAATCGTAACCAAATGATATAATATTTACATTTGATTATAGTGTTGGCTTTTATTTGATGTTTTTAAAATTCAATTGCAATTTCAGTTTTTGTTGTTGTTGTTTTTCCGCGTTGTTTGTTTTACACCACCCGCATACGACATGAGCCAAATGGCGCACGGTGCGTATGCGTGATAATTGTGTATTAAATGTGCCTGCGGATGCCGTTCTCTTTGTTTGATCAGAGTGCTCTTGCTCCTGCTCCTACTCCTGCTCCTGTTGACAACTATTTTTTCTGTTGGTTAAACCATTGAGCAACGTAAAACTCAATTACGTTACGGCTAAGCCAATTTGCCATTGCTCTGATGGCAAATTAAAGTGCAACCGCAGCTGTAACTGCAACTGCAACAGCAACTGCATTTGAATCCACGTACATTTGACCCCAGAAAATGTACACTTGACATGTGGATGGCTCAGTGCTGTCGTTGGCAGCCACTAGGTGGCCATAATGTGCGACCACTAACACCAAAACGATGACAGCAGTGACAGCTGCTCCGACTCCTTCTATAGCTTATACTTCAGCTTCTGCTTCTGTTTCTCCTCCTGTTTCCGCTTCTGCTGCTGCTTCTTCTTGTGCGTGTCCCCTGTGGTGGTTGTTGCGTGCTCACACTTTGTGGCTCTACTTTATAAAATGACATTGCCACTTTTCCAGCTAACTGATAAATAGACCTCGGATTTTGCATACTTCCACATTTTTCATCAGATTGGTACCAAACTTTGTATTTAGGTATGTTATAATTTAAAAAAACCAATTTTTAATGCATGTCGAAAATATGCAAATTATATGCAAAAAATATGCAAAAAAAATATGCTAAAAATATGCAAAAAATATGCAAAATATGCATAATATATGCAAAATATGCATAATATATGCAAAATATGCAAAAAATATGCAAAATATGCAAAACATATGCAAAATATGCAAAACATATGCAATCGAATTTCATCAAAAAATTGATTTCTACAGTCGAAAATTGTTAAATCTAATAGCATATATGCATATTCTTTGCATATATTATGCATATGCATTTCATGCAAATATGCAAAAAAAAAAAAATATGCGCATCGTTTTCCACTCTATTTTTAACGAAACAAACTTTGGTGTTATCAGAATTCACCTATCTTATCCCTATAAGAACATGCAAATATGCAAAATCCGAGGTCTACTGATAATGATGATGACAGAACATTTGCCAAATCAATTTAGGCTGCGGGAATGTCAATCGTGAAACTGAAATGGAACTTCAGCTGAGAATTAAACAGGAAATAACATTGATGGCACAGCAGGCAAACAGCATTAAATGCAGCCAGTCTTCACTGAGTGAACATGAAGACTTTAAATTGAAGCTAAGGTCGGTTTTAAATTGGATTTCATTGCAATAGTCAAACTGGTTGCTTTAAAAGATATCCTAAGAGAGGAATATACAAATTTAAAATGAAAACAACTTTCTTTAAAATAATCTTCAACAATTTATGTTATACTCATTCACAATTTAAACTTTATTCAGGATTATGAAAATTAAATGTACAATAATTATTAAAAAAAACTTCTAATACGACAAATTCAAATCCATAAAAAAAATGTATTAAATGAGTAAAATTTCTCAATTTACTACTAAATCAGTTTAATAATTTTCTTATGTACTTAATAGCATAGATACATATAATTAGCTTAACATTTGGCGTAATAAGTAAAACTTGTGGTAAGATTTTAAGCCAATCTAATTAATCAATCAATGAAATGAGTGTACCTTTATAAAAAAAATTATAGTTAGGGTCTTAGTTAGCCACAAAAAAAACCTTTTAAAATTATTTAAGTGAACTATGAAAAAACACGCATACTTATTTTTTAATAATGTGCTTCACTTACAGTTTTTAATTATATAGTTTCATTATTTAAATCTTAATTAATAGGTACAATTTAAAGTGCTGGAATGTTGAATAATTATAAATATTTGTTGTAACAGCTTACTGTCATATGCATAATTAAAGCAGCTCTCAAATTTATTAACAAAGCATTTACTCTTTTATCTTTGTCGAAGGGTGTAAAAAGTGCTGCATACTTTCTAGCGCAGCGTTAATAAAACCGAAGCCGCCATTTTGTTTGCGTTGGGTGTGCAATGTTAATTAAGCGTCCCGCATGCAAAAATAAAGAAAAAAAGAAAAAACTCAACAACGCATTAACCGTGACGTCATTCAGCTGTGCAGTGAACTGAGCGCTGCTCTAAATTTTTGTGCATTTCATTTTGATTACGAGTATTGGCATGCTGCGCTGCCCTCAGTCACTCAATCTCTCTCTCTTTCCCTCAGCCCCCCGTCGCCTCTTTTGCTACCGTTTTGCGTTGTTATTGCCACACAATCTCGCTGTGCAAATATTTGTGTTGTAAAAAACACACATAAAGCAGAGCTGTTGACTGAGAGTCATAACTGGGCGTTACTCCTATTGATTTCAGCCGGATTTAAAACACAAAAGCTGCATTTATTTACGCTTCACTTAAGAGTTTTTTGCTGCTACCATAACTGAAATTGAAACTGAAACTGTAACTAGAAGCGTAACTAAGGCTTTTAAATGCGTCGCCTTACCAACCAACCATTGACCAGCCATTTTCATAATAAATTTATAACGAATGTCACGGCCTGTTATAATTAATGTTCTCCATTTGTCTGGCCGGACATTAAGGCGGCTATTTAAGCAAGTGAATGCCAATTGAACGCACACGGAGCGAAGGCGAAGGCAACGACAATGACGAAGGCGACAACGATGTAAACATGAATTATGTATGTACATATTATGGTGCCGAATGGTCAGCAGTCTCCTTCGAGTTGCCTCTACTCCCAGCTCAACAAATAGTTTGATTTAACGACTGCCAAGCGCAGCAAAAAAAGAAACAACTTAAATGGAAAACGCACAGGAACAGCGCGCAGTTTTCCACTGACATCGTTTAGTAATAAAGATTGCATCATGATAAATTATTTTTATGTTATTCCAAAGCAATCTGAGAACCAACTGTTAATTAACCTTTTAAATTATACTTATCTTAACTAAAATTGAGAAAATCCGATTTTAAAAAATAAATAAATAAATAGCTCATTGAGCATTTAAGTGTTAAGTTAAAAAAAACGTTCTAACATTGACAGATTTAACAGCAGCAGGAAAGGACAATTTAAAGCTTGCGCTCGAACAATTTTGCCTCTTGGCATTTATGACGTGACGAAATCATATAGTCATAAAATCGAATAATAAATGAGTAGTTAAAGTCCTAAATCTTTACGGGCAGTAAATTTTTACACATGGTGTACATGACAAAAGTTTTGATTCGTTTTACTGTGTGTTTTACTGCTCTGGCAATGCAATCAATGAACGTTGGACATTGCAAAATTCGCTTAAATTACACAAATTAGAAACAATGTTGATGATGCAGCTTTCCGATTCACAAGTTTCAAGTGCTTTTTATGTGTTGCATTTATTTATAAGAAGAAGAAATATGTTGGCCGATCTTGTACATAATAAACAAGTATATGCAGATACAGCTTCCATAAATGATTACTCTGTTTTGAGTAGATGTTGAATTGTTGTATGTGATTGTGGGCGTGTGTATATGCTTAATGGGTAGTCTCAATAATTATCTCGTGCGTATCCAGATCAGGCACCGAAAACTTCATCGGCAAATAGTCGTCCGCATGCATATGCGATATTTGATTAACCTCTATCTGGGCGCGTTCATGGTCCTCATGACATTTGGCCTCATGCTTCTCATAATCGCCAAACGTTTCGAAAATGGCACGACAGACCATGCACTCGAAGAAACTACTGTAATGATTTTAATACAAATATTTTAACATAAAAATCAGACGGAGATCTGGCAATTCACTTACGGTTTCTGCTCGGCCTCAAGACGTTCCCTCGCCATTGCTGAAGCTGCTTGTATTGCACCGGGCACATCAACGTCAACGCCTTCCTTGATGTGCGACTGCAGATGCCGTTTGAAGTTGGACAGCTGTGTGAAGCCCTTTTCGCAGTAGTTGCACTGGTAAGGCTTGGCATTAAGATGCCCCAGCTTGTGCTTCTTAAGGTTGACCAACTGCGAGAAGTATCGGCCGCATCGCTGGCATCGGAACGGCTTTTCGCCGGTGTGTGTCATTTTGTGGCGCTTCATGTTGCTCTGCTGCGTGAAGGACTTGTTGCAAAAGTTGCATTGATATGGACGCTCGCCACTGTGGACAGCGTAATGCCGTTGCAGGTTAACCGCCTGTGCAAAGGCCTTGGAGCATAAGTTACAAACAAACGGTCGCACATCATTGTGCACCTTCATGTGGCGGTCCAGATTGCCGCTATTGCAGAAGCTCTTGGAGCACAGCTTGCACTCATAGGTAGTTTTGTTGTGGTTGTGCACCTCTTGGCGGTGCAGCGTTTGGTCGCGTTTGCTCTTAAACGTCTACAGGTCAAAAGAAATGCTTGTGAGTATGCCAATATTATCATTAATTGGGTATAAGGAGTGAAACTTACGCGGTCGCAACGCTTGCAGCTAAACTGATTGACCACCGTCTCATCAAATTCAACCGGGATGCCCGCCATGTTGGGCGCTGCTACAACATCGATCCGGAGCGATTTTATATGCTAAAGCTATTAAATTGTAATTAACAGCATTATGGCCAACACAAGTGGGTTAAAACTTACATTGAATTGCCAAATTTTCTATGTAATTTTCGCGTCTCTTGGAAAAGTCATATGGTACTAGAGATGTGAGCTAAATATCAATATATCGGTCTATCAATGCAATACAAAATAGATCGAGTACCTATCGATACTAAAATGTGATTCATCGCTTGTTGGAATTCCATGAAAATCAGTTGTATGTCAATTTATGTATAAATGTCTTGTTTTTTACTCAGCTTTATTGATTATCGTATATCGCTGGATTAATAGTAGTTATAAGCAAAACAATAATAGCTTATCTTGTATTTATCGAAAAGTACGTATTCAGAAATGTTTGAACTATCGTTTCCTCGGCCGCATCTTCTTCATGAATTTGAGAGAAGAAGCACGTTTATTTTGCCGCCAATTATATTTAAACGTGTACAAGCATTCTGATAACAACAGATATCAAAAATGTTTTTATTAGTATTAAAAATGCAAATATTTTACAATCTCGCTATTAATAATACTTAGATTTAATTATATTTGCTTTTGGAAAATTAAATAACTATCGATAGCAGGCAGTGGCGTTACCTTCACGCTTTAGTAATCCCCAGTGATAATATATCGAAAGCAATTTGCAACTGGGCAATAAAAAATATTAAATATTCTTTAAATTGTTTGATTTTGCAATAAGATTTAACTTAATGAAACCATTTAAATAAAATATTAGATTAAATAAAGTTGAGCATTTGTATGAATCTATGAATTCCCCTCGTCGTAGACAACTCTAGAAAAATTGCACATAAATTACAAAATCCTATCTTCCAAAAATAAAGGGGCTTTTAAAAACTTACCTAAAAACTGACCATCGTTTTTCCAGAAATTCAAGGCTGCCACACGTTTCAAACTATCGATGATTCTTTCTCTTGGAACCAAGGCTGCCAGACGTTTCAAAACTATCGGTGACTCTTTCGTGTGTTTTGTTGGTAGTTTTGTTGGTAGGCTGGTTGCCACATAATTGCAAATTGTGTTATTCTTGTAGTTTTTTTTAAGCTTTTAAATAAATTTAAATATTTCACTAAAAGAACAATTTAAAAAACCAAAATATGTTGTATAAATTTTCTAAAATATTATTGTTAGTTTTATAGAAGAGTTTGTTTGGTGCACGTCACCATGAGTTTTGAATTGAAATAAATCTGGAAATTGAGTTATCCGTGGGACTTGATATGGCTGCCACCTTTTTTTTCCAATGCAATCAGCTGATTAATGCATTTATTTATTAGAGGTGTGAGTTGTGTGCTATCCCCGATGCTTCGATGTTCGCTGAACACATACAATTTTCGTGACACGGCTTATCTTATCCTTCTGGCACACAAATGAAATTGAAGAATTGTTACATGTAAATAAAGAAGAAACTAAATCCATTCGGGGAACTCCATGTATATAATTCTAATTGTATTTCTTTAAGACATTTAAATTTTTTTTAAGAAGTTTAATGAACGATTTAGTTCATGATTGACTGAATAAGTTCATTCGTTCATCTTAATCACCCGTTCATTTGAACTTGTTCAGAACGAAACGACACAACTCTACTCCTGGCACACAAATGCAGAGATAACTAAGAATTTTATTTGTTTTGTGAGTTAGAGACGTACCAAGTGCAATGGCTACCTATTCCAACCAGCACTGGCTGCTCTCGCACATACGCAACTCGTTCATATCGACGGACGACACGGGCATCTGCGAGACGGTAATGCTGAGTGACGATATGCCCAAGCATTACCTGAGGAAATTTCAAACTGCCAGAAATACAATGGATGCCCACAGGCGCAGCGGTCACCGTGCACAGGCGACGACGCAGCAGCGCAATTCGGTGCCCAAAACCACAGAAACTGCCACACCTACGCAACAACAACAACAAAGGTCGGTGCCATTGCAGCATATGATACCGCCAAGAATTGCGGATGCGCCACTGCAAGAAGTGGACTTTGTTTGCTATCCGGGTCTGGATCTGAGCGATGACGAAGATTTGGATATGTCCACACACTCGTTCGATATACAAATGTATCCCGAGGTGGGCGCACATCGGTTTCGCTCCAACACGGCGCAGAAACTGGAAAAATTGGACATTGCTAAGCGTAAAGCGGCGCGAATTAAAAGTGTCAACTACAACGAGGAGGTGTTGCCCCCCGATCGTCAGGATTTCTTTCTGCGGAAAACAGTTAACGCACGTCCTCCAGAGCAACCCTCAACATCAACATCAGCAGCAACAGCGACTGCCACCGCGACTGCCAAGAAATCGGAGAAAAGCAGCGAGGATGATCTCTCCGACGAGGGTGTGAAGAGCAAGCTGTCCGAGCAGCTAGCTAAGAGTCCCAAGCAGACGCAGAATCGATTCATTCAATACGCGCGCTTTGACGGCACAGCCCAAGTGGGAATGCCCACGAAGCGCATCAATGTGTATGTTAACATGCTGCCTGAGCCGGATCGTAACTATCCGCTCAAAATATGTGTGCTTTCCACGGCCAAGATCATTGAGGTTATTGGCCTGGTTTGCTATAAAACTACCCTACAGTATCCAGATGCAGTGCAGCTCAAGTCTGTGCAGCACTATGCATTATATATGACGGAGGACAACGATGACATGGAGGACTTCCCGCCACTGGACAATCGTGAGCCCTGCTCCAAATTTGGCTTCTCACATCTGACGCTTGCCGAGCGTCGGCCACTGGCGCCAGTTACTCGCATTGATTACCACAATCAACTGGGCACCAAGTCCATGACTTCGGAGGACGGCAAGGCGGCAATGGCGGATGCTGCAGTGAATGCCCTAAAGAATATTAATCTGAATGGAGATGTGCCTGACGCTGCGGCTGCTGCGGGAGGCGATGGCGGTGACAGTCCCCTGGACCATGTCAAGGAGTATGAACAGCGTCTGTTGAACCACAACGATATGCTAGAGGCCCCCATGCATCGCACCTATCGCCTGAGCATCATTGACAAGCGCTTCTTCAAATGTGATGTGACGCTGAGCGTGTCCGGGGAACGCATTGAGATTGATCAGCACAAGAACGCGAAGTTCTGGGCGCACAGGAAGCCCGTATCGACGCCCATAGACCTGGTGGCGCACTGTGAGATTGTGGAGCAACGGCAGCTGAAGGCGCTGCTGCGCATTTGGCTTAAATCGAACTCTTCCAGCGGCATGTCTTCCAGCTGCACATCGGCGCCGATCAGCACCAGCAGTACTACGCTCAATATGGGCAGCAGCGGCAGTCAGGGAATTGCCCACTCGCCTGGCAGTCCCGGCCATTATCCGTCGCACAGTTCCAGCTCGCCCTTTGGCTTCTTTGGCGGCATGTCGAACATACGATTCAAGCACTATGACTTCGATACGGACGTCCACACGGCGGAGCAGATACGCAACAAACTCAACTGCATTCTAGAGATGCGCTCCAGCGACATACGACGCGAGTTCCTGCACCAACGTGCCCGCAAACAGGAGAAGCACCAGGCGAAGCGTCAGCTCAAATTGTAGTATTTTGTTCCTATGCTGGCTGCGTCTCAAGTTGCCTGCTGCTAATCTTGAGGCGACTCTCCTTGTCCCATTTTGCCGGCCACACAACGTCCCACGTCCACGTCCCGCCCCGCCCCGCCCCATTGAAGTTGTATTTTAGTTTGCTAACCTAAAGAGCGTGTGTTACACACGCTTTTGCTAGCCTATAAGTATTTATTGAAACACTTAAGTAACTAAAACCAATCCGAAGTGCAAAAATAAATAGCATCAAAGTTCACAATTATGTTAAAAGACAAGCGTCGCTATCAGCAACTATTTTATTACTGTAAATTGTGTAATGGCAGCAGCAACAAGCAACAACAACAATATTAACACGAAATGACACTGAATCTCTCGCCTTCGCCTTTAACTGTGTCGGCGTGCACTTGACAACCCAGCTGAACTTGCAAGCATGCCGGAGTCATGAAAAGAGATGCGATCATCTCTCTCATCAATAATCATTTGCAAGAGTGCTCTCTTCATAACATAAAGTTCTGCTGGGTCGGCTCTCACTTTTGATTGCTCTCCATCTCTGTCGCACGCATAAGTGATCACTCGTTGAGCTACTTCCGCGTTAGCAGCTTCAATTGGGGGCGACTCACTAGCGACTTTAAAGCGTTTTTCTGGCGTTTTTTGCACGCGATTAGCGTTTTGTAAGTGTTTCCGTTTTGTGCGGCTCGTTGACATTGCAATTGTCTGTAATCAGCGTGCAATTAATCTAACAGACCCCCAGACGGGGTCGGGCCGTGCTAACGGCTATTTTGTTATTGTTATTTCTGGTGTACTTATGAGTTTGTTTTTTATTTTTATTTATAGTTTTGCAATGTCAGCGAGTAGAACTGGTGAATGGGCGTATTCAGGGGGTGGCTGCTTAACAGCTGTTGAGCGAAATGCCGTTAGAAATATGACAGATCTATGTGAATAGAGCAATAAGGTATAAATTAGAATTTCGTCATGAAAAGATTGTTTTCGTTGTTGGCCGTTCTAAGGCCAAGGTCGTCAACGAAACGAAAAACAATTGCAAATTCACTAACAACAATTGACATTTGAGGTCAGCAGTGTTAATGATTCTGATGATGATCATGATCATGATGATGATGATCATCATCATCCAACCGATCCACATTGTAGATGATGATGCTGCCAACTGGCGTGACTATATAAAGTCAAAACTAAAAAACTAAACAAATAAATTCAATGAATCACACTGATTAATATCGAACGAAATTGGAAATTGTTATTGTACTACATTTATTTAAACATATGTACGTATATTTTCACAAATTCAATGCCAATTTTTTCCTACGTGCTCTATTGGGCTCTATGCTGCCCTTAAGCTTTATATCAACACTATCTGTTGTATTGGGCATATATAGCATTATAATCAGCGTAAAATCCGTTTCGGGTAGAAATGCCGGGAAACTATCCAAAACGCTGATGTTGCGAAAGTAAATCAGACCCTGAAAGATAATTTAAGTAATAACGAGGCTTCTTAATAAGAAATAAATAAAATAATAAAAATTATACGCGGCATAATTGGCTTAATTGCATCAATACATAACTCTCCAAAGTGTTAAACAAACTGACAAATATTCTAGTATTTATAACATAAAATAAATTGTAAGTAATGTGTAAATGTCGGATGTGCAATTAAGTACATAATACTGCATACCCATACCTGGTTTAGGGGACATTGCTTTGACAGGTTGCTGTCCCTGATCATGTTCTGGTAAACGGTCAGAGCCAGTTTATTTTTTAAGACTCCCTCCCGTAGGAGCTGACAAACATCGAATGCTGAGTCGAATACCACCATTTCAGTGTTTTGAGTGGGCCGTGGCACCAACACTTTGTACCTGCACCACATCTCCGACACGGGCTCCATTGACGTGATGTTGGAGTTCAGCTTTTCCATATCCTCGGGTCCTATGCGGCAGGTAAAGTTCGTATACACAGCCCAATGACTGCTGCAGTCGAAACTGTGCCACAGCACCCTGTAGCGGGATCTCTAAGTTCCAATAGTTTCATACCATAAGTACCATACAGAAGACAGTAGACAGTTTCGACAGGACTTACGCGAGCAGCATTTAAAGCTGTCAACAGGAGGCAACCGAGAAGGATAATGCGACAGACAAGTGACATCTTCATAAAAGAACTGACGGTATAAATGTCAGTGATAAATGTCAGCCAAACATGCTTCAAATTTAAATGACATTATAATTATTATTATTGGGGATATTAGATAGGGTTATATTGTACTTAAAATTCAATTCCAATAGATTAACAAATGATCGCTACGATGAGTTAAAAATGCTAATGGGCATGGGATCACATGACGTATTCGTAATAAGCCTGTGCCATTTTGTCAAAGTTTTTTAAATCGATTTTCCTAAATGATAATTGAACTTTATTTTGCGTATTTATGGCTGGTTTAGTCTCTTGATATATGGGCGTATTGCATATAGCCTTGACGGCCGCAACTCCACCACCAGCAACTGTCGGGACTGCCCGACTGCAAAGTACCCTGCAAATTACTTGAATTCAGCTAAGAAAATATTAGATTTGCAACTATTCAAACCTCTGGAGAAGCCTATGACATTCCATTTGAAAAAAAAACGATATGTTAATGTTTTATTTATTTACTTAAAGTCGAGTAAAAACAGTAGATTTAAATAGAAATTATAAAGAAATAGAAAGTATAAAATATAAATTAATAATAACTCAAATTTTAAAAAAAATTAACTATGTTAAGATTAGGTGAGTTCCAATTTTAAATAATTATTTCAACACTTATTGCTAGAATTGGGTAAAACCCAGTAAAAATCGGTTTAAAACATATGCTAGAAGCTTATATACCCATTAACAACTCTTGTTACAGGGTCTAAAGTCGCTATTTGAATATCGCATGCAATTTGTCAAGTTGTGGCGCAAGCTCAATGATATTATTTGTCTCTTATTTTTGTATTTTCTTGATCTCTGCATTTGCTCATTGTAAATTGAATTTATTATCGGCAAGTGCAATGGCAAACGCCAACAAATTACCTTCAATATTGCATTTGTTGCTTATTTTGTATTTTTATTTGTTTTGTTTGTTGTTAATGAACTAAATTTGCGTTGGCTTTTGTTAGAACATTTTGAATTTCACTTGGTCGAGTTTGCACTTGCAAGTAGTGCTATTATCAGCTAATTTACTTAAGAGCAGACCTACACACACCACAACAACATACACACAGAGTCAGCAGTACTAGTGTGTAGGCCACAAGGATGTAAGTTGCGAGTTGCAGTTGGCAGCAGACGAGAGACATTGTCGCATAAAGCTAATTGAAAGTCAATAAATGCCTATATAAATTAATTAAAAATACACACAATGGTAACCTTGACATTGAAAATGAATGACAGACAATAACAACAATAATATTGTAATAACAACAACTACAACAACAACAGCTATGAAAAGTTCACGTATGAAAGTTGCCTGAGTTTTGGATGCGGGTTGCCGAAGTGGGAAGCGGCGACAAACTTGGCACGCATTGTGAGCGGATTTTCACTGCAGCAGCAACAAAAACAACAGCAGCGGCAGCAACCAGAATTACAGCAACAACAACAACAAGAACAACAACAATATTGGGCATTGTAAAAAGTGAGCGGCCCGTTGTCAATTGATCAATCGCATAAAATAATAGGCCTAGGTGCATAATTTAATGTCGCGAATTTTGAAGGCCGCATGAGGTTCTATGTATGTACTACTGTGGGCAAAAAGTATCGGGAATTTTAAATTTAAAAAATTTTGGGATTCCAATTGGAACAAATGTTTGTACTTTTAGGTTGGCACTACTATCACTAACATCTGTGCAAAATTATACGTTAAAATATTCATTAGTGTTTAAGCTACGATTAGTTTTGTACGACGCCAAAAGTGCAATTGGCGATTTTGGTTGAATCTCCTCAATCGACTCGAAACGGTGTCCTCGGAGTGGTCTTTTGAGCTTAGAAAATAGCCAGAGGTCACACGAAGATAAATCAGGCGAAAAAGGTAGCTGTGGGAAAATTTTGGTCGAGTTTTTGGCAAAATGGTCACGAAGAACAGGGGCAGTATGAGAGGGCGCATTATCGTGTTGCAAGAACCATGAGTTGTCAGCCCATAGTTCTGGCGTCTTTTTACGCATAGCTTCGCGCAAACGACGCAAATCTCTCAAACAATATTCCTTGTTGACAGTTTGGTCGGTCGGAAGGAATTTATAATGAACTACAACACGATAATCCAAATAAACTGTCAACATGACCTTGATTTTTGAGCAAATTTGACGCGATTTTTTCGGTCTCGGCTCACCTTTAGCCGATATTCGCTCGATTGATCGGTAATTTCCATGTCGTAAGCGTAGATCCAAGTCTCATCGCCCGTAATAATGCGTTTTATCTTGTCCTGGTAGTCAGAAAACATTGTTTCACTCACTTCTACGCGGGGCTTTTTTCGATGAAATTGACCGTTTTTTTGGCACCAAAATCGCCAAATGCACATTTGGCGTCGTACCAAACTAATCGTAGCTTAAACACTAATGAATATTTTAACGTATAATTTTGCACAGATGTTAATGATAGTAGTGCCAACCTAAAAGTACAAACATTTGTTCCAATTGGAATCCCAAATTTTTTAAATTTAAAATTCCCGATACTTTTTGCCCACAGTAGTATATAGCATATGCAGATTAATCACGATGCAGATAACAACAACAACAACAACTAGCCACCAGTTGCATGTGTGGCATGTGTCATGCAACCGGACAATAGAAATCTGATGTTGATGAAACTATTAAAAGTTGTCAAAAAATCTAGGCACTCCTATGAATTTTGTCAAATAGTTTTAAGAATTGCAAATCTGGGAAAAAAGTTAGTAGGAAAATTATTAAACCAAATAAACATTATCTATTATTATAAGCTATCGTCCTATCGCAACAAAATGGGGCAATCAGAACGTTAGATTTAAGTTTTTAAGCAATGCACGTGCCTAAAAGTATGCAATACAAATATTTGATGTAAATTTTAACATTTAAAGGGTTTCCTTAAGTCGGGAATTCGACTATAGCCTTTCCCGCCTGTTTTCTTTCATTATTTCTTTCATACTAATTTCGGTTACATCAATTTTTAAAATAAAACTTGAATTAATTTTTTTAGTGCTTTCAAATTATTCAGATTAGTTTTCATTTACTTATGTTTTAATTTGTTTAATTGCTTAAACTTTTCCTCATATAATTATTGTTATTTTTCGTCTGAATTCTGACAAACATTTCCAGCAATTTCCGTTGCGTTTTCGTAAAAATTCTAGCGTACAATTGGAATTTTAATAGCTTAATTGCTTGATGAATTAATAATATTTAATTGTGAATAGTTGCATAACTTAGAAGCATGATTTAAAAAGCTTTAATTAAACAATTAATTTGTTTTAAACTCTGTTTTATGCTAGCTTTAAAAACTAATAAGCCAATATGCAATTTAAATAAAATACACAATTATTTATTATTTTCAGCTTGTTAACTTAAATTATTATCTTACCAAAAATGGTCTGAAACAAGAGAATTCCGTTAAAAATTATTGTAAATGGGAAGCACTTAAAGTAAGTTGTACTAATGGCAGCACTGGTTGACATTATCCGTTTCTGGCTATTACGCAATTTGGTAACACTTTTATTTGAAATTGTCAGGCCATAAACGCTAACAGCTAGAAGTGCTTGAAATGTGCTTTACATTATTGCCATGTCTTTCATTATGGCCATAACATTTTGCACATACCAACGAGACCAACCCACACAGACCCGGACTTTTGGCTGTCACTGTGACTGTGAGTGCGTTTATTTTCGGCTCAGCACGCACCAAAGTGTGGCCAGTCCCAAGTCTCAGTCGGAGTCAGTCAGTCTCTCTTTTTGAGCCATTCACAAAACGTTTGCGGGCCCAAAATGTGATTTTAATTGCACAACAATTTTTCTGTTGGCCGGGCCCAGTTCTACATAGGCCTAAAGCGTGTTTTATGGGGCTGTTCTCGGTAACGCCGCCTGACACATGTAACCCAATTCTGTCGCACTCGAAAAGTCAGAAAGAGAGAGCGAGGCAGAGAGTGGGAGAGAAAGAGAGCGTGTTGCAGGCGTTGCACTTGCAATTTTTCAACATAATTGAACTTTTAATTAAAAAGCATGCGTTAAAAATAAATAAAATATGAACACGAAAATAAAAAATATGTAACGCCAACTGTGGAGGTCAACTGCAGTCAGTTAACCCAAAGCGTGAGCGCCAGAGAGAGACAGACAGAGAGAGAGAGAGAGAGGGACAAAGTCGGAGCCAGACAACCTGTTCCACAGCCAAAGGCAGCGGCTTCCTGTCCAGTCCGCGCTTTCTGATTACAATACAATAAATTGTGATCTCTGGGTCTGTCAAGGTTGCAAGTTGCAAAGGCGACGCCAACGTTGTCTGAGCTTCATTAATGAAGTGCCGAAACTTGGGCTCGTTTGCCGCCGCCGCCGCTGCATCAAGAGGCACTTGCAACCAAAAGGCAAACGAAATGAAATGAAAACCGGCAACCGGTTCAAGTGGATGCCACCAGCAGCTTAGTCGATGCCTTAATGCAGGTCGTGATTGCCACTTGTGGCCCAGACAAAAGGCGTTCACATCCAAGGCTACAATGCCCTTGGCTGCAACGAAGCCGGCGAATCTCAACCTGTTTGCAACTTTGCACCAGGTAAAAGGTTCTGGATTATGCAACATTCACTCTCACACTCACCCGCTGTTCTCATGACCCAGTTTTGTCAGTCTGCCAAACTTATCAACTTGCAGCTTGCAGCTTGCCACAAGCAACGCATCAGTTGCAATGCCTGTCAATTAAATCGTAATAAATCTGCCAAAGTCTTGATGCCAAATTATCAATGTAAAACTTGACTTTTAATCAAACTGTTGCAAATAACAAATAAACAGCGTTTAAGCCTTTGTCAATTATTGGCTAGAATATCCACAACAACAACACATGCACTATAACTGTGCTTCCATGTTTCCAGGCTTTTAACATTGAACTTGAGGTGAGCAGCGTTTAATTAAAATAATTGTTTTTTATTTTACAATATTTGTTTTTGGGTGCTGTCATGCATTAGCCAGTTGTTGCTTTTGTTGTTGTTGTTATTGGGCCTAAACATGGCCGCGTGTCGTTAACTGTCATGCAATTTAATGAACCATTATTGATTCATGCGTTTTCAATAATAATACAGCTATAGACATAAATTTCATATGATATAATATAATTATTATGTATTATTTCCAGAGCTCCCGAAAATTGCTCAACCAAATTTTTTTAAGCAGTCTGTGCACTGAAATGAGCACAAAAATTCAAAGAGCAAGAGCAAAATCGAGTGCTCGGAGCTATTTGTTTTTTTGAATTTGCTCATTTGTGCCTATATTGATCTCAAAGTAGGCGATCAAACCCTTAGATAAAAAACACTTGCAAAGAAACTTGTAAGGGAGATGCTCTGAGCAAGAGCACATTGCGAAAGAGCACTTTGACATTTGGTCTCGAAAAAAATCTTATATGTAAGAATGTATTTCAACCACATAATTTCAAGCTGTGCAATTATCCGCTATTGTTTCTTATGCAGGAAAACCACAAACATTGTTTTTAAAGAGCTTGTATTTTTTATTAGCCTGAATTTAATTTTACTAATAATAGCGAGTTTATGCTTTGTGGGCTTAAAGCGCAGCGCTTCTCGCTTAAAATAAAGTGAAGAGCGGAAAATGCTCTTTCCACCGACACTTGAGTGGCCGGAGTTGCTAGAACCACATTAGCTAGCTCCGCCAAATGTGGTGCTTTTAACATGATCCATTATGTTCCTTGAATGTATGGGATCCATTGAAAGCGCTTTGAAAATGGGATTGACTAAGCTACGGAACCCTTTGCTGTCCAATGCGATAAAAGGTCTTCCGTCTGTGGTGACCATTTCAACCAATGACGATTTGACTTCTTCTTCATTTGTCTCAATGGTAATTTTTCTCTTTTTTGGATTTTGTGTCATGTTGGAATCATAATCATGCAAATCCTCCAAGACTTCTGAATGCCTTGAAGACATGTGACGCCTTAAATTTGTAATGTGTTTTCCTGCTATTTGTAGGCCACACACATTACAGACAGATTTATTATTTTCATTGTTGTATGTAAAAAATAAATGAATTTTTTTTGTTTTCCTCGCGGTTGTTCATATTTATAGCTTTTTGGAGAACTTGTCGAAACGAATTTCAAAATGCGAGTGAAGCTCAGCTGCTTTACACACATGCACGTATAAATTTAAATAGAAAGAGCCTACTTTTATGAGATTCGTTTAGCTGAGCACGAGATCAAAAAAAAATTCGAAATAACGTGCTTTGCTCTTTAGTTTTGCTCTTTTGTTTGAGAGCAAAATATTTGATATTGATCTGAGCACTTCCCAAAGGTGTCTGGGAGCGAACACTTTTTTTGGGAGCCATGAAAAAAATAGAGCAAATTTCGGGAGCTCTGATTATTTCTATAAATGTGGGACATAAATTAATAATTTTAAATACATTTTATATTTTATTATTATAATTGATTGCCATTTTATGCATAGTTGTGCTTAGCTATGAATTACCAAAAACTCATTGAATCTATGCATCAGTTAATATTTCATATTTTATAGACTCTTATTTATAATTAAGACATCATTAAAAGGCTAGGCCAAGAATATTTTATTTAACAATCAACTTAAGCTTTGTTTGGTTATAAACAAAAATTTTGTATTACTCCATCTCATTAAATCTTTAATTAATATTATAAATAATTTGTTTGAGGGATTCCTTCTACGGGAACTCACTCTTAACATTCTCTATATATTTTCTGAGAAAATATTTAATATAATTTATTGTACTGCTTGGGTATTTTATTTGTACAAACCAAAAAGTTTTGCATTTCGAAACTTGTTTATCGTCCCCTTAGCTGTTGTGTCAGCTGCACAAAAAAGCTCATCAGAGGCCCCTCGATAAGGTTCGACGTCCTCTGCAAATTATATTTCTGCTATTTTGTTTTTTGGAAGTTACTTTCAAGCAACGTAAAAATTCGTTAGAGTTCTCGTGACTTCGTCATCGACAATATTTCGTGTGGAATTTCCCGAAGTAACAATAAATGTTAATTTTTATATTAAATATATTAAAATAAACTGCTTAAGAGTTTGCGTCAAAGTTTCAGTTTTCAGTTTGTTTTCATTTTATTCGATTCGATTGATTTGATTTGATTCGCATCACAATTTGCGTAGGCTCAAGTGATCGATTCGCAGTTAAATAATTTTGGAGCACAACGCGTGCAAAATGTCAACAGAAGGACAAGCACCAAACAACAAATTAGAGTGTAAGCCAACAACAACAAAAACAGCAACCAATTGAAATACAAACAACAAAAAAACAACAAGTAATAAGTAATAATAATTATAATGCTCAGACACTGATCATAAGCAGATCGACATCGCCTGAATGACCCTGGGCGCATTCAGTGTAGGCATAGCAACAACAACAACAACTACAACAACGTACTGCAAATGTATGTGCAAAAAGTAAATAAACGTTAAATAAAAGCAAATAAGTGCGTGAACAACACAAACATATGGACAACAATGCAGCAACCGCTTGTACTTAAAGCCAAAGTGGCTTTTAGACCCAATTGAAGTTTTTTGCCCACAATTGCTAAACAGACTAGGCCAGAAATTTGGCTTAAAGTAGCTCTGACCTACCTCAAAAAAAGAAACACAATAAAAAAAACAAAGCAAATAATTTGGCAACTTCCTAGTCGAAATTGGAGATTAATCTATCTATGTACAATTTGATTGACACGCCCTTTTCTTATATTTTGGAGGCTGCCTCAGCGACAAGCTACAAATTACAAAAAAAAAAATCATAACTTATATTTCTTTTTTTTTCTATTCATTTTTTATTATTTATTAAATAAATCATTTGTTTTGTTTTCTAGCAAAAATACTTGAATTGCTTTTTGTTTTGTGGTTTTTTGTTGTATTTGTATGTTAGTGTGTCTTTTACCGCAAGGTTAGTTTAACAATTGTTGTTGTTGTTGTCGTTGGTTATTTCCACTGTTTTGGCAATTTTTTAAAAAATCATAATTTACTTGTTGGCAAATCAAATTGTATGACTACTCGAAATCAAATGGCCCGCAAATGCCTGTCGTCAATTGCCAATTAATGGCCAGCTGACCTTATCGCACAGCAGCCAACAAGAATTGACATTAAGTATACGCCCTGTTTGAGCAGCAGCAATTCAAGTGTTCTGTCTGCACCGTGTTCTGTTCTGTACGGTATTTAATTGGATTGCAAATATTTGTTACACTCGACTCTCGCACATTGTATTATATTATCAGCAACATGTGAAAAATACAACAATAATATGTAACTGGCAACTGATGCAACGCAGTGAGAGCTTTTCAGCGTTTCATAAATGCCACTAAAGGGATTACAATGCAACCGATGCACATATTGCATATCGCAGCTTGCCACATGACATAATACCGAAACGAGGCGCCGCGGCGTAATGCAACTGCACTTGAGCTTGAACTTGGCACTTGGCAACTGCCACATGCCACATGCCACTTGCAAATTGCAACGATGAGGCTCATTGAGTAATGCAGCTTGGGTTTCGTTTCGGTTTCGTGCCACGCTGTAATTTAATGACATCGTTAAAGTGTTTAATTACCATATGGTTTGAGAAACAAATGAATTTGTTAGGAAAAGAAAACTTAAGTAAATATACTACAAGTAAAATACATTATAACAATTAGACCCTGTAGTTAAAAGCACATAGAGTATGTTAAGTTTGTTAATTGGAAAGTGACCAAACTTGATATTTACTATATTTAGATACCTTAATAGCTTAAACAGTTGGTTTTCAATTCATTTAATCCATGACCTCTTCCGCCTCAAAAAGTCAATTAAATCTAGTTAATTTTTACTTAAAAGAGCTAGATCCGTGAATTTTTGTATCTGTTTTTATTTTTATTTTGTAATATATTTGAATTACGTTATTGAAATTACTTATATTTAACCATAGTTCAATATTCTACATATTAGATACAGGGTCTCTCACAGCTGAGTTTGCTTGACTCTAGTTTTCCCACTAGGTTAATATTACATCAATTTCATTTTAATCATTTGACATCTAATTTGTTCTATTTTAAGCATATTTAAACAGTAGAAAGCTTCCTCTCCAGAAACGGAACTGTCAGCTACAAGCACGTTCTATAGATACTCCATTAGTGAGTGCCTCGATTCATTGTCTTAACCCTCAACAAATTGTCATTTGTCATTTGTTGCGCTGCTTCCTGTTTCCCCATACACATAGATAAATTTTAGCATGCTGGATTGCAATTTGCTCGACAAGGTCGTCATCGGCGTTGCAACAATTTGCAAGGGGCAACAACTACAACGACTACAATCAGACTAAAAAGCACTTTCCAAATTTTCACACAAACGAATTGAGACAACGAGACGTCGAGACTTCGAGACGTTGAGACTGCGCGGCATACGCTGCGTATGAGCAATGCAAGCAATTCACGATCAATGCAAACGAGCTGCTAAACTGAACAACTGAAAAACAACATAGAGAAAGACACAAAAAAAAAGAAAAAAGTCAAATGAAATAAACAGAAAATAAATTTTGCAAATAAATAAATCGGAAGCACCTCGCAGTGTGCGTATCTGTATCTGTATCTGTAGTTGTAGCTGTATTTTGCCAGAACAATTTATAAGATATAAAATTCAAAAGCAACAGCAACAGCAACAACAGCAAATGCATTGAGCGAATGTTGCTGTTGTAATTTTTTTTGATGTTGTTATTGTTGTTGCTGCTGTTGCTGTTGCCGACGCAACAAGTTTCGTGTGCTGCTGTTGCTGTTGCTCTGTTGCCAATAAGTTGTCGCCGTTGGCGTCGGCTACGGCGTCGGCGGCGCAGTCGTCGCCGCTGTCTCTTAGTGTTGTTGTTGCTGTTATCGGCTTCGTTTCGTGCGTACTTGGACCGCTCAATAACGCTGTTGTCGCTGCCGCTGCTGGCGTCGCTGCCGCCGGCAGTCGCTGTAAAAACGAAAAACATAAAATGAGTAGAAAAAAACAAAGTAAAAAAATAAAAATTAAACGAAAGCAGAGGGTATTTAACCGACCTCAAATCAATTTGCAATTTCAGTCTATCTCCGCGTTGCAGCGTTGCATGAACTCGCGAACAAAACGGACCAATATATAAACGGCAACAACCACAACAACAACTACAGTATCAACAACAACAACAACGGCTAACAACGGCTTAAATGACAACGGAAATAATTAAGAAACTTGCACGGGCAACAACTGAACAAACGGAATAACAACAACTATATATTTTTTAACATTTAAGCATTAAAAAATCCAAAAAATACCCAAATGCAGACGCAGTTGAAATCGTAAATTTAAAACATTTGTTGTATTTATCAACAATAACAATTGTTGCGGTGTCGTTTTTTAACGACTATCAAATGGTGTCGGTGTCAAGCGCGACCTAGAAAACAACTAAATAAAAATAAAATAAATAAAAGCTGAAACAGAAACTGAAACCGATATCGAAATTGAAATTGAAATTGAAACACCCTCCCCTTGTCCACAAATATCAAATATAGTTAGAATTCGAGGCACGTTCAACGCTGGCTGCAGAATTACGCAAAAACAACTCCAACAACAACAGCAACAACAACTGAGACAACAAACAGCTGACGTTCAATGAACGCCCAAAGCAAAGCGTAAATGCAGACAGTGAGTGCCAAATGTAAGTGCACAGACAGCAGCAGCAGCTGGAGCTGAACTTGAAAGTGAAAGTAAAATTCGCCAGACGCATTCAAAAAGCGGCAAATCATCACGAGACGGATTAAGATACATTGTTACAGATACAGATACAGATACATAGATACAATTTGAATTGGAATTCGAATTAGAGTTTGGGTAAAGCAAGTCAAGCTTTTGCTGGAGTGCCAAGTGCCGAGTGCTCAGAGCATCAGCCAACAATTCAAAATGTGCGATCAGGATAAATCCCAGTCCTCCTCCTCCTCCTCCTACGAGGTGAAGGCGCCTCAAGGTCACACCTTTGTGGTTTCCCCCGTGACGACCGATGCGGTGCCAATACTTACAGCAGTGCCTGTGATGAAGCCAGTGACTCAATTGAAGGAACAGTCGGAGACGGTGCCGGAGTTGGAGGAGCAGCCATGTTGCAGCTCCCAGGCTGTGGTGCCGTTGTCCTCGTCGCTGCCCTCGAAGCTGCTCCGTTTGCATGCCAAGCGCTCGGCACAGGCGCTGCTCCATCAAATAGAGTCACTGGACTCGCAGTTCGGCTCGGGATCTGAGAGTGCGCCACCAAATCCCAGTGCTCCGCCGCTTAGCGATGATGCGGTCCTGGATGTGGGCATGGGTTCGTCCATTGGCGATTCCGAGGAGTCCGAGGAGGATGACGAGCTCAAGCCGCTGGCCGTGGACAATCACATCATGCACGAGCCGGAGCTGGGCGAGCGCCAGGCGTCGCCGCCAGCGGTGCCACTCAGCGAGGCCAACCTGGAGAAGTTCCGCAAGCATCACCTGGACAACATCTATCTCCATCCCAACTTCAACTTGGACGCCTCGCCACCACCTGCCGTGGCTCCGGCCAATTCTCCGGTGCTGGAAACTCGTCGTGCTCATCGTTCCTTTCTCAGCCTGAAGAAACCCGCCGAGGAGGAACCCAAGACCAAAGAGCAGCCTCCATTGGAGCGATCGCAGTCCGGGCAGTCGGAGGTGCCCAACGAGATTGACACGCTGGATGCGTCGATGGTGCCCAGCGAGGAGTTGGCCACGGAAATCACCGATGCCGTGGAGTTTTACTTCTCCAACGAGAGCATCCTCAAGGACGCCTTCCTGCTGAAGCACGTGCGTCGCAACAAGGAGGGATTCGTCAGCCTCAAGCTCGTGTCCAGCTTCAAGCGGGTGCGCCAGCTGACCCGCGAGTGGAAGGTGGTGGGGGATGCAGTGCGTCGCAAGTCCCACAAGATCGAGCTGAACGAGCAGGGCACCAAGGTGCGACGCCTGGAGCCGCTGCCCAGCTTCGACGAGACGATGCCCTCGCGCACCATTGTGGCCTGTGATCTGCCGCTGGACAAGCTCAGCATTGAGAAGGTCTCCGATCTGTTCTCCAAGTGCGGCGAGATCGCCCTCATCCGCATCCTCAAGCCGGGCATGGCCATTCCCGTGGATGTGCGCCAGTTCATGAACAAGTACCCGGAGCTGCAGCAGAAGGAGTGCGCCCTAGTCGAGTACCTGGAGTCTTCGTCGGCCCGCGAGGCCCGCCACTTGGCCGGACCCTTCCAGGTCTACGAGATGGTGGCGCCCAAGAAGAAGACGGGCAAGAAGGCGGCGGTCATCCAGCTGGCAGCTCCCGTTGCCCGCATGGTCGAGAACTATCGCTACTACAACGACGCCAACTGCGAGCGGACTCGTGGCGGCAGCTTCTCCGGGCTGTCCAGCCACGATCCCATGCACGATCTGCGCTTCAAGCTGAAGCGCAACAACTCCGACTTCCAGCCGAGTTACTACCAACAACAGCAGCAGCTGCATCACCAGCAGCAGCATCAACAACAGGCAACATCCTATCATGGTCATGGTCATGGTCATGGCTATCAGCACTATCAGCCACGTGGCAGCATTGGATTGGAGCAGCAGCCGCCGTCTCCTGGTTTTTTTGGCTATGCGCCCAGACGCTACAGCAATACGTCCACAATCTCGGCCAGCACGGCGGCTGCCTTGGGCGAATCCTCGACCGCGCCCTCAGCTGTCATCGCAGCCATCGCCAGCAACAACAATCCGGCTAATCCTTCGTCAGCTGCTCCGATTAGCAGTTTGCAGCGTCGTCTCTCCAACTGCTCGGAGCAGAACTATGGACCCGAGTCCATGTCACGTCGTGCCAGCAACTGCTCCGAGACAGGAGCTCCTCAGCGTCGGGACTCCAACTGCTCGGAGAGCTGTCCCTGCTCCAGACGCGTCTCGGACTTTGGCCAGTCGGAGGCGTATCGCAAGTCCTCCGTCTGCTCCAACGGCAGCTGCCCGGGCAACGGGGAGCGACGCTACTCCAACGGCTCAATGCAGTTCGAGAGAAGCTTCTCCAATGCCAGCGATGGCAACGGCGGTGGCTTCTATCGTCGTCCCTCCAACGACTTCAACGTGGAGCGTGAGCGGGAGCGGGAGCCGGATCAGCTGGTGGGCGGTGGTGGTGGTGGCTATCAGGTGTGGCCACGTCGCTACTCTAACAACTTCCAGCAGCTGAGCAGCAAGCTGGCCGCCTACGACAATGCCCAGTACATCGGTGGACGTCGCATCTCCACAGACTCCGGCTACGATCGCCGCTGCTCCTTTGGCTCCGAGTTCGAGGGATCGCCTCGCTCCCGCACCGGCAGCTTCCTGAGCAGCTATAAGCACGGTCCGGGCAGCGACTACGATGGCCAGCCACGTTCACGCACCGGCAGCTTCCTCGACGGCTCGCCTCGCTCCCGATCCGGCTCGTTTGCCCAGCGGGCCGCCGAGAGTCTGGTGCGCACTCCAATGGGCCCGGATGGCAGCAAGGGATTTGGCCAGCGTGCCCGTAAGTTTGGCCAAACCGTATCGCCCGTCAACTAGACGCGGCAATGGCAAGGATCAAATCGAATTGTTAACTAATTTTAGTGGGTAACTTGATTGTTGAAATGTGAAATTATTTAATGGCTGTACACTGTGATGCTGTCCAACTGTCCAAGAACCACAACCACGCCTATGCCCACGTCCACGCCCCTTTTTGTCTTAAGTTACACTCAAAGCTGCAAACATCTTCAAATTCTTAAAAAAAAAGTTAAATAAGTTAAATTAATTAATATTTTTATTGACTTACAAAATTAACGAAAATTTAAAACAATCGAGAAATTAATTATTTATATTTTCTTTTCAATTAAGCCCATTTACGATCCACAACCACAGGTTCAGGGGATTTTGAAACCATCAATGCTATTTTTTTTTTAAATCTTGAAAGTTTGCAGTCTTGCTTAAAATTAAAGTAACGAATTTCTAGCTCGTAAGCTTAATTATATGAATTGACATTGGTGTCTAGACAAAGAAAATGTGGCATTTCTCTTGCACTTGAACCACTGTGCAGCGTGTCCTTCAATTGAAGTTCAGCTAACAAAAAACACTGCCAGTTTATAGCCTAGGTTAAAATTTTGCTGGTTTAAAGTAATGCTAACTATTTTTTTTTTTAAATCTCTTTAGTTTGGGCAGACAAAAAGTAAATCGTCAGTAACCCCTTATTGTTATAATCTTTATAAACATTTTATAGTATTTAAGCCATAAAAAACGCGTCACAATCGTTAACTGTTAAGGTTTGCAAAGGTTAAAGAACATTTCTATATAAAAATATTATGCCATATGTAAAAGTGGCCATAATTAAAATTATATATATAATCGTATATAGCAAAAACCAACTTAATTAGACTCTCAGGATTATAGTTTAAAGATATTCTATGCTTCTATTGAACAACAGCAACAGAAATGCCACATTCTCTTTTTAACAATCAAATTCATTTTCCCTTTTATGTTTGTTTTCTGTTTATTTTTGAGCGCAAATTGTGCAAAGCTTATATAACTTTTATATATATATAGTTAAATAAATAACGAATTAAGAAACTTGGTTGTCCTTTTGAGGAAACAGCAAACGGTTTATTACAGGAGAGAATAAAAATATTTTTCATTTTTAGCTTTTAATTTTTTGTTTATTATGTGCAAAGCATAAATTATAATTTATGTGTTAACAATCAAATTATATACTATATTCTTATTATCTAACTGTAAAACACATTATTATTATTATTATTTTAATATAAATATATTGTATAACTTTTGAAAATTGTATGTGAATATTATTAAACAATTTATTTTTTTCAAAAACCAAAAAAAAGATGCTGAACTTGAAAAGAGGCTGCGGAGACGAAAAATATTTACAAGGCTGTTCCTAACTTGAATTTCAAATTTGTCAAATTGTGCCAACTCATGGTCCATGCGAAAGATTGCGCAATAGTCTTCCCAATCCCCTCCACCTCCACCTCCACCTCCGACTCTCCCCTTGGCTTTTCAGATTGATTCGCTTGAAATTGAAAGCAAAATTCGCAGCTCAAGCGACGGCACTCGAGAACCGTTCGAGGCGAAGGTAACTAGGCCAACAAATACAAAAGATACAGTTGGAGTTGCAGATACAGATACAGATAAAAAGATACACACGACATACAGACAGACACCCCCATGTGAAAGCAACAATTTCAATATGAATTTGATTATCGATTCGCAAATGCGCATTTATGAGTTTAATAATAATTTGTGAAGTGACACACGATCAGTTCAAAAAATGTTGACGCGTGACGCATGCAACGTTAACTTCCAGTCCAAGTCGGAGCTGGGGAAGGAGACGGAGAAGGAGAAGGGGACGGAGACGTAGTCCGACTCTCTCGTAATTGTTCATAAAGCGGCCGTTAGCATTGTTGGTATTTACTTGTAGTTGTTGTTGCTGTTGTTGTTTTAAGCTGCAGCTGAAGTACTTATAAATACTCCGGTACTCGTATCTTAATCGTTGCCCGTGCGTGTGCGATTTTTTTGCGGTTCCAAGGTATTTGCGTGTTTCATTTTTCAGCTTGTGTGTTGTTTTTTGTCTTTTTTTTTTTTTAAATATTTCAATATTTTTGTTGCTTCGTGCACGCATTGCGCCGCCCACTCCAAAAAAGCCACAAAGAGTTGGACCCCCAAACAACAAAAGCAACAATTAATAGAAACTAGTGAGAATAGCTACAGTCTAGCAAGCCCGACTGTATGAGACCCAGTCATTTAACTACAATTATATATATACATTTAGATAAATAGCTCAAAATTTAAGTATGTTATAAGCGGATGTGTTATGGTTCTAACATAAACTTGATCTGCTATGGAATCCATATACCAAGTTTGGTGTCAATCGGTTGTATATATAGTCTCTGATCAAATTTAAACAGACAGTCGGATGTGGCAATATAGACTCAGTTGTTGATCCTAATCATAAATTAATATATACACAAAACGAGACCCCTTCTGCCTGTTACGCACTTTTTGTTTTCTCACAAACTTAATAGACCCCATTTACAATATTATATACAGGGTCTACAAAATAAAAAACCTGTTATTTTTGACTGAACTAATTGTCGCACATTTCTCAGCGCGTGGGCAAAGGAGCTGCGATCTCAGCTCTTTGCTCCCAGCACTAACTTTTGCTTTTGGTAATTTACTATGAATGTATCTATGATATGAGCTTAGCTGGCCAACAGGGAAGCTGTGCGTGCTGCTTGCATAACTGTAATATGCTTTAATCTGCAGACCACATGCAATTTGGAGAAGGCTGCAATTGCCTTGAAGCTGGCACGAGTGCAGGCATCGTTTTATGAGCTAATTGATGATCTGAGATTGTATGTATATAACTTCCGGCTAAAGTACGAGTACTGCACATTTAAGTATAGTCACTAAAATTAGACGCTCAGCTCAATTAATGCTAATTACGAGGAACCCAAAAATCATACGCAAGTCGAAAATGAAAACAAACTCCAGAAACAGAAAGCTGAATGAGCAACCGGTTCAGAACAAGATCAGAATGTTGGCTGGGTTCATGCTCAAATACATTGAGTGAGGGCACTTCGGGCCTTATTTTTAAGCACTGTAAATTATATGAGGCAGCTAACACATAAATTTTTAAGCTGATAACTCTGGCAAGTCGCAGAATCTTCTCAGCTGTCGATGACATAACTCGATCTGGGATCCATGACTGTGATCGCTGTACAATGAACTGTGAGCGCGTCAGCACCAAATTAAGATGTTCAGCTGCCTCCGCTTGCCACTTGTGGCAAATCTTGGCTCTGACCTTGACATGCGTATCGCTTTTTTGGCAAACACAGCGTTATCCTTGACGCAGCTAAAAATGTCTCAAAGCGACGAGCGACGCGCTCGCAAATTCAATGAAACGCGATGTTGTGTATAGTAGAACGTGCCGTGTGGCAAGTGTTGCAAGTGCTACCTTGACCGTCATTCAACAAGTATAAAGGCCTTTCGGCAAAAACTTATACACAGCTAAAGCGACAGCGACAGGCAATGAGAAATTTACCTGCGTCTACATCGCGTATGTGTAATATTCACTTCCGGCAATTCACCAAAAGGTTGCGCCTTTTGTTTAGCCTGTCATGTGCGTTGTGGGTTTTCATTTATCTTCAAGTACAACAGTTAAGAACACTTTACATACACAATACAATAGCAACAAAAGTGCGTAAGAAATTTCCGCACAACATTAACATGCACATTCAGTCGTTTTCATTTAATCAAAATGTTCAATTCGGAGGCTAAAATAAATATACATATTCTACACATATAGTATATCTTGCTGTACGTACATATGTGTATATATATTAATCTCAATTGCATAAACAATTTTAGTCAGGTTGACCTCAGCACGTTCTTTTGTTGCCAACAAAAATAAATTAAGAATTATCGTACTTACATGTGTTTAATCAATCAACATTGCTGTCAGTCAATTAACATTTAACGATTCTCACCGATTTTGAAGTATATTTAATCAATCTTAGATATTTCATATTTCAAATTTCAAATACTCGTATACAGACTAAAAGTTACATCTTACATTCAGTTATTTATATTAAATTATTAATTAACAATTTATTGAGTATAAATTTCAATAATTTAAATATTCAAACATATCCAACAAAAAAACTATTGCATACTCTTGAGTGATTTTAATTCCATAAGTTTGCTGCATAATTTTAATAGCAAGTTTGAGCTGCAGCCTAAAATTACACTACATTTTATGTTAGAGCTACAGATGAATATTTCCGACATCAGTTTAAAAGTATGCTACAGTTTTTTCATTTCAATAAATTAAGGCCCTATTCTCCTTCAGCATGCTGTTTTTGGACCTTTTTTGAAAAAATTCTCATTTGAAAACGCAAAAAGATATTTGAATTTTGTTTTTTTTATTAAATTAGTAATGAATGCCTTTTTGCCTCGATACGAGGGCTGTTCAAAAAGTAATGAGACTTCAAAGTTGGTGGTGCAAAAAGAAAGGTGTCGTCACGGCGGCCACGATTCCGGGTCTCCGGAGCGTCGGAAATGAAAAAAAAAACGGGGTTATGATCAGCATAGATGTAATTCTGGCCCGTAGTAAAATAAAAATTTTGCGATTTTTTTTGACAAAATGGCGGCCACTTGAAATTGAAAATCGAATTTGGACCCATTTTTTTGTAGTTTAGTGTAAAAAAAAAATAGTAAAAAAAATCGCAAAATTTTTATTTTACTACGGGCCAGAATGGTGACAATTCTACGTCGATTAAATTTTGTTTCATCCAAATCGGTTTAGTAGAACTGGCGGAATCGTGGCCGCCAGCTCGAAAAACGTGGTTTCGAGATAAACGCGTTTAAAGTTTTGACTTTACATGCATTATCATTAACATTGCTGGATAAAAATGACCATATCTCCTTAAGTATTTCGAATTTCTAAAAATCCTTTTAGGGGCATATTCACAACTACCCAAGCTATAAATAAATGAAAAAAAAAAAAAGTCGAAAAAAAATTTTTGCTGAAAGAGAATAGGGCCTTAAGTTGCCAGGTGCAAACAACAAGTGCGCACGTTCTTTCAATAAATTTGAGCAAAATAAAAATATTTATAAAATAAATAATTGTAACCATATATTCTTAAATATGATTTGAAGTAGTGATGTAAATCCAAACAGTGAATCGAGTCTCCGACAGCCAGGCGCGCACTCGGGACGTGGATCTCGGGGGTCTGCTGATCGGCAACACGCTGACGCGAACGCGCACCAACGCGAACGGCGCCGTTTCCGGTGGCATTGCGAACCAGTTCCGCGTGGGCAACCTCGGCCTGGGCGCCTCCCTCTCGCCCGACAACCTGCGCCAGGGCTTTGGCCTGCAGCGCGGCGCCGACGACAACGCGCACCTCGGCCTGGGACTGCTCAGCCTCGACCTGGCCAACAACGTGCAGCGCAGCAGCAGCCTCGGCCAGGCGGAGGTCAACGCCCAGGGGCGGGCAGCAAGTGTCGGTTCCAACAGCAACTCGTCAATGTCAGAGAGATGGTGAGCAACTACAACGCCTACGGACGCACCCGCAATGGACAGACGTCGGCCAACGCCGTCGGCTTCGGCGGCAACGCGCTCACCCAGGGCGCCACCTACGGCAGCTTCCCCGTCAGCATCGCGCCACTCAGCAGCAGCAGCGTGTCTACCAGCAGCAGCCACTTGTCGCCGCCAATCGCCGCCAGCTGCGTCGTCCCAAGCGTCGGGCTCAATTCGTGCCGTTCGGTTACCCACAAAAGAACTACAACAACTTCGGCTACAACAACTTTGGCGGCTTCGACGGCGGCAGCTTCCAGAACACGGAGCGACCACGTCGCCAGTTCGGGCGTCCCGGCAACAACTTTAACTTCGGGTTCCCGAAGCAGCAGCAAGGTGGCAAGAATCGTGGCAGAGTGCAGTCGTCTGGCAACGCGGGCGCCCAGGGCGGACCCGGGTTCAACCAGCAGGCGGGCAGCAACAACTTAGCCAACCAGAACGCGGACAGCTCCCAGAACGGGGGCAGCAGCAGCATCGGGTCCAACCTGCCCGAAAACGGCAGCAGCGGACAGGTGAGCTCCGCTAGCACAAACCAGCAGAGCGGACCGGGCTCCCAGTCGCAGGCGCTGAACTTCGATGGCGAGGGTCAGCAGGCGTCCAGCTCGAATGCGAACGCGCAGCACACGCAGGTTGGCGGCCAGGAGACAATTGGCTCGAACAGCGGCTCGAAGGCGACCAACAACAACGCCGGCGGCAGCTCGACCAACATCGCCAACAAGGACACCCTGGTGGTCCGGGACGGCAACCAGCAGACGGTCACCTCCGGCGCCAACAGCCAGTCCATCCTCCAGGGCAACCAGGGCCAGGGCAACGCGGCGGCCAACACGGCGGCCAGGCTGGCCTCCGTACGCCTGACCGCCAAATGGCGCGAGCTGTGCATCAGCTAGACAAAGAGATAAAATATGAGTTAGAGTGCGAGTGCGACCAAAATGTTAAATGGTTAAAGACCAATTTCATAACCTCACTTTTCTGTCCAAACATTAAAAAAATTAAATAAAGTAGATCCAATTTTTATTTTTGATTGTGCTCGAGAGGAGTATATGGAAAGGAATGCTGAAAACAGTCCTATGTGTTTCAGTCATTCAGTTGTGTGTTACAGAGGAGCCTACTTGTGTTTCGAATATATTTCAATAGCAACTATTCAATTCAAGAGACTGGTCTATGTGTGTGTGTGTGTGTCAGGGTTGCCAGGCATTGTCATTATCCTCTACCCTGTATTTAAGAAACTAATCGAGGATTCACAAGTAAATATGTAAAAGGAAACGTAGTTGTAAATACAAAATACACTCGTAAATTTGGACTTGTAAGGTTACTAGGTCGATGGTCAGACCAACTTTAAATTTTCATAGCTTTGCCTAAGCTAGAAAAATTTTTAAGCGGAACCACATTTTGATCAGAATTTCATTCTACATTTAAATAAAGTAAACGTTCTGTATAGTCAACCCCTATACAAGCCACATTCTATTGTAGCAACCTCTGTATAAGCAACTTTTTTGAATTCAACTTTCGGTACAAGCAACTAAAGTTTTATTTTTCATTTTCATTCTACCGTAAAAATTGAGAAGAAAGACAGAATATCAAGTTCTTTAAAGCCATTTAAAGCGACTTTAAATGTAATATTGCCGAAATGAATTTTTTCCAAAACAAAGGACGATATACCTTTTAATAGACTGTACAATTTCGTATTCGAAAATGATTTGACTGAGATCGATATAACGAACCGGAGGATAATTTCTACGTAAGCAACTATTTCCATATAAGCAACTATTATAAAAATTTAAGTCAGGTTAGTTGCTTGTATAGACTTAATTTCGTTCTATTTCGTTCAGAAAAAAGTATATCACACCAAACATGCCCTGGGGTATGTATACAAAATTCGTCGTATTGAGACAAAATTTCAAAAGGAGAAAGGTTGCCAGACGGTTAAATGTATCTAACGAATTAAGGTCACACTGAGGTTGGTATTGATATTGGTTGTAAAAGTAAGCAATTTTTCTCTCTCCAGTGGCTCTATGGCTAGAGTCACCGACCTGTCAGAATTAGAATTTTCAGTTAAATAACTAGGGTTCGAATCACACAAATTACAATTTTAGTGATTGTTCCTTGGAAAATTTTTAATTTAAATATAGAGATGCAAATTATTTTAAATTATTAAAATGGATTTTTACAGTGGCAAAAGCATTAAAAAATACAAGAGTAAAAGACGGTGACACCAAACGCATGAGCGTAAAAGAAATAATGAGAATGCTTGCTTTGTACAAAACAGCTGTTCATTGAAATTATACTCATTGAACTGGGGATTTATCATAAATACGACAACAGAAACTTAAAAAGGTCACTCACTAGCTACAGTGTTATCACTTTGCCACATAACACAAATATCATAGTTTCTGAATACCCTAAATATTTTTTTCCAGTTGTTGATTTTTTAATGAAAATCGATTTAATAAGCCCAAAATAATATCGAGTTACAGTACTTGAGCTGCCGAAAATGCTATAAAATTAGAAAGGATTTTCTATTAGAAATGGAGAAAATTGTTCAAATTACCAGGCGAACAGAACTGAAATTGAATAGTAGGCTTTTGCCTAAACCATCGCTTAAAGAGGAGCAAAAATCTCAGAGATTCTGCGCTCAAATATTTTCACTCGAACAATTTAAATTTCGCTCAGAAGCAAAATCGGGGCGTCCCATTGAAGCTTACGACGAACCAAAAACTGCTGAAACCTGAAAAAAAAGCGAAATTAAGAAAATTAAAAGTGGTCAGTTTTAATATTAAAGAATATTTTAAATGTAATTTTGGAACGTTTCATTTTTTTTAAATAAACAAATGTTTGACTTGTAAAGTTTCTAAGTCAAAATTCATACTTTCCTAACTGTGCCAAAAATAATTAGATTTCCAATCGGAATCTAATCTTGATCATGGTTTTCTCAATTTGCTCTGCATTCAAATTTTATTAGATTTTTTTAAATAATTTTATTGCAAGAGTTCCCGCTTGTATTTTTAAAAAATTCAAAATTTAAGATTTCAAATTTTAAGGCAATTAACTTCTTATGCCATAACTAGTATAAAAGCTGTTAGGTCATTCTGCATTCAAATATTATTAATTTGCTGTCTAGAAAATATGCAAATGATTCTGGGACCCTTGAAGGATCGATTTAAAAACTGTTAATAAATGATTAGTTGAGGCAATTAAAGTTCTCTTAAACACTGATTAATTTTGATATTATCAGTAATTGATAAGCTAACTGGCAGACTATCTATGATCCTTGTTGGATCCTCTAAATTCCTAGCCTGGCAGGATGTGACTGTCGCGACACTCCGACGACAATTCGGTATGCCAATGTTCCGTTCTTGCCACAGCTCCTTGCCCCAATACCCAATCCCCAGACAGTGTCACCTACACATGCCACACTAGACATTTTTATTTTCTAGCTGGCGCCTGGAGGCGTTTGCTAATTGCGCCTAAACGGCGACAATGGGCGCCAACAACGACAACAACATAAAGGAGAACAACTTCCAGTAGAAGGGCAAGAATAATAAAACAGGAAATAGCTTCATGGGAATGAGGAAATCTCTTATGGATTAGGGGAAGGCAGCATTCGCTTTGTAGTTTATACCACATGCAGTTAGTTGCCACATCGTAGCTAATAATAAAAGCTAATTAAGCATTACACTGACAACACCTGTAAGTTATCTACGCGTGTGTGTGTGTATGTGTGCATGCCCCCAGAACACAACACTTTCAACAATAAATTGCCACTAAATGTCACTAATAAGTGTCTTCTCCAAGTGACAGACAGAGAGGCAACTAAAAATGTGATAGAGATAGCAAGCGATTTTCCAGGCAGTTGTAATTAATTTATGATTTTCCTCACCGCATTAATCTCACTCAAATGCTGGCGGCATCATTGGAGGAGCATGTGGGGCGCCTAAACACAGCACGCTCCCAAATGAGTTGTCGTTGTTGTTGCCTAAAAAATGTCATGCAGATGTGGCAAGGGGCAACATGTTGTTGCTGTTGTGGTTATTGTTGTTGTTGCTGTTGCGGTCTTAGTTCAGCTCATGTTTTCTTAGACATTTGTCATAATTTCCTAAGCGACATCAAATGTTGTTTCTGCTGGCTTACACTAAGCTACATGGATTTAACTAGTTGGCGATTTGGGGCAAACGTGTGGCGTCTATGCAATGTGAATGCAACATGCAACAAGTGCAGTGGCAACAGTCGACAGGGAGCTGTCTGGTTAAGTGGCATTTGCCAAAACACTTTCTTGGAAATTAATTAAAACATATGCTCATCACTTCAGGCCATAAATCAGACCTCGGCGACAATTATCAGTTTCAATTTGTGCGTAAAACTGTTTGATATCACAACAAGAACCACAGCAACATCTCAGGCCAATTAGCAGCAGCAGCAGGCAACACTAGATGTGCCCCAGACGGTGGCGGTGGCAACATCGTTTGGGATTGCCCTAACCCTTGGTTAGCCACCAATTTGCCGCCACTTGAGACGCGGAAAACTATGGGCAGGGAGTACGGGGGAAGGAGGAAGTGGCATTGGTTGCAGCTCATTAAAATGCCGCCGCAATTGTAGCAAAAGTCAAAGAAATTAAGCAAAATGCTGCTCAATGTTTAAATCTTCATCGATGCGTTGAGGTGGCAACAACAACTCAACTCGAATCAAGTTGACTTTTCCACAAGGAGGGGCGTTCAGACATTTTTCCCTGCCAGTTTCTCCCTACTCCCTATTCCTCCCACTGCCCGCTCCAGCTTTGTGCGTTGTCAACTGTCGTCCACTGAGTAATTACACTTAATTAATTGCCCTGGCGCTGTCACTTGTGCATTGTCTGCTAATTTTTCCAATTGCACTGCGTGCTACATCTACTTGCAACATGCTACGTGCAACTTTAATTGCTGCCATCAGCACGTGATTACCCAAATTGATTGTTTGCTTGCCTCATCATGTGGTGGGCCTTGATTTAGTTTTCTGCCTATAAAAACCCAGCCACAAAACATACATGGAAATTGGACTCCTTCTCCTCCTCCTCCTTCTCTTCCTTCCGAAAATGCTGCTCCAGCTGGCCATAAAAAAGAAAACGTTGATTTAAAGTGCATGTTTTGTAAATATCTAATTTGATAATTGGTTGTAATTTATGAGTTTGGTTCGCTTGTACAAACCATACATAAATGACGCCTTTTACGCGTTTCTCAGAACTCCCCACAAGCTCACAAAATGATCGCACATTAACTTAATACTCATACTCATACTCTGTTCTCGTTTTGGTTTTGGTTTGTCTCTTAATTATTATTTATATCTGTCAGCTTATAAGGCGTGCAGATATATAGTCGTATATAAAAAAAATATGGAACAGCCGACGTCTTGGGAAGTTTTCATGAATGAAATTAAATGCAGACACTGCCGCCTAATGAGGAAACTGCTCAACTCGAGTGAGGTAAGTTTTCAATTTTAAAGGCTGCTGATATATGATCAGTAAGAACAGTAGTAAAAAATACTTTTTTAAATCCGACATAAAGCAGGAATAGTACAATTAAATTAAAATTTATAACATTTCTAAATTAGAACTTATAAAATATAATTTTAAGTTTTAAAATTCTGAAAGGCATTCACAACAATTTGTGATTGATCCAGCATTTTGTAGTTAAAACATAGTGTTTTGAATTCTAAAATTTAAAAATATTGTAAAAATAGGCTTTACTATATTATGTATATGTAAAGTCTAAGTTTAAAATAAGAATTTTAATGTTTTTCAACAATTACACTATTAAACATTCATCAAGATAGTACGAAATTACCGAAAATGGAATGAACCTTTTAAGGCCATTAAATATCGCATTTACCGAACCTTTGTTCGAAGTTCGAAATGAATCGTAATTTGTCATTTTGTCGAAAACAAGTCTAATAGATGTGTACTTTATGTTATCTACATATATGTACATTCCAAGATACTTGTACCATTTGCTATTCGTAGAAGTCTATTAAAAGTACTTACGAAACATTTGATATTTCGTTGACATCCAAGCGGAAATTGAATGGAATTTCCTCGGCCCGGTTATCTCGTATTGCAGCTCTATTAGTTTGGTTAACACAAATTAGCGTCAAAGACAAACAAACATCCCAACAAATTAATCATGCTAAAATTTCGAAAAGAGTTCAATGCACGCCCAACACACAGATACAGACACATACAGAGACAGAGAAGGGATCTACTTCACCTTTGACGTAATTGGAAACCCAAATAACACGAGCAATGGCGTGGGAGTGTCTACGCCTGTAGATGTATCATTGTATCTGTGTCTGGGACAGATGTTTGGGAACGTTGCGGTTCCAACTAGACACCGACACCCGCTAACTTGAATGCATCATTAGTCGACATAAAAAAAGGGACCAAAAAACTGCGAGTTCTACACGCGACTCCGGACTCTCAAGTCTGAGATAGAGATGGAGATGAAGACGAAGACGGAGATGAAGACGGAGTCCAACAGCGACTCGGGGCCGTGATTTATGTTGCGTGTGCCTGACAAACACTTGAGAAGTGATGATTTATAATGAAGATGCATGCATTCGTATTAATTAAATTCTGACACGGTTGCGCTCCATTTAACGTTAAATGGCACTGAAGGAGCACGACCACAAAACTCTGTGCCACAAACTAATGTTTTGGGTTTCCAGTTGCTCGACTCAGCCAGCCTCGACTCCGGCTTGAATACGGTTCAAGTTTTGTGGCCAAATTGGTAATTGATTTGGAATGCCAGTGCCAAGTTATCATGCCGTAATCTGGCAGCGGAATTTAAAATATGGCAAGCAATAGTCGAATATTCATTAAGCGCAATTATGAAAATTAAGTTGTCATTTTGATTTGAATGTCGCGGCATGCGGCATGTGGCATGCGGCTCATAAGCATACGAGTGTATACTCATTAAATTAAATCAAACTGACAGCCACGCCTGGCTAAATAGATGGGCCTGGGCCTGGGCCTGGGCCTGGGCCTGATCCCCCCGTATCCCCTATTTCCTTCCCACTTCCCCTCTGCCACCTTCAACTGCCTCTAGCAGCGCCGACGACTAATTAACGTGCTTTCACATATTTTGCTCAAATTGTGCATAAATAATGAAGACATTATCGCCGCCTGCACAGACACCCTGTATGTCATGTGGAGTTGGCTAACAGCCAATTGAAAACTATCCTCAGCAATGGAAAATTCTCTCTCTCTCTCTCTCGCTTACTCTCTATAACCCTATCTCGCTCTTATGCTTGCCATCCCTTTCGACTGAAATATGTGTTAATAATTTGGAATTAATGAACGTTTTACATGTTCTACGAAGTCTACGAAGTCAGCCATAGAAATTATCCCTGAGTTTTTATTTCATTACACGAAAAGTGTGGCTGTAAAATGACAGGTAATAAAATCAGACAGAATGAAATATAACTGTGTAGAATGACCATATAAACCATATAAGAAATTATAAATATAATTACAAAAGCAGATCACAATTTTAGTTAGTTTATAAAAATTGCCTTTTATCAAGTTTTATTCTTTAAATATGGAAAAGACGAGTTAAAATTAAATTTAATTGAAGCGATTTAAGAAATGCATTAAATTTTATTAATTCGTGTGAATATTCTTAAAAATCAGCTAAATTATTTCTTATAATTTTACACAATTTTATCTATAATTTTTATTTTCTCACTAAATTTTAATTGAGTTAAAAAATGATATTGAGCACAGTCTTTAAATATAATTGTCACATATGTTTACAGATAATAATACAGATTTAATACAGCAGATATTGACAGTTGCAGATTCCAGCAATATTTGGATCGAATAAAATATATCGATATATATACTTTCATTATTATATGAACTTTCTAAATTCATGATCTTATTAATACAATTGTCAAGCTTTTTTTTAAATTATTTTAAGACGAATCCCATTTCTCAATGTGTTCGAATTCGCCTAGCATGAGAACATTCATCTTTTTACAAATACTAATGCATATTATTTTGGATCACAACCCCAATACGCCCCCAAATGATATATTACCAATTATATGTACGCATCTTCGAATGAAATATGTTGGCAAACTTATTATTAAATATATTTAGCAAAAGTCATCGAAATATTAAATAGCGCTACTTGTAAACAATTAGCAAAAAATTATGACTTTTAATCATAGCGATCATGCAAAGAACAAAAAAGTATATACCACACTTGTCATATCCGTAGTCCCGCCCTCTGTACACGGAGAGGCTGCGACAATTTCACACATGTTTTAAAAATAAACAGATGTGTGATATTCGGAAAGAGGCATCTTCAAGAGGCACCCCAGACATTTCTTTCCAATGCACGGGCTGAGTTTTTGGCGTTGGAAAGAGTCCGCTATATGAACAGGCCACGCCCACACACAAGATCTCAGAATACTCAGCGTACTTCAAAATGCAGGATCTTCTGTAGCGTTTTCCAATTCAATTTAGTTTTTCGAAAACAGCCGTCGCGAATTGTTGTGCTGTGTTCCGGCTTTGATTCAATACAGTCTATTCTTCCGATTCCGATTCGAAGTGAATGAAAATGAATACTCAATCTGCGGTACGTCGTCATCCGCACAGTTTCTCCATCGAACAGATTCTGGCCAAACCCGAGTCAAATACTCCCAGCCATTTTGTGGAACAAGCGTCCAGTTTCCAAGTGATCAATGATAATCACACGCAGTTGATTCATAACGAAAGTGGGCGTGGCAGTTGTGATGATTCGCGCGTTTCCAGCCCGGCAACTTCGAGTTGCCTTGAGGATGGCCTGGAGGATGGCAAAAGTGATATAGAACTTGCGTCGGATGATGGAAGTGGTGCGTATCTAAAGTGGGCTAATCGCAACTTATGGGGACATTAACTGTTCAATAAGCATTGATTAATTGGTATCAATTAGAAATAGTTATGTTAATATGCAATCCGAAATGTATTCTACTTCCTTACGATAATCAATCATCATCAATCATTACTTAAAGCTGTCCCTTTCTTTAAGTTTAACAGGCAAACTATCGTGATTTTGCCTTTTACCAGACCTTTAGATCTTGCAAAGACTTATAATGTTTAAAATAAATACAGTCGACTTATCATAACTCGAATTTTCTCTTACTCGAACAAGAACTTAATATACAAGAATTACAAAAGTCAAAACTTCATAATTCGAACTTTTTCTTTGGATACTGGTGATTCGAGTAGGGGTAGCTCCACTTTGGATTTTTTTATGGTATATGAATATGTATTTTTGAAGAGATTTGATAAAACTTTAAATGAATTAAATTAAATTAAATGATGCTTTTAATTGAGTTTAAACACAAAAAAAAAAAATTTTAAATAAAGTGATTAATTGCATTAATTATATGAATAGATAAACATGATGTAGAGATTTATACTAAATAAATTGGCAGACTATTTTTGTGATTCTGAAAATATGTTCAAATATTGAAATCTCAGACATTTCAGAAATATAAGCATTTCGTTTGATTTTTTATCAGAACAAAATTCAATGAAAATTTCATAAGATTTGTGGAGCACCCCTGTATGTAAATTCTTTAGATGAACTTTACTTTAGTAAAAAGTCAGATGTTAAAGGTTTTTCACAAGGATTAAAGCCATAATCATAACCGTAACTGTTAGCCTGTATTAAGCGATTGAAGTTGGTAACCATTACAGAAACCGTAACCGTAACCAAATCCTTTTCTATTATGTCGATACCCGAAAACCGATATAAATAATTGATTTTTTGAAAGATTGCTAAAAAGCTACTTTTTGTGTGAAAAGTAGGAAAAAGTGGTTAAAATTGGTCATTTTTAGGATTTTCAAAATATTATAAAAAATTACTAGCAAAAATATGTTTGAAACATTGTTTGTTGCAGTTACTCTTAGAATTGTTTAAAGATTTATCTTTTGAATCAAATAATTTTTTTTTTATAAAATCGAGGAAAACAGTTATGGAAAATATACTTTTACATAAATTCGAAATTTTCAAAGGGTACTTAATGGGTTAAGGAGAGTTTTATATCATTCTAACGGAATTTAAATGACCTTTCCATTATTTCCAATATGTGAACGATAAGGGAAAAAATAAGCCCCCAAATCTCAAAATGTTTGCTGTGCCAATAAATACGTTCGCCAGTGTACTTTCCGTCATTAAAAAAAAAAAACAAAAATGAAACTTATGAATATTTGTTTTCAATTTTACATATTCTTACAATTTGTTTCTCGGTATTCTCATTAAAAACGTTCTGAAAACTAACAATGAATTGAAGAATCAAGAAAGATATAAACTTAGTATAATTTACCAAATAGACCGTCGGATAATCAATCACTTTCCCAAATGATTTCCATTTAAGTACACAAAGTTAATTAGTTTTTTAAATGGATAAATGTATATGGTATAAATATCTATCATAATATTTTTTAGGTAGACAAAAAACAAAAGAACATCCTCTAATATGCAGTGGATGAATGATCTCGTCTGTCGTTTGCTACGATCCACAAACAAATAATCAGAAATTAGCCCAAGGGGCGTCAGAAATGATGATGTGCCGCCTGCTAATGATGCAAATGTCAAAGTTTGAAAGGAAAGCAGCAACAGGCGAGATCAGAGATGGGAGATAATCTCATCTCATTTTTTGGGGAAAATTTATATGACAATTTGTTTTCGGTCAGCAAGGGAAATGTGGTGCCAAATGGCCAATTAGATGCATTGACCACATCAAGATGAAATGATGCCAATTAAGATCGAGCGTATAAAATGGCCAAGTATAATATATATAAATACATACAAACATATATGCAATATACAGGGTGTCACTTGAGTGGTTTTCTTGGTGATTCGACCTCTGCCAATTAGATCGCCAATTGGCAAATGCAAATTAGTTGCAAATTGTTTGGCACAGCTCGCGACAATGGCTGCAGTCGGTAGCAATTGATGTCTAAATTTGATTCACATACCATTACGGATTCCTTGCCCTTCCTCTCATGCATTGCAGCGCACGACGACCGCAAGAAGCGTCCACGCACCGCATTCTCCGCCGCACAGATCAAGGCGCTGGAAACAGAATTCGAGCGTGGCAAATATTTATCTGTGGCCAAGCGGACGGCTTTGGCCAAGCAGCTGCAGTTGACCGAGACCCAGGTGGGAAAACACTTTCACTCCGCAAAAGAGTTTTTAATATAACAATTCATTTTCAGATAAAGATTTGGTTCCAGAACCGTCGCACGAAATGGAAGCGCAAGTACACCTCGGATGTGGAGACGCTCGCCTCGCATTACTATACCCAGCTGGGCATGGGTGGCCTGGCCCGTCCCATGGTCGTTGGGGATCGCCTGTGGCTGTTTAGCCAAACTCCCGCTGGTCCCACGCCCATACAATCCATCATGCTGAATGGCAGTGGCACCGCACCACCCATGCGTCCATACGGACCGCCGCCAAGTGGTGCCCTGCACGGTGCCAGTGTCATTGAGAGCGCCAGAAATGCGATATTGGCACGTGGACAGCCGCTTAATTTTGCACTACCTTTTGGCCTGGCCAAGCCAGTCCCGGCAGCTCCTCCTGGAGCAGCGGCGACCGCAACGCCAGCTGGCTATGTGCCGCGTTGCAAACCCTACACTGGCAGCTTTGTGGACTATGCAGCGCCACATCCGCACAACGAGGCGTATCTGCAGTTGAAATACGCCACGTTGCCACCGGAAACGGAAACGGCCACCAGCAATGGTCTGGCCGAGCTGGAACGTGTCTTTGGCGATGCCAATGCCAACTTCCTGCTGCAAAAAGGAGTGCAAGCCACAGCCAACAGCAGCACATCCTGTGGCTATGGACATGAAGGTCTCCAGCACGCGCAACGTAGTCGACGGGCCACCCGATCCGAGTCCGAGTGCAGTGACATTGACTGTGAGCAGCTGGACGAGGACGATGATGCTGTGGAGTAGCTATAGCTATAGATGGAATGATTGAAATAAGTAGCTAGATAGTGGTTAAAGATAACTTTAAAGTTTATGTTTAAATTGCACACACAAAAAATATGCTCATATAAATACAATGGTCATACAGGTGTAATGTGTATGTTGTCTATAGGTTAATAATATCTATCACTATCTGACAGTACAGTGGCACTGAGTCTGGGATCTGGATCTGGATTCGGATTTGGATCAGGGTATGGTCAAGTGAGTGGTCAAGTGTGTCTGTCCTCCAAAATGCTTACAGTTAACTATTGCTATACATTATTATATATTACATAAATATTGTGGGTCGGTTATTGGCTCTTTCTCTTTCCCTATCTCTCTCAAATTACAAATTACAATTAGATAAATCAAAATCACAAAGACTTATGAATTAAACTTCGAGCTCGATCTGGAGTTAACTTAAATGCTAAATGCCAACAACTAGTTGACCCTTTGTACAATAAAGTAAATTAACGAGAATCAGCATTGTTAACAAAAAGCGAACGTTACAACAAAGCCAGCAACAACTGTGCCTATTTACACACATTCTCTAACTTTCAACATGTTTTCTATGTAGGTTATTCTATTGCTTTTCTTTTGCGGGGTAACAATTGAAGCTGCTTCGTTGCTCGTCACAATTACAAACTAAACAGTTATAGTCTCTTTAGTAATGTTTCATACAATGGAGCAACACTGGATGCGGAAAAGGAAACGGAAATAGTAATTGATATAAAGTCATTTGTTACAATTAATTGTAAGCTACGGAATAAACTAAATAAACTAGTCCTATGTTTTTTGGTATTGCAAACAGTTTTAAAACCAATTGTTTTTGATTAGTTACGCGATGCATTGAGCTGTGCTTAAAGTCTATTAGCAATTAGCTTAGTGCTGTTAGCTCCACGATAGATCGTAGCCCTTCCAATTGGCATTCGGTGCCAAATGCACGCGACGTTTGTTATAGTAGAACGAGACGATTCCATGGTATGCAGTGCGTGGCACGCCACTCTGTAAAATAGATAAAAGTTGATAAGGAAAGAATAATGGGTATACAATAACCATATCACAGCGATACACACCTTGAAATCATCCATGAGACCCAGCATTCTAGTTATTCGCTTATACTGATCACGATTGTTGTACTGTATGCGCACTGGACCATCCAGGGCAATGAGATTCCGACGCAGTTCATCAAAGGTCACCAACGGAAGTACGTAGACTTGTTTCAAAAACGATTTATCATAATTATCCTATATACAGACAGCAGATAAGGTAAATTAAACATTAATAACATGGGAATGCGGAACACGCAAACTGTTTTGTACCTTTAATAAATAACTCATATTGATTTTGGTGAACTGCACAAAGTCCTCGCTGAGCTTAATGTGTTTCAGATACTTATCGAAAAATAAACCACTGAAAAACACAAAAGAATAATATATGTAAAAGCATTTTATGCAGCAATTGTTTGAGTTCTTACTTGGACACGCCAATCTTGCCGAAGGTTCGGGTACGTGAGATTTCAGGTCTGATGCAAACGCGATCCTTGCGCTGTTCCGGATGCCGTATCCAATCATCCCAGAACCTGTCAAGCAAATTAATGTTATTTAAAAATGAATTAATTAATTAATGCATTTAAATTCTTTTAACTTACGACTTGGGCCACTTGACGGACAGCTCCTGCCAAAGATCCTTGGTCAGCATCCAGCCCAGGCCGGGAAAGAAATCGGTGCGATAGAGCAGATCTGGTCTCGCCGCGTCCACCACATTCGCCTTGCCATTGTCATTCCAAGCGGAAACGCACCAGAGACTTGGATCCTGTTTGAGCAATTTGTGTGTGGCCAGAAAATACTCAAAGAAGTCGGGTGCCACGTTCAAATCATCTTCAACAATGACCACAAAGTCGAAGCCAATCTGAAACGTGGTGTTCAGTGCCCAGCCATAGTGGCGAGCTATCTTGTAGTATCCTTTGAATTTCTTCTCCTTGGGCAGCACAACGATATCGCTCAGATCGGGCTGCTCAATGAGTGTCACTTGTTTGCCAAACGTTTGAATAGCCTCCTTAGTGACCACGTCACCGCAATCCTGCCAGGAAATAGCAAGTTTTAAGGAATGATATCAAATGTTATTGAACTGTTAAAAACTCACCTGAGACACAATGATAGGAAACTGCTCGATGCTGGGACGATACTGCACCAGATTGTCCAAACACTTGACCACCGAGACTCGATTGCAGGCAAAGACCAGAATAGGAATGACGGGCTGACCATTTGGCAAATGTGTCTGAGTTGGTATCTGTGCTGGCGTTGATTTCTCCACTGTTTCCGGAGTTCCTCTGGAGACCGACTCTAATGCTGGTATCTCATTTGATATCTCGGCTGCCACGATGCTTATTCTGGGCGTTGTTGTCAGCTGCTGTTCGGTTACGTATTTGTATCTTAAGAATTCTATGAGATTACGTGTTAGTTTCATGCTTTTCGAGTTCTCAGCTAACGCCTCCGGCACCAGACGTTTCACCTGCTGCTGCTGCTTTCTGTCGATTTGGGCATTGCTAGTGCGCAGCAGCACATAATATGTGATGAACGTCCACATTAGGAAGAAGCTCAACACCATCACCTGAACCTTACGTGAACGCATTTTGTTTGTGGCTGTGACGGTGACTGTAACGGTGGGTGGGCGTAAGAGGGGGCGTTAACGTACACGCGTCTCACTCTTGCTCTTCTCTGTTTCCTTTAATGTGACATCTGATCGACGTGGCTGCCGTGTCCGAGTGAGAATTTATGTTTGTTGTATTTGTCAATGCGCCAGGTGCGCTCATATAATAATGCAAGCTGTTTTCGTCGGTGGGTGTGGAAGCTTTGGTTTTGTATTAGTTTCAGATTTCGTTGTTGCTGTTGTTGTTGTTGGCACCACCAGCAGCCCTTGCAGCGGCTCAGAATTGCAAGCTTAATATTGCTGTCGCACCACATTAGCATCAGCTGCGGGCAGAGTGAAAAGGAAGGGCGCTAGTGCTGATGCTGGTGCTGCTGCTGCTGCTGATGGTTGCTTGCTACATTTATCAATGTATCGCGCGTTACGCATCAGTGCGTGGCTTAACTGCTATTGTCGGCGTTGATGTGGAAAACGAATCGCCAGCTTGGCAAATATTTATATCGTGTTCCAAACTGAAAACACACGTTGCTTCTTCCTCCTCTTAATTGTCACTTCGTGTTTGTTTGTGTGAATTGTGTGTGGTATTTTAAAATTGGTACATGACTGGTCTCACACAAACGTAGTCAGCTGGCGACTGTGCGGCGTTGTGCAACACTTTAACAGTATGCCAACTCAAAATGGCACTGTTTGGTATTTATTTGTTTTTTTGCTACTTTAAAAAAGCTGGTCACTCATTAAAAGCCTGCTGCATTATACAGCACTGCAAACAGTGTTGCCAATTTAGCTATTTTCCCGACAGATTTAGTGGGTTGCAACTGGCGATTGCGGGATAAATTGTAAAACAGCGGGTAGCGGGACTCTTTGTAGAATTATTTCCATTTGAATGGCAAAAAAAAATCGATAAGCCAAACGAGCATTAAATTTTATCGTTTTTAACTATGAAATCAGTTGAATCGAGTTTTATACTCGACCGCGATTGTAAGATATAAATGCCTAAAATATATACAGTGGTCCACTAATGTCTTCATACCCCCTAACTTTGTCAAATTTTTGTATAATAAAAAAGATTAGATGAACATTTCTTAATTTAATCATCTATTCATTAAAATTCCATTTGAATGATGCAAAAATTTCCTTAACCCATTAAGTACCCATGGAAAGTTTTTAAATTTTTTTGTAAAAGTGTATTTGCTAACTTTTTTCCTCGGTCCCAATCAAAAAATATTTTGATGTAAAAAAAATCTTATAACAATTCTAAGAGCGATTGTAAAAAATATGAATAATAAATTCGCTAGTATATTTTAAGATTTTTTGAAAATGGCTAAAAAGCCTCTTTTTGTATGAGTAGGAGGAAAAAGGTGCTTAAATAGTAATTTTTATCAAATTTTAAAAAGTCATAAAAAATATTAGCGAAGAGATTTTTCAAATTTTTTTTTTGCATTCACTCCTAGAATTTATTGAAGAATTTTTTGGATAAAAATATTCCAAAAACACTGGATTAAATTAATTAAAATATCGTTCCTTTACTCTAGCGTTTTTTTTATAGCTATCAACAAATTTTGTTTAGCTATTTTCAGCATTTTTCAAATGCTATTTTGGCTTTTTCATGTCCCGAAGAGTTGGCAACACTGACTGCAAATTGCGAGCGAAATTCAAACAAGATATTTATTAAAGACAAAGACAGTTCAATTGGATTGTTTAATTTTATTAATTCATTTAGTTTTAGTCATTAATTAAATTAGCTTAGCAATTAAACTTAGAAGACTAGTAGGTGCTTACGTGTTAGACCAATTTATCAATTTATCGAAATTTTTATAATAATCACTGTGTTTGTTGTTGCTTGTTGATGTTGTTGTTGTTGTTGTTTTTTGTGTTGTGTTTTTTTGCTAGCTGTCGGAAGCTTTAGCTGAGAACAATTCTCATTAAGATTAAATGTAATTACGTTTTATAAATGGCAGTTACATAAGTATGTATATATATTAGTAGTAGGTAGTACATATATTTGTTTCTATTATTTTTTATTGCCATACACACTGCACACACGCAACGCCAACCTGATTAACTGCAATCCTGCCTGTTTGCCATCCTACTATCCTGTCCGCCTTCCGTTTGAGATTTACAATCGCCATCCTTCGACTATTTACATAAGGCGCCAACAACACAGCGCACAGATCAACGCCCAGAGGCTAAAGATGACTGGATGGACTGCACCCGAGCTCAGCTGTCCCAGCTCCCGCTCATCGACCACAAATGCTGGCACGGCACTGCTGGCGGGCGTCTGTTCATGCTCCATGCTGCGGCTCAGCTCGGCAAAGTTGCCGCGACTGTTGCGCGCCAGACGCTGGTTGGCCAACTTCAGTTCGCGCAGCTTCTCCTCCAGCTGCAGCACCTCGTCTGCGAAAAAAAACTCAATTAATTAGCCGGCACATAAAAAGGCTGGAATTAAAGGTAATCTTTCGTTTGTCGAAGATTTGATACCCTAGCAGAGAGCTGTATTCAATTTTTCATTGATGATTCCCATGTCAACTGTATGATAAAATAATCCGATTTGAACCAAATTTGTTCAGAATGTAAAATACCAAATGCACAATTTGTGAATTTGGATGGAATATCTTTAGAAAAACAAAGCGCAAAAGGTTTTAGTCGGCCTGCCGACAAAATGATACCCCTTGCCTATTTAATTGTATATAAAATATATTTTATTGCGTACTTTTAGGACCGTTCTGTTTGGCCGATCTTGTTGCGGTTAAGTAGGATGTTAGCCAATAATAATAGTTAGCATTAGCTAAGGTCGTTTTCCGCATTTTGCGGGGGCGGACAGGGGAGTGGCAAAAGTTTGAAACAAACTTTATCTGCGGGGAGTTTATAGAAAATGTAGACGCTCTAGCTCTTATAGTCTCTGAGATCAAGGCGCTCACACAGACGGACAGACAGACGGTCATGGCTAATCGACTCAGACGTTGATGCTGATCAAAAATATATGCACTTTATAGGATCGGAGATGCTTCCTTCTTCCTGTTACATAAATTGCAACGAATACAATATAACCTTTTACTTATTTTTTAAGTAAAGGGTATAAAAATGAACCTGTATCTAGAGGCAGACAGACATGACTACATATATCGACTTTACGAAATCTGTTAGAGCTCCTTAAATCCCCCTTAATAAAAATGAAAACTCACTCTTGTTGACGCCCTCGATGTCGTTGACTTGCAGGAACATGGCCAGCGATATTTCATAGACCTTATTCGCGGCACTAATCTCCCGCTTGCGTCTGCCGAAGCCCACCTGGTTGTTGGAGCACTGTGTGCCGAGGCATTTGTCCAGGCAAACATTGACTGTGGCACGGAACTGCACATAAGAGGAGTCGGGAAACTTGAAGGCCTTGAACTTGGCGCTGAGAATGTCGCCCTCAATGGTATTGAAGTTCTCGAACAGATACGGATCCACAGTGCAGCTGTATGGAGTATGGAGTGTAAAATGACGAAAGATTAGCACTGAAACTAATTGACTAATAACCATGACTAACGCACCCCTTGAAGATCAACGTTTCGGAGGAAGTGTGTGTGTCGGTAACATCCAAATAGTTGACACCCAGTCCATAAACGGGCGCCGAGTCCTCATCCAGATTGATTTCCATGGTCAGCGGTGTGCCCTGCATGAAAAAGTTGACTTTAGAGCTATTTCTATAACTGCACAGTATGTTAGGTAATTATTTTGACAAAGAAAAAAATAACATAATTTATTTTGCATAAAACAAGTTTTTCTTATTAATTTTATTATTTTATTTATTAATTTACCAATTGTAAACCATTTCTTTTGATATGATAACAAATATAATAATATGTTTCATTACAAGAAACTTTATAAATTGTCAAAACAAATACTTGATGTAGACTTGTTACCTACCGACTTGACGGTTAAATCTCTGGTGAACTTCTGGCCATCCTGGCTAACACCAATCGATAGTCGCGGCTCGGGAGCACGTTTTGTCAACGAGGTGGTAATCTCAAGATCGCTGTAAGGCAGAGTTTGACAGTTTGACAGATGGATAGAATGACAGAGAGAAAAGTCAGAGAGTTGAAAAGTGCTGTCGTAATGAGTAAACGCCCATTAAACGCTAAAACTGAAGAGGTAATTGAAGGACTTGGCGGCCCGTAAATCAACAGCGCACTCAAAAACAAACATTGTATACTCTACATATATCATTAAGTATATATGTATGTACATACATATGTCCAACTGACCAGTTGGCGCAACGTCACGCCCAGCAATTAAATTGACCGTGGGGGCATCGATTTGACGGCTAATTACCGGCTGGTAATGGCAGCCCGACAATGGACAATCGGACAATGGACCGACGTTCTTCTTTGATTTATGACCACATAGGGCTGTGCCTCCAACTGTGGCTGGAGCTAAAGCTGAAGCTGAGCATTTAATATGCCATAAAGTTTGCATAGATTGCGCATAAAAATATGCATAGATGCAATTTGAGGACGTTGCATTTTGATGGGGCAATTAAAAGATGCGCGAACTGGCCAAAAACTTACTCTGGTTCCTGAAAGCCCGCTGGCAACACATCGCGTCTGACCAATCCATGATGTTGCTCCTGAGTCTGCTCCTGAGTCTGCTCCCGTCCAGCGTTGGTGCCATTCATCATGACATTATAAACTGGACCGCTTGTGGTAATACATTTGACGCTGACAATCTCCTTGCTGCTGGCCGATTCAATGATGATTTTATGGTAATATACCTTTTTGCCCTGCGGTGAGAAAACAGCATGCACATGGCACATGCACCAGAAAAGGGGAGTTAAATACGAGCATCACTTCAACGATAAGAATTTTGTCAAATAATACTAATTTTATAAGAATACACATAAAGAGGGGAAAAACAGAAACACAAATGTGGAAAGTACTATTCCAAAAATTAGGAAATCCAGGTAAGTCAAAATGTAATTGGGAAATTAAAATTAAAAAAACTGAATTGGAACGGTAAAAATTAGGAAAAACCTACATATAAAATATTTTAATAAAAATCAAGTGATATTTATTGAAATAAAATTGCTTTCGAATTTTTCAGTCCTTTTTACAGAAGAAGTGTTTTCTAGAAAAGAAAGTGTGAGCCTGTTCTTTATTTAACTTTTACTTCTAACAATGTGAATGTATATCAATTTATACAACCACCTTAAAATATACATATGCATGTAGCAAACAGCATTTATTTAGAACCGTATTCATCTCCATTTTAGGAAAACACAAATTATCTTTACTACTTTTAAAAGGATTGCCAAAATTGAATAAATCTTCTAATATTTAACAAAAAAAATTCAAACGTAGTCGAAAAAAAGCTAATTTTCCAATATTAATAAGCTAAATAAAGTCGAACTTCTCTAGCTCGAATCACCATTAACAAAAGAAACTTATGTAATTCTTTTTTAAGTTTATTTAGTTTATTGCTACTCGATTTAGCTCGAATTAGAGACAATTCAAGTTTTAGAAGTTCGAGTTTATGAAGTTCAACTGTATTTTTTTTTGTTCTCCAATTTAACCTTTATTTTAAATTTAAGCAAAAAATGTTGTTATTATTTTTTTTGAGTAGTTCTTCCAAAGATATTCGGAATCCGCACAAGAAATTACTTTAACACTGGGCCATGGGCCACTGGGAGGGAGTTGACTTACCGTTAGCTGGTTGACCATGCGCGTCACGCCGCATTCGTAAAAGTCGCTGAGCGATAGGCGAAAGACGGCGAGGGCGCCATTGATTTCGGGCTGACAGCGCACATCCGGATAGCCCTTGAGACCCTCCAAGTAGATCTGCGGACGCTCAACATCGCTGCTGTTCGTATTGGAATTGGAACTCACATCCGATGGTAGACCAATGTCGACGCGCATCTGATCCTCGGAGCAGTGTACTTTGTGTGTGCCTGAAACAAGAAGAACAACAACAACAGTAAGAAATTAGAAATTGCAAAATGTAAATTAAATGAAAATTGCTGCCGTGTCTTAAACTGAAAGTCTACTGTCCACTGAAAGTGGGCTAGCATGTCGTCGCCATGGTGTAAACTGGCCAAACTAAACTAAATGCGCAGCCAGCAACGCCTTCCATGTCCAGCGCGGACATTGACGAGCTCAAGAGCCAAAGACTGAGAGTCTGAGCCTGAGACTGCGACTGAGATTCCACAGACTCAGACACAGGCTCCAGCGTTGAGCTAAACAATTGCCGCATAATTACTATGGAAGTGGAACGCGTTCGTTGTCTAAGTCTTTTGATTTTATTGCCTTGCTTAATAAAGCTGCAGGGCTGCTTTTAATACCCTGTAAACTGCATGGCAAACGGCTTTATTGATGCAACGCTTGGCGTTCTCCATTGTCCATGTTGCGGGATATCTCATTGTCATTATAGCTAAACTGATCTCATTGCGGCCACAAGCCTCACCGGTCTGGTCAGGAGGCAAAAAAAGCAAAAACCTGGCATTAGCCCAGAGAGTCAGTTAAGAGTCCATCCCATTGCCGGCCATTGCCGGTCAGTTCGTCAGTCAGCGAGACACACTCACACAGTGCTTTGGTTTAGTTTGGCCAAGTGTTTGGCATAATTCCAAAGCTAAGTTGTTGCTGCCGGAGCAGCGACTGAACTCCATCTCGCCATCTCCTATCTCGCAGAGTGGCAATCAAAATCTTATTATGGCCGAACATGTGTAGGCAGTTTCCAGAGAGAGTGTGCAAAATGATCGGCTTAAATGTTGAGGTTGCCATTAGCCTGGCTATATTTACTCGCATCGGTGTAGCATTCATTTCTGTAGCCTGATCAGCACCGCATTGCAAAGTAATTTGAATAATTTACTCTAAGTACTTAATCTCGTTCTAATGGCCACAACAGTCCATACACTTACACAGATTTCAACAGAAATGCCGCCAATTAAATGTGCGATGTACAAACGCAGAATAAACTCAACACAAAGCCAACGGCAAACAATAAAAACCAACAAAAGAAACAACAAAACAACAAAATAAGCCGAAAAGGTAACCACAAAATTCTTCGTAAATTCAACAAAAGGCAACAGCAGAAAAAGAGAGAGTGAAGTTGAGAGACGAAATAATAGAAGAGAGCTGCATGAATGATAAAGAGCAACTGGAAATAATTACTTCAAGTTAGGAGCTGGGAAGCTCAGAAGAAATACACATCTAGAAAGGTTTGGAATTTTTATTTTATTTTTTTTTTAAGCAAAAATAACCTTTACAGCGAATTCTGGACTGTTCACCTCATATTAAAACATAGTTTATAAAACATAGAGAATTTATTACACTAATTTTTCTTATTCTTCTTTTTTTACTCATAGTACCAAAATTATAATGCCATGAAGCATAATAATTAAAATTATTATTTATAATTATAAATAATTACCTAATTTTTTTTAAATAAAACTAATTTGTTTTCAATCCCTTACTTATTTTTAATTCTACTGAATTTAACTTAAAGTAAAAGCAGCTAAGTATTAAAATCTTGATTTGATAAATTAATACAAATAAGCAATTAATTCTCCGATAAGTCCAAAATTTATAATATGATAATATATAATAACATTTAAATTATTTTTCTGTTTTTAGAATAAAGAAAATAAAGTTTGAATTTAAGAGGCTTCGTTTAAATTTTAAGTATTATACTACTGTGGGCAAAAAGTATCGGGAATTTTAAATTTAAAAAATTTTGGGATTCCAATTGGAACAAATGTTTGTACTTTTAGGTTGGCACTACTATCATTAACATCTGTGCAAAATTATACGTTAAAATATTCATTAGTGTTTAAGCTACGATTAGTTTGGTACGACGCCAAATGTGCATTTGGCGATTTTGGTGCCAAAAAACGGTCAATTTCATCGAAAAAAGCCCCGCGTAGAAGTGAGTGAAACAATGTTTTCTGACTACCAGGACAAGATAAAACGCATTATTACGGGCGATGAGACTTGGATCTACGCTTACGACATGGAAATTACCGATCAATCGAGCGAATATCGGCTAAAGGTGAGCCGAGACCGAAAAAATCGCGTCAAATTTGCTCAAAAATCAAGGTCATGTTGACAGTTTATTTGGATTATCGTGTTGTAGTTCATTATAAATTCCTTCCGACCGACCAAACTGTCAACAAGGAATATTGTTTGAGAGATTTGCGTCGTTTGCGCGAAGCTATGCGTAAAAAGACGCCAGAACTATGGGCTGACAACTCATGGTTCTTGCAACACGATAATGCGCCCTCTCATACTGCCCCTGTTCTTCGTGACCATTTTGTCAAAAACTCGACCAAAATTTTCCCACAGCTACCTTTTTCGCCTGATTTATCTTCGTGTGACCTCTGGCTATTTTCTAAGCTCAAAAGACCACTCCGAGGACACCATTTCGAGTCGATTGAGGAGATTCAACCAAAATCGCCAATTGCACTTTTGGCGTCGTACAAAACTAATCGTAGCTTAAACACTAATGAATATTTTAACGTATAATTTTGCACAGATGTTAGTGATAGTAGTGCCAACCTAAAAGTACAAACATTTGTTCCAATTGGAATCCCAAAATTTTTTAAATTTAAAATTCCCGATACTTTTTGCCCACAGTAGTATTACAACTAAAAAAAAAAGTTTTTTGAAAAAGTAGTCAGTTAAGTGCAAAAATGATTAGCTGTTACTCAATTCAATTATATTGCGTATTATTTTAGAAGGGTATTTCTGCTTAAACTTTAGTCAGTAGTTGCTTTGATCTCAACCGCCACAAACTGTTGTGGCAACCCACGCTGGCAATCGTAACTCAAGCCAGAAACGTTGCTAAGCTCGATACTCGTAATCAAAAAACAAAAAAAAAAGAAAGAAGCGCTTAAATTTGGTTTTAATTAGCTGGCCGAGAGAGTGAAACTGGCAGACATAGCAGACAATGAGAACAACAGCAACAATAAAACGAGGAAATAGAAATTGCAAGGCAATTAAAAAGGCAACATCATCAGCAGCAGCGGCAACTGTTGCCACTTGTAATTCAAGTGGCATAGCCAAGGTGGGTGCAAGGTGATGCAAGCGGCGCCAACAACATTAAATCAGGGGCGTGGCCAGCTCAACTAAGTACTTCCGCCCAGATTGCAGCTAAGCAAATACGAGTACGAGTAAATGCATCCAAGATACAGAATAAGTGCCCGATGACGTTCCAAATTACGCGCAGACACGAAACACGAAAATGGAACTGAAGCTCTAGAAGATTTCAAGTACTTAGAACTGAAAGTCGTCACGCCCACGTGCAGGCAGTGTTGACCAGTTAATTGAGCAATGGTTGTTGCTCTTGTTGTTGTTGTTGTTGTTGCAAACACCAAAGACATTGGCTGCAGTTGTTCAGGAAATGTTGGCTGTCTTCTTCTTCTTCCACTTCTACTCCTTCTCCTCCTTCTCGTGACAATAATTGAATCTTAAGCATTCGTTCGGCCCTTGCAACTTGCAGCACTCGCAATGTCTGCTAGCCACGCAAGTTTGTCGCCTCAGTCTTTTGATTTCTGCACAGTCGCTGACGCCAACGTCGACGTCGACGCTGTGGCAATTGCAGCCAGCAACTTTAATTGCGATCGAAGCATTTTTATTGAATTTTTACAACTCTATGGCTGAGTGGAGAGAGTCGAAGAATCGCATTATAGACGGACTATATCAATGCCGCTGATTACAATTTATTTGACACAATTTTTATGACTTGGCTTTGGCTATGGCTTCAACTTGTCTTGGACTCGTGGGAATCTAGATTCGATTGGTGGGGGGTAAGGAAAGGGGAACCTTAAACTATTTCAACGTCTGTTACGAGCATTCTATCTGGAAAATACTTAACCCACATCTCGTGTGCTATGAGCACATGACCACAGCATAAAAGGTTTTTATTTTTGGCGCTTGTTAAATGTATGTGCAACAACGGCCAATTTGTGGCAGACACAGACACAGCACAAAGGCAACGGGCAACAGATCATCAAATGCTGCTTGACTGGGCAGACTTCTTGGAATCGAAATTAGAAAAGGTGCCATTAGCATTTAACCTGCAACATGACAAATCAAGAAAACGTGCAGCATGCATGAACATGCTCAGCTGTAAGTACACACACACACACATACATCGATACATTTGCTGCAACTGCTGCAAAGCATAAATTTCCATTAACAATAAATTTAAAAGAAATTACATTAAAATGAAAATGACCCGGAGCGAAATTCTCAAGAAAAGCACAAACACAAGCCGAGCATCAAGAGAGGGACTTGAGCAGAGGCAAGGGAATGGGTGAGAAAGGCGGGATTGTGGCGGGAGTAGAGATAGATGCGGCTGAAACAGCATCATCATCAGCACCATCATCAGCCCTGGCCACCGATTCACTCACTGACTCTGACTCTGACTCTGCATGTGCCTTTGCCTTTGCCTCTGTTTCTGTTGCTGACTATGTCACTGCCACATGCCCCCTAACTGCTGCCCCGTCCCCTTACCTGTTGCCCTCTGGCTGTCTGCGACTGCAACTGCGACTCTGTCTCCTGACTTCCTATCAACATCAACAGCCACGACATTTGGCGCTGCACATTTTCCAACAATTTGGCAACAAATGCGCGCACACAATCAAATGAATGCACAAATCAATAAGACCACAGCAACAATAACAGCAACAATAAGGAAAATGATATTGGGCTAGACTAGAAAATACCTTGGGAAATTAAGTCAGTTTCATTTGAGTTTCTTTGAGTTAATCAAAGAAGAAAGCAACGTTTTAGCTTAAAGTTTAAAAAATATTGCAGGAAATGTATGGAAAATCCTTAAAATATTTATGATAACTTCAATTGTGTTTCATAACATTTTAATCAAAAATTCAGTAGCAAGTGTCATAATATTATTATGTAAATTACGTAAAAGCAATTCCCAAAAAGGAAATTTCGATTCGTTGTTTTCAAATGCAATTGTCAAAAAAATTATCTCAAGATTTGACATTTAATTACAAAACACTGTTAGATAATACTTAAAATTTTATTTAAGTCGAATCAGTATAGGAAAAAAAACAGAGAGTTTTTATGCAATAATTTCTATAGTAGAAATACCCAAATAAAAAGCAAAGAAAGGAGCCACTAAAAGAAACTTTTAGAAATGAACTCAACTTCAATTAAATCCGAATAAGTGTATCAGAAAACTATTTATTTATCGGTTACAATGTATGTAAAATTGCAGTCGAAAAAACAACCCTTAATTAAGCAAGGATTTTGTGAATATTACTTGAAGTCAGTAAAAGGATATCGTAACTATTTTGACTCGAAAATATCTTAAGAAATTCGTCAAATCTCTGTTGTTTATTACTTTAGAATTATGAACCTATAGCAAAAAGTAATTTAAACCACACTTTGGTGGTCATTTCAAAACTACTTTTGCTTTCTTTCAAATATCATAATATTTAGCAAAAGTCTTGACAAAACTACAAATTATTAAAATTTTCTTTAATGTTCTTTATTCTTTAACTTTTTAATTGTATAAAAATATACCAATATAAAAAATTTAATCTCAGACATTAAACAAACTTTCAGACACACTCCTCATCAATAACTTTTAATATTGCAGGGTATATAGGAACAACAAAGTGCCAAATGGCTTTGAGAGTCAACAAATTCAAATCATTGCCATGCAAATGGCAAATGGCAACGTTTTGCAGTCATCGCCGGCTAAGAAGGCAGTCGTGAAAGGTGGCAAGACATCATCCACCATCTCTCAGCACCTTTTACCTGTCGCACCGCCCAGAGTCACCCGAGTCACCAGCACCACCAACAGAACCAACAGAACCACCAGCACCACCACAACCACTGTCATTGCCACCGCCAACGATACCGCACCTCGTTGTCAGCCAATTTTGCTTTGCGATTGTTTCATGGCCAAAACCCCAACGCGTTGTGTGGCGACGTTCTGGACATGAACATTGACTGCGGCGTTGTTGTTGTTGTTGTTGCTGCTGGGACTGTGTGCATTGCAAGTGCAATTGCAATTGGCAACTGGCAATTGGCAATTGGCAAATGCTGGCAAAGATTATGCAATTGTCTGACTCAACGTCTCCTGTCCAACTCCAGTCACGTTTGCATTTTTTTTCGTTCATTTTTTTGTGGTGGTGGCTGCCAAAGGAGCTGCAGGTCGTTTTGGCAACAGTTTTGGCCAAAGTGTTATACTCGTATGCCTGGCGGGCTTGTAGAGAAAACTAAATTGAATGCGCAACGAACGGTAAACATGTATGAAAGCAGTTCTCTCCTTCTTATCCCTCTCTCTTTTTGACTTCCCTCCCCCTCATAAAGCGGGAGCGATTTGTTCAAAATGCATTAGCATTAACCCATGAGTGACTCTCACAGTTATGACATGGATGTGGTTTAGAGTTGGAATCAGAATCAGAGTCAGAATTCGAGTTGGAGTTGCAGCTGCTGCCTCTGTCCGCTGTCTGCTGCTGATAGCGTTTTGTTATCGCATTTTGCAACAAATTGCTAGCAACAAAAGCAACAATCTTGACACACACGACGCACGATTATCATCAATCTTGGCCAGGCACAGGAAATACTGGTAATTTACTTGCCCCATTCATCCTTCTGCCTCTGCCCCCCATTTATATTGCAGTTGCAGTCACATCAGCTGCCAACTGTTTGCCTGTCTGCCTGTTGACTGGTTAGCGGGGACTCCATCTCCATCCCAGTCTGAGTCTTGGTTACGATCTCAGTCTGGGCCCCCGTCTCATTGACGCACAAATGACCAATTACACTTAACGGCCGTGCATAAAAAATAAATTAGAAAACGTCGCTTTCGGCAGGAGGTCAGCGCCAGTGCCCCAAGTCCCCAAGTCTCCGAGTTCCCAAGTTTCCATATCTCAAGTCTCCCATTTGCCAATTGCCTGTCAAGTGGGTGTTGTCCACACATTGTGCTGCCCAGTTATTGCCTTTGTGTTTTTGCTTCTTTCCCAGCCTTTTCTTGTTTTTTTTTTTGCATATGTTAAGCAGTGTCAATGTGTCAATGTTGCCGCGTAAATTCATCAAAGTGGGCGAGTCAATAAAGAAACTTGTTTAGCTGCAATTGCAACTGAAAGACGACTGCAAAAAAATGATTGGACAGAGGGAACATACATACTTATAGACAGTGGGACGGGCGGACGGACGGACGGACAAACAGTTGAGCCTCAAATTGCAGACGTCAGGCAGCGTCGTTTTATGGCCCCAACTGGCAATGTGGTCACAAATGTGATAATTGTTAAGTGCTTAGTTGCCAGTAGTTGGCCTCGGGGCCTCGAGCGGGGCCAAGTCCAACCAGAAAACCTGACTGCCTACTGTGCAATTGTCATCACAGCATAACAGCGTTAACAGTCATAAGATTCACTTAACAGCAACAGTCGTAGTAAAAGCCAAGAGCGTCGGCAGCTTTACAAGCAGGGGGGCCGAAAAATGTTTTCCACGTTTTCACATTCACTTTGGTTGGATTTCAAAAGCTACATAATGTAAAGTTATAAATGTTGGGGGGAGGGGGAATGGCCCCCCCTTCCCCCGCCTGCCGACGCCCTTGGTAAAAACCTTCAGTTCATTAACAGAAACAGCAATAAACAATTTAACAGCAAAAGTGTCAATAATTTATTCTGTTAACAGAATAGCTTTTGGTATGTTAACAGCAGTACAGTTCGTAGGTTTACTTACACTAACATTGGCAATAAATGACCCAGTAACAGTAACTGACAATGTGAAGTTCGTCTAAGGCAGCTATCGGCACGGCCCTATCTCGATCTCATAGGAAATTTTCGTGGCGACTGCGCTGCCGCTCACGTACACGTCGCGACGCGTCGCTGCTACGATTTGTTTCTGTTGCGTCGCTGCTATTCCGCTGTTAGACGAACAAAAATTCACACTAACGCAATGCAAACATATGAATGTGTAGGTGCCGACCACTGGTCTAAGGGCTTGCATAGCAATTTGAAAAGTAACAGCAATAGAACATGTTAAAAATAATTTAGTTAAGTTAAACATAAAATTTAATTTAGTTGTTTATTCAGACCTCTATGACCGCTTTATAGCTTTTTAGTCATTACTTTTTTAGTATATTACTTACTTTTCAAATTCACGAAAAGAGAAGTTTTTAATTTTGATTTCCATAATTTTAATTAGTATTTTTAGTCACAATAACTATAATAATTCATATTGACAGTACCATTACCCTTTACAGCCACCGTAACAGTGGCAATAACATAACAGTCACAGCAACAGTCGCAGCTAAAATATTAGTCAAGCTGCATTGAAAATTAAACATAAATTAGATTATAATTTTAAAAATTGATTTTATGATGACATTTTCGGCAATAGCTAGAGAGTATTGAATCTGTAGAAAATTCTCTTACTAGACAGTCGAGTTTTCAACTCGTACAACAACAGCACTTGGCTAACACGCACAGTCTCCGTTAACTGTATGCGGATAACTCTTTTCTTATCTCTCTCTCTCTTTATTTTTACCTTCTACTGTCTATCTTTTCTATGTTCTCATCAGTATTAAAATCAGGTTTTTTTTGTTTGCTAATTGTTTCAAATGACGCAATTGCTAACGGCCATTTGTAGATTATGTTAACTGATTGCAGCAGACTGAAAGCCTGAAAGCCTATTCAGTTGTGGCCAGTTCATCAAGCCGGAAACTGTGCTACGCCTGATGCACAGACACAAACAAACACGTTAAGTCCAAATTGAATAACATTTGCTACAAATAACCAAAACCGCCGAAAGTCCAACTCGGCTTACAGGCAGGCAGTTGAAGCGAAGTCCTGGCCAAATGCCGACACGGTCGCTTAAATTAGACGCATGATTAATTGCCCAAGACGATGAGAACGCAGTTGTGCTGTTGGCCCGTCCGATGCCGACGGCGATGCCGACTTGTGCTGGAACATGAGATGCAAAAGATGCTGTTCATCATTGGGGAACGGTAAATGTGTGCGCCAACTTCCACTTGGCGTGAACATTATGCGCAGCTGGCTAATTAAATTACACAACAGTTTAGACATGAGCGCACAAAAAAGCCAAAACGCTAAGCCAAAAGAACTGTAAACTGGCCAACAACAACAATCAGTGGCAACTGCAGCTTGCAGTTGATCTTGGTCTTGGTCTTGGACTTGAACGTGGCTCAAAAGCGGCATCAACAGCTGTAAAATGTTGTTTCATGCCTCGGCAAATGTAGCATGATGACTTGACTGGCCATCTGCCAGCACTCACAGTATTCATATGAGTGCAAGATGAGTATACTCAGAGGAATATTAGCTGGCAGCTACTGCAGCCAAACATTCACTTGCAACTTGCCACCCACCCACTCACCCTATTATTTAGCCACTTATACACTCACTCACACACTCACTCATTCACACACTCACTCATTCACTCACTTGCTCATTCATTCGTTGATTCATTCAGTCTGTCAAACATTCTTTAGGTTGGCGCTACGCGGTGGCATTTGCTAAATTGTCAGTTTCCGCTGCTGCAACCAAATTGCTGAGGGAACTCAGTTATGCGAGTGAATACACTACCCCCCCTCCTCTCGTTGCCACCCTACGTGGCATCCACATGTAGGAGCTAAACGTGGGGGCCTCCAGACACATGCATACTCGTGTGGAAAGACGGATCCATAGACAGGCTAGAATTTACCGCTAAAAAGCCTCAACGAAAGCGAGTTGCAGGCAGCTGTTGGATTGTTATTGTTGTTATTGTTGCTCCTCTTCTACTTCTCCTTCTTCTTCTTGTTCTTCTTCTTGTTTGCTTATAAAGTAATTTGTGAAAAATGCGTTTACAGTTTTGGGTGGCTATTAGCAGCTGCCTGCTAACTGTAACTAGCCTATGAGTCTGAGTCTGAGAGAGTCTAAGACACGTAAGACTAAATACCTCAACCACAATCATAAAAATTAATTCAATTTGCAACTTGCAACTAAATGCTGCAAGCACTTAACACAACTTATTAACCATTCAACTGAATGTTTCGCCCCTTTCTCAAACTGTTTCAATGCAGCCGATTCTAATTGTCAGTCAACAGAGGCACACAGCAAGTTTTCATACTCTACCAATAAATAGGCATATCAGTTAAGTCTTTTATTTGGTTGACCTTTCTTAATCTAATCTAGAATACCCTTGTTTTATTAGAAGAAAAATAACATTTTAGTTATAATTATCAAAGTTAAAGTGATCCAAAGAAAACTGAAAGAAAATGTTCTCAATAGTTATAAAATTCGGTCAAAATATGTTAATCTATTCACAGAAATAATCTATTGTTTTCATACATTTTTATAGAAAACAGAAATTGGAACAGTTTTAATGGACAGGTCTCTTTCCCATTAAAAAGTTAAAGTATACATATTTACTCACATCTAAAGCAAGTTGCAAGTTTATATACTTTATTTAAGTTTTATATCAAAATTTTATATTTTTAAGTTGCTAAAATTAAATATTTTTATTATTATTTTTGTTGAAATTATTTGTTTTTTTAATTGTACTTTGAATGTCATCCAATTTTTTTAAAATTAATTTCTTAAATTTACTACCTTAATTGCCTTTAAAAAGTGCATACATACTTGAAATATACAAACTATATATCTTTTAACAGGGTATCATTGCAGTCAAGCATTTAGTGCATATAGGCAAATGTATATAGTGATATATTATAAATATTCCAAGTGTATTTAAAGCTATTAAAGAACTTTTTACAGGGTATTCTTTTCTACAAAAATGTGCGACACAAAATTATTGGAACTTGTACTAATTAATATTAGAATTTTCAGTTTATAATTTTAGGGATTTATTTTAATGCTTAAAATAGCATTTACTTCTAATTCCGTTGACTCTACAGTACACGTTTGAAAATGACAAATCTTGTCGGAATTCGAAACAGAAATCAATTCGATTTGAGTCAATTTCAATCAAGGCTAGGCTACAACTGTTTACAGGGTATTTCACGAGTAGCGCTTGCTGGCTAAAATTCTTCTAACTTGTTGTTATAGCCTATTATTGTTGACAGTTGGCCTGGTCGTGGCATTACCATTTTGGTGTGAAAGTGTTGTCTGCACCACGTTGCTTTTACCATATTTGCAATTAAATACATCAACTGACCGCGGCAACAGTTGCTGCTGCAACCGGCAACAATTGCTGTTGTTGCTGCCATCAATTGTTGTTGTTTTTGTTGTTACTGTTGCTGCTTTTGCGGCTGCTGTTGCAGTTTAGAAGTCTCGTCTTGCAATTTAAACACGCCGTATAATTGCTTTTCTCTTAATGTAATGGCAGCCGCTATTGCCTTTTTACGCTTAATTGGCAATAAAGTTGTAGCCTGTGGTTAATATAGCCTCTGGCTAAAAACGCACAGGGAATCCGAGAGCGAGAATTGCTAAGAATTATAGAGAGGTAATAAGAGACTAAGAGCTGACATTTTCAACCTCAACGCGCTTTTCCGAACTTGTCGCTAATCATTTATCAAAAGATCGACAACAACAGTTTCTATGCTGACACATTTTCAGTCCAACAGAGAGAAAGAGATGGAGAGTGGAGACTGAAGAGTGAATGGGAAGGAGAGGGGAGAGCGATGACACACAAAATACCAATAGTTTGGGGCTTGGCTGTTGGCCATGTAATGCGATATGGTCAAGACGCAGTTTCGACCATTAATCAAACGCCGTTTTGAGCGTGTCCAAAATGTGATGGAGGTGAGGGTTCTCTTCTCTCTCTTCCTCTCTTTATCTTTCTTTCTCTCTTGCTGTCTTGGACAGTCAACCTTTGAACTGTGACCCAATTGTTAATTACGAGCACGCAAGGGGGAAGGCGTAGGGGGCGTGACAACTCTCACAGCATGGGCCAAATCAAGGGAAAGCTAAAGGAAAAGAAGGAGGCACATTTCGCTGCGGTTTTCGCTAATAAACTGAAGCGCCGTGGCCAAAGAATATGCCACAATGGTGTCGCGGAGTGCGAGATGGAGTGGTGCAGGCAACAAACAACAAACACTTGAAGTGCGAGTGTGTGGTGCACACATGTGGAAATGGGACAGGAAATTCACAGCAAAGCCACTGACCAAGTGACCGCTCGGTCGAACAGCAAAATTTATTGCATACGTGTATGAAACTCCTTTTCTTGTTGTTATTGTTGTTGTTGATGATGCTGCTGCTGCTGTTGTTGTTGTTGTTGTGGTTGCAAGAGGCAGCTATATTTTATTTTGGTCATTTGCGATTTGCGTTGAATTAGCAGTCGCAGCACCAAATGCCGAATATGGTCTGTGGGCGTCTCTTGAGACCCTGTACTTTCAAAGTGCAACGGGTCTCTTAAGTTTATGACAAAATGTCGCTTACACGCAGATGGAGGCTGGATAAATTATATATATTCTGACTGTCCGTCTGCATAAACACTTCGATTTCAAAGACTTTAAAGCCAGAGACTTCAAACTTTGTATCCAATGCAAATGAAATTTGTTTAAGAATTTTGTGACGTTCCCACAAACTGATTAAATACGAATTTCCGGAGAAATTCCAAGCTTGCAACGTATTTAGGCATATTGGATTATGTCATTAAAATTTTGTATCTTTAGTACAATTTGCTTTTCAATAGTAATGTAAAAGTATATCGAAATGTTTTTAAGTACCTTGACTTGAACATTTTTTTGACGATATACATTCTGTCAAATAAGTTCCCGGAAATTCTCATTTTAAATTTTCCCTTTGAGAATATTTCTAAAAAATTTTTTTTCCCAGGTTGGCACAACTGTTTGCCACTATTCTGCTAATTTTTATTGCTATGTGTCATTTAGTTTGGTTACGGCGTCATTAGGAACAAGTCAACCTTTTGTGTGCTCTTCGATTTTTGACTTTTAATAAAAATGGACCAAAGAATATGTATTAAATTCTGCGTTACAAATAGAACAAACTGCTTCAAGTGATGCAAAAAGATTCTTCAAACAATTCTAAGAGTGACTGCAAAAAAAATTTCAAAAATCTCTTCGCTAGTATTTTTTATGCATTTTTGAAAACTGCTCAAAATTCACTTTTTGTATGAAAAGAAGGAAAAAGGGGTTAAAATAGTAGTTTCAATGCTTGTTCGTGTTTTTTTGGCCAAAAACAACACCGTAATCAATCCCCAACCAACGTACTCTCCAGATATGGCCCCGTGTGACTTTTTCCTGTTTCCAAAACTCAAATTTCCACTTCGTGGAGCCCGTTTTGAGAGCATTGAAGACATCAAAACTAATTCGCAACGAGAACTGAAGGCCATCCCGGAATATAGCTTTAAAAAGTGTTTCGATGATTGGATTGTTCGTTGGAAGAAGTGTATTGCCTCAGAAAGGGCCTATTTTGAAGGGGATATAATAAATTTAGATGATTGATAAGTTGTTTGTGTTTTATTTCAAATTTCCGGGTACTTATTTGACAGAATATATCGACAATTCGATTTTCGTTATGACGATTTTAACATATCAATTTAAAGCTCGATCTATATTTTGTTTTAACATCACAACCTTTTAAACAATAAGAACAGGATCTCTAAAAGTCTGGCACTCTCGATTGTAGCCTTGCCTAATAGTTGCTTTTGTTGGGTTGTCTGGAGAGGTTGCAGCTGCAACAAATGCCCAAATGTGGTAACAGTCTGTGGCCCAAAGGCAGCCCGGTCGAGACTCTGCCCCACACCTGCAATTGACATTATTATTTGGCCATGTACCTTGCGTGAGTGAGGATGCAGCCTGGAGTCACCTGGAGTGGAGCGAGTGCTGAGAGCATCATGATTTATAATTGTTCAACTGGGTCTCTGGGTAGAAATTCCATTCCACGCATCTTGATAGTGCGTAGTTTATGGCCCGGGACTCGGGTCAACGGATGGCCATCGCTTGTACAACAAACTTGTTGAAACAGCATTTGTCTCGCGTTTGTTTTCTCTTGCCTCATACCTCATGTTTCATGCCACTTGCCACTTGCCGGTTGCCTCTTTTGCGTTGCCATGTTCTTTATCTGTTTTGGCCGTTTTACGCTGAATGCTTCGCTTAACCATCTGCCGGCCACGTTAATAACCGTTTTGGACATGCCAAGCGGCATTGTTAACAGCATTGCTTTTGGTGCGCTGCGCTTTTAATTGTCGACTGGGCGACATTTTAATTGAAATTCTACAGAAAATTGCATTTCAAGCTAATAACACTAGACAACATTGCATTCGATGTGAAGCTCTATTTAACTATTTATAATTTCAGTAGATTGATTACGGTCTGCAATGAAGTTCTGTCTGAGTTAAATTTAGCCCAAGCAAATAATCATCCAAGATTTCAAATTCTGAAAGCATTTGCTCAAGAAAACTTTATACTATGAAAATTAAAATATGTTTTAACATAGTTTCTGGTTGTGTCTTATTTGCTTTTCATCAAATATAAAAGATATAAAAAATTAATTATAACTATATTTAAGAAGCTTTAAATATAAGCAAACAACCTGCACTCAAATCCATTAGATCTTGTCTTCAATCAAGATTTTAAATGTTTTTACAAGGATGTTATTGTATTTTTTAATTAAAATAAAATATTAAAAAAATGAATATTTTATTTGATTGATAAGTAATTTATAATCTTTTTCAATTTTATTTTCACACCTTTCTTTTTGCCTTTATAAATGTAGTTCTTAGAGTTTCACAAGCTATGTAGGATAGTGTAAATGTGCAGCTAACAAAAAACCGCAGAGTGCAATACGCGTCTTTCCCACACAATCTCAATTCAAACTCAATTCTATCCAATGCAGATCAAACACAACCAAACCAAACTAATCTCATCCCAACCCATTTCAACCTCATCGCATCCAATTCTATTCAGTTCAGTTCAGTTGAGTTCCCTTTGCCGTTCCTTTTTACAACCCACAAACTGTTCGTGTAATGTAAAGAAAAGCGAAACCATTTGGACTGTAAGAAATTATTTGCTTCCTGGATCTCTGGGATCTGGAAACTGAAATCGGTTGGGCAAAAAGCAAATTGCAGTTCGCTTGATTTGACCGCCGGCCATGTGGTGATGGTATTGGCCACCTTTGTTGTTGGCTCTCTTAGTTTTCAGTTGGGCTGTGCTTTGTAGTTCTTGTTTAATTTGGCCTGGCATTCCGTTTGGATATGCATCTTGGGCATTTCTTTTCAATTACCGGCGGGAGCTACTCTTTTTTTTCCTTTTTTTTCTTTTTGCGGTTTCAAGTTACCCCTTTTCCATTTTCCATTGGCCATGTAATTTGGCCATCAAACGCATGCATGTCTGATAAGCAGCCGGCGGGGCGCATTCTCCATCCACAGTGAGAAGACTTCCCCTTTAGAGCTGAGCACGTGTCGTGACACGACATGGCACGATATGTACACATATCCAATGTAAAAAGATTGTATTCTTAATTCTATGCTGTATGAATCAAAAGACTTAGGACACAAACTCGCTGACAAGCTGGCAAAACATTTTTTATGCATTTTCATTGGTTTGCTCCACTTCAATTCGACATTTCACAGTTGTGCCATAAAGTATGCGCACAACGTCTTTCAATAAATTAATTAAATCACATTTTTGTCACTGATTTTATCGACATCATTAAGTGCCAGTCAGACTCGCTAACTGGAGCGATAAGATACACATACACATACATTATATATATGTGAGTGTGCTTGTATAATTATAGCCTTAAATATGTGATGATGTGCTTAAAAGCAAATGGTGCTCTCTTTGGCTTTAATTAAAGAGACCACAAGCCGACAAACAAAAACCATCGACATGAAGCAAATCATATGACATTAAGTGTTTATGTGTGTGTTATATAGTCCCCTCCCCTTGCCTGTTCCCATTTTGCCTGTTATTATTGTCATTAAATGTGCTTACAACAATAATGAGCACATTTTTATAGTCGCATCCGCAGGGCAGTTGAAAATATAAGTTTTATGTGTACATTCTTGAATCTACATTGAAATGGAGTCGGAGTTGAAGTTGAAGTTGAAGCTGAAGTTGGACTTGGAGTTTGACTTTCAGCTACAGGTCGACACTAGAATCAACTCTAGTATCTATCGACACTTGAGTTTTACTCTTTTTTTTTAATACGTATTTTAGCTTTCTTTTTTATTGTTGTGTTTTGCTATCTAATGATCATTCTGCAGATTTCTCATTCCATTCTATGCACTTTATGACCATGCACTTGTCTCTAGAGCTATTAATTTACAGTTGAATGCGGTTTACAGGGTGTGACCTAGTCGTTGCCATAAGTTAACAGTTTACCACTTGTTAATTTTGCTTGCTTTTCTTTTTGCAGTGTCATTGACTTTGAACGCTGACGGCGACGCCGACGTCGACAATGTGCGTGCGTAAATTGCGCCTGGGCTGATGACGACAACCAAGCAACAACAACAGCAACATTAACAACAACACATGAAGAGCAACTCAAACGTGGCACAGTCACTTATTCGCATTTGTGTTTTGGGCGTTGTTAATTGTAAAAAAACGTATCTGAGCTGCTTTTGCTTTGCCGGCTGCTCTGCATATCAAAGGCAACGGTCACTGACACAGACAACAACACCAACAACACTAACAACAACAACAATAACGCGAAATTAATTCTAATGAATTCTCAATATTTTGTTCACTTGGCTTACATAATGTTATTCGCGGGCATTTGATTTGCAAGTTTGTTGCCTAAGTCTTTTGTTCGAGCAACAGATTCCTTTGGGTACGAGGTGCTGTAGCAGGGCTGGAGCGGGTGTGTGGCATCATTGTGTATTGTGTTGAATGGTTGGCAATCAATGCAACACACACACACACACACGTAACCTCAAGAGCCGCTCAGCGCGATGCCATCATCAATCTCAAAACTGAATTTGGCATGCGCTCCATCAATGCCCACACGGCTGTTGACTTCAGCTTACAACAACAACAACAACAACGGCAACAATAGCAACAATAAAAGAAAACAAGAACAGCACAGCAAGCAGAACAACATAAAGAGATCGTTCGAAGCAGCCGACAACAAAGTAGACAACAAATAAATATGATTAATTTGCCACATGCAGTTAGACGTGCAATTTATCATGTAGACCTCAAATGCAAAGCTTCCACTTTCCCCTTTCCTCTCTCTCAGCCAATGTCTGTCTGTCTCTGTCCACAGCTGTGTTTATTCTCCAGTTGTGTATCTTCATCTCCCGTTGCGGGTCAGTGCGTCTAATAGATTAAATAAATTTCGCATAAATTATGCAATTGTGGCTAGCAATATTTTAAGCCAGCTGCCGCTGCGGGCGTCCACAGCATACGCACTATCCCTCCCTCCCTCTCTTTCACACTGCCAGTTCTTTATTGCTGCCTTATTAATTTCCATGGAGCGCTGATCCTGTTCTGGCACCACTGCTCCGTTATTTGCCTGCCTGGCGTCGGCAGCGTTTCAAGCGTTCTACGCACTGTTTGGTAATTAAAAACCCAACGAGCCACTTGGCCACTTCGACACATGCCACGGTAAGTGGGGTGAGGGGTGGTGGACATCTATCTGAACGTGGACTGGGCGACTTTTATTTTTGCCTAACGGTAAGCGGCAGCTTTGCTTCTTGGCAGCTTTCCAATGCGCGTAGGTTGCACACACAGGATTAACTTCAGGTTTGCTTTTTCAACTTTTTTTTGCTTCGCATAAAATTTACATAATATTTGCTCCAGATTCCGCACACACATACACACTTGCAACACCTGTCGCCTGGCAAATGCTTTCACACGCAAATAGAAATAAAACCGTCCAAGTTTATGGCCATCGTCAGCGCTTATCGAACCGCGAGCCTCATAAATATGCTCACAGCGCCCTTGGACTGAAGTCTGTTGACAATTTGTTCGCCAATTTCCAAGGCATAAAATGGAATGGTTCTCGAGCGGAATACGGAATTTAAGCACCACAGTTACAAACGGTGCGAAAATCCAAGAATTTAGCACAATCAATTCCATAATTTTTGTTGGCAAATGGTTTTTTGCTCTGGAATTTGGAGTAGTACAATGAGTCTTCTTTGAAATAAACTTTAAGATAATGAAAACGTGTGTTTAAAGTGGTATATATAACTAAATATTCGGTGGCAGCTTGCTATAATTAACTCTCATATACGTACATATACAGAGAGCAATCAAGAAACTTTTAAGGTTCCCTAAAATGAGGTAAAAAATTAAAATAATTATATTTTTTGTGAAAACTCGTAAAAGATGTATTACAATACAGAAAAAGCATCGTATATATTTAAAAAAAAAGTAAATAAATAAAGAAATAAAGAATTCCCAAAATGCTTGAAAGTTATTTTAAAACTTAGTAAAATTGGAAACAAGTTACTGAATAAAGTTTTAAATACAGAAAAAAGATCCCAATTAAAAACCATAAACTCTTAAATGATATCGTTAGAGGTAAAATTTGTTAGTTGGAGATAAAAATGCAATTATATCAATAAAAATTAGCCAAAACGAACAACTTGTTAAATCGCCAATGGAAAGTGCATCACAAAGTGATAATAATTCAAAGTTGTTGGAAATTTGATATGATACTTTTAGTACACAGAATAATTAATTAAAAAAGTTTATTAATGCGAAAGTTGACTGTATTTAAATTTGAGGCGTGTGCGTAGCTCACAGTAGAGTTACAACAATACGACTATAAGCGAGTTCCCAGGCAGGTCTGCAGGTAAAATCATGTCTGGGCTTTACGACCTACGAGTATGATAAATTACCATGGCAAATTTGAATGCTGTTATATCATTTTGAATTCCTTACGTAGTTTGAAGTTGTTGGGATTTAGTAGCTTGTAGCACAACTAAACCACTTTTATGTTATACATTCAATACATATATATATGTATGGATAAATATTTCCCTGTTGCAGTTGAAGTTGTTGTTGTTGCTGTTGTAGCCTAATACAATTAGTCTTGTGTAATACGCATGGCTTTTGGTTTTCTTCTTTCTTATATTATTTTTTTTTAGCTGGCAGCTCTGTTGCTCTGGAGGAGTGCCAAACCCGTTAAGTGTTGCGAGTGTGGCTTTATACAGTTAGGAGTTTGTAAGTTGGTAAGTTGGTCTCTTGGCCAGGTCCAATGCAGCTACGCAATTCGCGACACACACACACAAACACTATCCAATTGAAATGCCTTGGGAGCGCGAATTGATTGTGCGGCTAACCAACTAACATGTGGTGCTAGTGGTGCAAAAGTTTAAAGCCTTTTAGGCTTTCCGCCTGCCATGCAGTATGTCAGATTTTGTGTGTCGGCCCGTGGCCAAAATGGTCAGCAAATAACGGTAAAAGGCTGGCCAAAAATAAAAAAACAACATTTCATTTTTTGATCTTATGTGTATTATGTATATACTCGTAGTTTAGCTAATTAAAGACAACGCTTGAGTGAGTTGTCCCTGTCCAACAATGGACAATCCACAATATTACAGTCTCCAATCGATATACATCCAATCGGATTGTAATTCAATAAAATGCCGGCACAAAGATGCGCTGCACATGATGACAAATGCCGGGGCAGGGACAGGAACAGGGGGTTGGGATTGAGCCAAGGGGCAGTCAATGCTCAGACAGAGGCCCTTAAAGCGAGCCGACGCCTTTCGATTTGCTCGTTTTCTTATCGCTGCCTTTTAATCTGCCAAATGCCGACGCAGTCGCTGCACAGCCAGTTCAGGAGTCTGCCCAGTTTTTCCAGCTAACTCTCACAGCGGGCACTTAAAGTCGACAAGGAGCTGAATGGGGAGTGCGAGGGGATTGGGGAATGGGAATGTTGCAACGCATTGTCTTGCACAAACCCACAGGCGACCTTAACCCCTTGACATTTCCCAAAGTGAACTCTTTAATACTCTCAATCAATAAAAACAAACCTTAACACTTTTACTGTTAACTTAACAGCACAACAATTGGCTGCATAACATTATTTTAATTAATTTTTAAATAAATTAATAAATACAAAATATATTAAATTAGATAAACAATAATACCACAACCATAGTTCTTAACAATAATTGATCAAAAAAAATAAATATAGTATATAAATAAAATAATTATTCTGACTAGCACATAACATAATAAGTTTCTATGTACTTGGCAAAATCAACAAATAAATATATTTTCCAAAAATAAGTTCATAATTTATTAAAGCGACTTGGTTGTTCATAAATTGAAATTTGGAATAAGATTTACTTTTTTAAAGTGTTTCATAATCATAATAATAATAAAAGCTTTGATGCTTAAACATAAATTCGCAAAATTAAATATAAAATTTAATAAGAAAATAGCATTGAGAAAAAGATTAAATATTATATTTTCTTAATCACAGTAATAATCAAAAAATATTTAAACCATAAATTCGCTAATTTGATCAAGAGAGTATATCATGGCAATGGCAACAATGGGTTAAGAGTTCAGAGGGGAGGCTGGACAACATGAGGCCAACAGAATAGAACAGACACGAGTCGGAGTCGAACTCGGAGTCGGAGTCGAGTCTGTAGTTGCAACCAATCGCAGCTCGATTTTATTAGCTTAGCAAAAGGCTTTGATTGTTGTTGTTGTTGTTATTCTTGTTGTTGTTGGTGGTGGTGGTGTTCCGGCTGCTGCGCTTGTCTAGACGGGCAATTTTTCACACACATACACACACTCACACACATATAGTAGAACACACAGACAGGGACACACACACACACACACACACACACATGAGCTGGACTTGCTCTAAAATTGGCATTTTTCACACACATAAGGCAAAAATGTAAAGCGTACTTCAAGTCCAAGTCAGAGTCGAAGGCAGGGGGCAGGGAGCAGAAGCCGAGACAGAGTCAAGCGGTTTATTTGCCTTGTGTGGCATCAGCTTCATCATCATCCTGCGCTCGCCTGTCTGTGGCTTTCGGCCAGAAACTGGCCTCGACTTCGACTTGGACTACGAGTTCGACTTGGACTTGGACTTCGGTTTGGAGTTGAAGTTGGAGTTGGGAGCTTGGAGTTGAGAGCTTGAAGTTGGCTAGCCCCGTTGGCATAATGTGGACGAGACTGGACAACGTTTGGCGCGCAATTTCTTTATTATTACGAGCATTTCGTTTCGTTGTCCTTTTAGGCATTGCCTTGCAACTCTGGCAACTGTGGCAACTGTCGCTTGTCAAAGCGCACTCTGATCATTATTGTTGTTGTCTCTGTTGTTGTTGCTGTTGTTGCTCTTTGTTGTTAGTTTATGTTGTGCCTGCTCGCCCCTCACACAATGCGATTGTCAATGTTTTGTCTTAATGCGACACACACAGCCGCATAATGCTTATCGTTGTTGTTATTGTTGTTGTTGTTGTTGTTGTTGTTGTTGTTGTTGTTGTTGTTGCTGTTGCATGTTATTTAAATGGACGCTGTTTGGTTGGAAGATTTACAACTGAGCATCAGCATCGATATATTATGCCATGGCAAGTTCGTTGTCTAAGTCATTCGTTTGTTGTTGATTCGTTCTGGCCATAAATTAAATGATGCATGCACACACACACACACACACACACATACACTCACACTCATACACACACACACATACAGACAAGGTCGTCGTCGCGTGTGCTGCTCAGCCAACAATTAAACGAGTTAATCACAGTTCGATGATTTGTCAGTTTCCTTTTGCCTTGAGGGCGTGAGAAGTCGGGGCTGGAGAAGGAGGCAAGGGGCGTACCTTGTCTCTGTGCGCTCAACTGTGAAGTTTATAAGCAAGAAGCTGCAATTCAATGAGATCATCATGTCAATGAAATCACTTCACATTTGCTTAACTTTGCCAAACTTGGTTCTCTGTGGCATTAAGGCTAAAACAAAGACTAACATTTGACTAACTTTTACTTTTCTAGCTAGCCAAAAAGCAGACACAAAAATACAAAGAAAAAAAGATTTCGCTTTGAATTTATACAGACACGCCCCACGCTGTGGCAGCCCCGTAATTTAGCTTTCAGCTTTGGCTGCTGCTGTTGCTGTTGCTTTCAGTTTGCGCCGCCAGCAAATGAAGTTGCTCTTGAGACAGTCGCTCAGTTCTCTGGAGTCTCACTCTCTCACACTCACACTCCCTCTCTCACTCTTGCTCTTCCATTCTGTTAAATTATCGCCGTCTGAGACTCACACAAAGAGCCATACATCATGACAGACATATCCTTGTATATAAATATATATAAGAAGTATATGTATATGTCTATATCTGTTTATGTATCTGTATCTGTTGCTGTTTCTGTTACCACTGCATTTTGTTTTAGCCAACTCAATTGGGACCTGTTCGCCTACACGTCGAGTGTCGCCAGTTTTTATCGCTTCATTTTTGCGCAATTTTGCACTTGAGTATCGCGTTTATAAATAAAGCTGCTTGGCTTTTGGTAGCTTTTCTTATATGGTCAGGCAGCAGGTACTCACAACACTCATACAAACACTCACAACACCACTCATAAAGGCCAATGTCATGCGCTTATTGGCCGCGTGCTCTTCAGTGCTTACTCTTAGTTCTTTTTTTTTTGGTTTTGTTAATGTTTTTCTTTCATTTTTTGTAAGCTCTTCTCGCTGATGATACAATAACTAAAGCAAGTAAGTAAACTCTTGTCTGGACTAAGCGCATGATTGCCTTTTAATAAGCACCACCACCACACTTTGATGTATGATGTGGGCATAAATTTCCCATTTTATTTTTTACGCTTTGATATTATCTTGTGCCATGCACAACGTTCTCTTTATTGTGCGCTACACTTGGCTATGGTTATTAGAACTTTGACAAAAAACATTGTTGACACTTCTTTTATACGTGAACTAGTACTTATTTATATCGGAATAATATATATCTTATGTATGTCAATATCCATGTCATTAAGGTATATTTCCAAGGTTTGTACATTTGCATAAAATAATTATATTATTAAAGCTTGATATATTCCTTTGAAGTTTTTACTTAGAGCTGGAATAATTTTACTATATATTTTTTTAATTTTACTCTAATATCTAAGAAACGTTCTGATCAAATTCTTAATTTATATTTAAGGTCATATTTAAGTTATTAAAAGATATTTTCGCTTTAACTATTTAGATTTCAATGTTAAATTTAAAAAGTAACACAAAGCATATTCATATTTAACTGAACTATGAGAACAAGGCTTCAAAACTGTCTAAGACTGCATAATATACATACATTATGTATATTATATTATTTTTAAAATAGTACTGTTAAGGGTATTCCCGTATCACAGCAAGCGTTAATTTCTTTGCGCTTTTTTCGCTTCTTTGGTTTTTTTTAGCGTCTCATGTTGCCCTTCCCCTGGTATTTGTTGTTTGTGTAGGCGTTTTTCTGTTCTTTTTTTTGTTGTTATCTTCATGTGTCGTTGCTTTGTTTTTGCCGCATTTGTTGGTTGTCTATTTTCTGTGTATGGCAACTTGCAGCGCTCTCCTCAAGTTAATGACTAATGTGTAAGGCTTTGTTTTCTGAATATGCATGAGCATATTTATGAGTTCTTGTTGTTGTTTTTGTTTTTGCTGTTACTGTTGATGGTGGGTGGTTTGGTGCGCTGTAATGTCGTCTTATATGGACAGACAGTTAGTGAATCATGGCAGACACGGCCCACACTTGAAAGACCAACAACTTTATTAGTCAAGTTCGTTGTCACAGTCATTTGTTTCGCTTTACACTTTTAACTGCCCTAACAAACCGTTAAACGCTCTCGCTCTCACACGCACACACACAGACAGAGAGAGAGAGAGAGAGAGAGAGAGAGGAGGACGCCCCCGCGCATATTGAAGATCGTTAGCTTTAAATATCCATACAACGAGCGCACTTCAAGCGAAAACGAGGTCAGTTTTGCGGCGAAAAAGCCATTTTCGTATTTCATTGCCCACAAAAATGACATCATGAGCGACGCAGCTTATCTGTGCTTGTGTCTGTGTGTGTCTGTGTGTGTATCTGACTCGAAGCTTAATTGCAACTGTGTGTGAATGAGTGTGCAGAGCTTTTTGCATTATGACCAGACCATAAAATAAAGTTAAAAAAAACTCGTAACAATTCCAATCGAATAGCAATTTGATGTGATGTTTGAAATTGAATTGAAAATAAACATTGTTGACTTACCTTTTGCATGTGCGAATCCACAAAACACGATTAATGCCAGGCAAGCGGCATGCCACAGTTTTTGCGCTCCAAACATTTTCGCCGACACTTAAAATTTGTATATCTAATTAATCGAAACGGAAAGACAAACGGCATTATTAATATTAGATTGCACAGAATACGAAATACGGAATACAGAAACAACGGCACATGCTCCGCGATATTCATTTGTATTCTTTTCAGTTTCACGCACACGCACACTCATAACTCATACACACACACATACATGCTCGTACATTGAAATATTATGAAACAAAGCCCGAGTGCTAAAGAGAATGCCAGTCAAGTAGCGGCTGAGGCTGGTCAACAAATCAATGGCAAATAAAAACAAAACACACACCACACCACACACTAATACACCGCAGCCAGACGTTATTTATTTTTATTTTTTCTTTAGTTTTTTTGTCGCTTACTTTGCGCTGAACACGACGAAAACACGTCCAAGCCGCGCGCTGGTCGCTGGGTAACTGAATACTCGCTACGAGCCGAGCATCAGTCTAAGCCAGCGCCAACGTCAGCGCCAGCGCCTGCGCGTGACGTTTGTTACTTTTGCTCACATCGCTGAGCCAATGTAGCCACTGTGCCCGGCTGGCTCAAGTTTCGAGGACAGTGCGCGGGGCACTCAAGAACTTGCAACCAGTGTTGTCAGAATTTCAAGGGCTAAAATAATAACAAGTTACTATAGATAGATTAAGAGAAATTCTCAAACATAGTAGCTATGACAATCTGAATAAGTCTACACATAGATTTAAAAATATAATGTATAATGTTCCAGCTACATATGGCTAAAAAATAGCTGAAATGGCAACACTGGATTTAACATGGAAAAACACCTACACTTTATAAGTATACCTACATATTTAATTTATAATATAATGAACTCACGAAAGTTCATTTTACTCTTTGCTAATTAAATGCTGTCAGTTTTACTCTCTCTCTCTCTCCCTGACACTCAAAAGCATTCACGATTGATGGAGAGAGTAAAAGCTCTAGCCTCGGTAGCCATGCTAAAAGGATCGCTCTCACAAGCTCTCACAGAATGAGAGATTAATATCAGCCGGTTGCCAATGACTAAAATTGAGAAATTGTGGGAGCGCAAAGTTTGTACAAGCAATTACATAATTCTAGCCTTTGTTATTGTTGTTGTTGCTGCTGTGGCAGCTGTTAAATGTTGTTGTTGTTGCTGCTACTGCTGCTGTTGTCAAAGCAAACATTTAATTATTGTCGCCATCAACAATGTTCTCAGCAGACAAGTGAGCTAATCTAACAATGCATCAGATGCTTCCAAAGGGAGAGAGAGTTCACTGTACGAACAAACTTCCGCTTTGAATGTTGAATGTTGGATGTGGATATTCAATTGAGTTAGCTTCAAGCAGGCAGCAATAACCGTTCTTCGTGTGGTCAAAGGCATTACCAACCAAATGTGGTGATTCGACCGGGCCTACAGTCATTATGCCATGTTATATGCACTCAATTTCACACTTGTTGGCTGCGCGTGCTCTTTCCTGGCCAAATGCACACATTTTGCTGGTGTTCCCATTTTTTTATTTTTATCTTTATCTTTATTTTTATTGCTGGGCCCTGGTCAATGGGGAAGAAGAGTTCTTGTTAGTTTTCCAAGCCAGTGGCGAGTAAAGCTGCCGGATCCGCCTGTGCCAAAAGCTCGCGCCTATCATTAGACAAGCTGGAGAGTGGAGAATCAAGGGTGGAAAGGGGGAAGCGGTGGCGGACAATAACAACGGTAAATGACGTGCAAATAAATGCAGTCAACGAAGCGCGCTAATTAAATTTGCCTATTTCATTTAAGCGAACACTAACCAACAAGCATTAAACGCTTTCTGCAACTTTTGACAGCAATACGAGTATTAATTAATTAACATACCTAAAATGTGATTTTTAAAAAAAACAATAAACTATGCAAATCAAATATTTATTTCCTCTATCAAAATTGTTAAATATTTCAAAAGTTAGTCAAGAAATAGTTTTGACAAGGAAATAAATTCACATGTTTTTTTTTTATTTACAAAAATGGTTTACTTTTCTAACCAGCAACTATAATAATAGAAAAAAAAAAAAAAAAACTATTTAAAACTAAGAATTCTTTGCAAAATAAACTGAGTAAATTGTTTTATTTGGTCAAACCAATTTATTTGACTAACCGTATTAAATCGAATAGACGCTTTCAAATCTAGTCATCAATTTTTGTCGAATTTTTTGATAGATTGATTACTTAGTTTTTAAGAGCAAGATTTGATTTTTTAAATTGCGCGCCATGCTAACAGTTTGTAAGTCTTCTAAAGTTAACAGTCTGTTAAGTTTACATAGAGATGCTAAAAGCGGTTGCTGTCTTCGCTGTACCCAAGCTGGTAAACAAAATTACAGCAGATGGCGCTTGTAGCATCAATCACACGTTAAATTCAAAAATGTACCTAAACTTTGTATGGCTTTTGGCTAATGAGATCAATTCTGAATAAAACCAAACAATTAAATTATTAAACAATAATTTATAGATAAGCTGCATTTTTATTCACTTTCTATAAGTAAACTAAATAGTTCACAAGCAGAGTTGAAACTGTCAATTAGTTATTTATGTAATTATATTGAATGGCTGAGTCCATTAATGTCTTATGCAGAAAAATTCAAAATTAAAATTAAATGTACACAAATTTAATTAAAGTCAAACCTAATTTTATCTAAACAAATTTAATAAAATGTAAGCGTACCATAAACAATTGCTCTGAGCTCCACAAAAGTCAAGAAGAAAAATACTAAAGCTAACGAAACAGAATGGGAAGCAAATTAGAAAAAGTTCGACGGCACAAAGTCAACGTTCAATTCCAAGAAGAGAGAATTTGCGCGGCGCCATCTATTTGCCTCGCTCGCACTCGCACTCGCCGCTTGACTTTCGTCTCGTCCTAACGGAACTTTCAGATTTCGTACGAAGAATACATACACAAAATAAGTTTATAATATAACAATAATTGCAGAATTATGCATTCACAATTATAGGCCGGGATATGTGCAATATGATTGAAATTTAAGCAAAAAACATACTGTCACGCATCACGGCCTAAAAATGCTTACATACAAACAAATTAGATACCACACAAAGCTTTTTATTCCCAGATTTCCTTAAAACGCAGGAAACATTTTCAGGCCGGGAGATGTGCAATATGAATTTTAAATAAATTTCATTGACATATTGTCACAAGTACCGTCCTAAAAATAGTTATGCAGATTAATTCGAATGCAAACTTCACTTCACACAAATTTAAAAATTTCGTTGGTTCCATTCGCTTAAATTTTTAGGCCGGGAACAGTGCAATATGGTTTTTTTTTTGGGAAACTTTCACATATTTAACACTGAGCACGGCCTGGAAATTTAAGCTGTTGATTTTAGTACTCAATTTATGCACTCTGCCGTTAGATCTCAATTTGTCCGGCCGTGAAAAGTGCAATCCCTGATATATGTAAGGAATTTGCCCAATGCACGGCCGAATAACTAGAGAATCAGTTAAAAATAATAATCCTTCGCTGCCAGGATCAGCCAGGCTAAAAAAAAAAAAGGATATTTTTTAATTTAAAGGCGATCTACTCAATTCAAGATCTCGTCCATTACTGAAAAAATCGCAGCAGCTGCGGTCGGGACGATCGTTGAGAAAGTGAGTTAACATTAACGAACAGCTTCGTTAAGCTGTTGTGATAAGTTATGTTATGTTAAGTTGTGCGCGAAAATTTGAAATTTAATTTTGGAAATTTTCAAAATTCAATTTAAAAAAATTGAGGCACAATTTCAAAAAAACCTCAAAATACAACATTTTGTAAAATAATGAAGTTCATTCTAAAATTGGTTTGGTGCATTTCGCTCTTCGCGTGGCGAACGAAAATAAACGGGATCATTTTAATTTTCAAACATTCCCGTGTCGGCCTCTTTCAGACTTACTATGCACCACATATCTGCTCATGTATGTGGATCACTGCTTTGCGCTTAAAGGATAGGGAACCGTCTGCAAGGGCACTGTGATCCAGGGAGGCGTCGCTGTTTACGACAATGAAGAGTTGTCGCTGCTGGGGGAACGACGCAAGGTCAAGTCCATTCAGAGATTCAGGCAGCCAGTGGAAAGGGCCGCGACAAGCGATAGATACGGGCTCTGTGTGACCCAATTCAATGCAAGCCTCTTGGAGCGGGGAATCATCACTGATCCGCTGAGGTTACCTAATACCCGTTTACGCCGGATGTGCTAACCTGCGGCCAATTCGTTTTTACAAGCAGACAATCAAATCCAGGATCAAGCTTCAGGCATCTTGACAAGGGAGAATCTGTTGATATTGATCTCGGCAAGGAGTGCGAGTATGTGGAGGAGCCGTTGCCAGCGGATTCGATGCCCTGCGATTTCATCTTAGCGAATTAAAAAGATGTCTCATTTAAAAACGAATTAGTCATATTTTAGTCAACGTACTTATTTGGTTATAATTAATAACTATATAAATAAATTAATTCAGTATATTCTGCATCTCTAAAAGTTTTGGCGTCATTTCCTTGTAGTCCTTTGACTGCTGCTGCATCAGGGCGTAAAGTTTAACCCGCTCGTTTTGAATATTTTGAATACGCTCTCGGTTCTTTTTGCTCTTCTCCATGGAGGCCTGGGTGTAAAGGTATATTACTTTTAGATAATTGTATGCTTGAGATTACTTTAATAGGGCACACCTGTAACACCTTTTCCTGTGCGATTAGTTGCTTTTGCATATAGCGAATGCTGGCGTCCATAATTCGCATGCGCACCGGTCGCGTGCGTTCTTCTGGCGTCATTTTGTGAACGTTCCTGGAACATTTAAGAGCAAATGGTTTATTATGATCTAGCAGACAACAGTTTGTACGCTAGTGCCTACCAATTGTTGCCTTTATATGGCTCGAATCTTTCCTTGAGCACCTCGAGGATAATCAACTTTTTGCCCACATCATTGGCAACAAAAAAACTCTCGTTTATCTGGGGCAACACCTCGCTCATTCTGGAGCGCAGGCGTTCTATTAAAGTATCCTTGTTCATAACAGTGTTTTCATGCTCCAATAAAATCGCTGCAAATGGCTCCAAGCATGCGGGACTGAAAAAGTAATTATTAGTATTATAATAAAAATTTAAATTAATATAAGCGATAACTTGCCTCATATCTGCAAAGACTTCTTTAAGGGCTTTATCATATTCCGCTTGGACTTTTGCTGCAATTGGTGAGTGCCTATTGTAGGATTCCTCAACATTCGATTGTGTTAAAGTCTTTTTAAGTGGTCCCGACATTGTTGCACACAATTTAAATTGAAATCAATAAATAATAAATATGAAATTTGACGCGGCTTCAGCTTGGTTAACCAGTGTGTCCACACTTAAGAGTTGTTTTTGATGGTTGCAATCGTTGGCTATCGACAGACCACCACATCAATTTATCGATCACTGCAACTTGTCGGCTGTATATTTATTTGTTTACTATTCATTCGTAAATTGCATTAAAAAACCAAGCAAAATGGGTAAACGACAGCATCAAAAAGATAAAATGTAAGTTAAAAACGCGTTGAATACGCCCCTTATTTAATAGTTTTCTCCACCTGCAGGTACTTAACGTACACCGAATGGAGCGAGTTCTACGGTGGCAAAAAAGTGGAATCATTGGAAAATGAGCACATTAAATTTAAACGTTTGCCATTTGGAAATTGCTGCATAACTATGGCTCCATTTGAGATGCCCTATAGTGATCTCAACGGCAACGTCTTTGAATATGAGGCTGTCTTGACCTTTTTGAAAAAGTTCAAAGTGAATCCCATTACTGGCCAGAAAATGGACTCAAAATCCTTGATAAAGCTGCACTTCCACAAAAACGCCAATGACGAATACCATTGTCCGGCACTGTTCAAGCCATTCAGTAAAAACTCACACATTGTTGCTGTTGGCACCACGGGCAACGTTTACTGCTGGGAGGCAATCGAGCAGCTGAATATCAAGACCAAGAACTGGAAGGATTTAATTGACGACACGCCATTCCTACGGAAGGACATAATTACCATACAAGATCCACAACATTTGGAAAAGTACGATATATCCAAGTTCTATTATATACGTAAAAATCTGCGGGTTTTAACAGAGGAAGAGCAAAAGGAACGAAAAGATCCCTTGGGTCGCATCAAGACAATGAATCTGGAAACGAAGGAGACGCTGGCTCAGCTTCAGAAAGACTATCAACCAGCGGAGGAGACACCATCCGGCTCCAAGCGAACAGCCGACAAATTTAATGCTGCCCATTACTCAACGGGCGCAGTGGCTGCCAGCTTTACATCGACTGCTATGATGCCCGTATCTCAGATCGAGGCAGCCATTATAGACGACGACATTGTCAAGTACGAGCGGGTCAATAAGAAAGGCTACGTGCGCCTCAACACAAACTTCGGACCGCTTAACCTGGAGCTTTACTGCGAGCAGACACCACGCGCATGTGATAATTTCATCAAACATTGCGCGGATGGATATTACAATGGCGTATTGTTTCACCGCTCCATTCGAAACTTTATTGCAAGTAGTCCTTCATTAAGTACTTGAGGCAACAATTAACATGTGGATTCTTTTACAGATACAAGGAGGTGATCCCACAGGCACCGGTGCCGGCGGTAAATCGATTTGGGGTAAACCGTTCGACGATGAATTTAAGCCAAATCTGTCGCACACCGGTCGTGGCATACTCTCCATGGCCAATGCGGGACCCAACACTAATGGCTCACAATTGTAAGTAACCATTTACCCCCTCTGACATACAACTGATGGTTATCTAAACTTCCCTCCATACAGTTTTATTACCTATCGATCGTGCAAGCAACTCGACGGAAAGCACACGATCTTTGGTAAACTAGTTGGAGGCCTCGAGACGCTTCAGAAGATGGAACAAATTGAGGTGGACAACAAAGACAGGCCAATTGAGGACATCATAATTGAGAATGCTCAGGTGTATGTTAATCCTTTCGAAGAAGCCGCCGAACAGTTGGCCAAAGAGCGGGCTGATGAAGCCGCCAGTAAACAAGTTGCTGCCACAAAACTGGAGCAACAGAAACGTTTAAACGAGCCCCTTAAAGTGTATCGTGACGGTGTCGGCAAGTACCTGAAACCGAGTGTGTCTAAGAAACCTGAGGCCCAATCTCAATTATCGGCTGCGAATTCCGCCAAAAAGAAGAAAAGTTCCAGTGGATTTGGCGATTTCGCTAGCTGGTAGTTGTGCATCAATAAACAAATGGTTTTTACTAAATTTATATAATCACTCATTTTATATTTTCTGCATTTTCATCTGTTTGTTCGCGACTTTGCCAGCTCTTCTTCATCTCCTGCAATTTACTTTGGCGTCGTTTTCGCTCGGTCGACTTTTTCTGATCGAGCAGCTTGGACTGCGCTGCAATGGACTGATCTCCATTTAGGTGGACATCAAGCTTATCCAGCAGAATTTTTCGCGCTTCGATGCGATTCTTTGAGGCCAAGCGATGCAGATGGCACTTGACAGTTATTCCAGTAGGCAGGTGTCGCAGGAACACACAGTTGTTGGTTTTGTTAACGGCCTGTCCGCCCGGCCCGCTGCCGCGCATTAATGTTTCCTCGATGTCAGATTCCTGGAGCGTTGGATAACGTGAATAATCCAAGTGAACAGTGGACGCCAGCCGGCAAAGACTGCTGGAGAGCGAACCAGCCAAAGATCGCAGTGTTAGCATTACTAAAGTATGCGCCCTTTCTTAAGCAACGTCTCTCCACGCTGTGCGTAGTTGTAAATATTAGTTAGAAACTAATTTATTATGATATAATAACAATGAGACGTACCTTGAAATTGAACTCAATTTCCAGGGGATTCGTTAGCTCACGATGCTCACGGAACTCGTGTCGCACTCGGCCCAAAAAGTAATTCTTATCCGTGAGTGTTAAATGATTGCCGTATTTAATGAGATGCTTGTAAAGGCGGAGAACCTGTTGCCGGGATGGTTGCAACATTTTTAGGAAGTCAACAATAACTTAAGTAAAAAGCATATGTCAAATTACAGCGCTGCCATATGCTAAAAACAGAGCTGCCCCAATGCATTTCAATTAAAACAGCTGTTGATAGGAGCAGTGTTGCCCGAATTTGTCCGTTAAGACCGGACAGATTTGAAATAATAATTTATAAAGAAAAATTCTACAGATAAAACAAACATGCTTGTATTTTTTTTAGCATACTTTAATTTTTTTCTACCTTCTTTGCATTTAAATTTGAAAATAAAAGTATGCTAAAACACAGTCATTTTTTTTATTTCTAGCTCTTTTCTTTATACGACAAATTCGGACAACACTGATTTATAGTTTAAAGGCTCGTCAGCTGTTTTAAATTGCGCATTTTGTTCCATGCAGCTGAGCACTAAACACACACGCACAAAATTGTTAAATTACATATAATTGGGAAATAAGTCAATATTTAAAGAGAGCATATTTTATTTTATTAAAAATCTTATTATACCCAAGTTGTACCAAGATAATCTAGTCGCTTATACGTTTAGATAACAAATGTTTTAGTTTTTCGCCGAGTCACAATTACTATTAATTGCAGCTGTCGTTGTGACGAAATGTTTACTCTTTAAAAAATCGCACTCTCCACCCAATCGGAGATATCAATGCCTTCATCGATTCGAACATTGTGCAAGCGACTTAGCTCAAACATTTCCATCATTTGATGAGCAATTTCACGATCAACTAATTCGCCACCTAGTGTCATGTTTCTCTTTATGGTTTCCTCTTCTGGTACTACATTATTCAACATCTCCTCAATCGAAACAATGGGTGGATCGACCAAATACATCAGGAAGGATGCGGAAATGCTTAGCGAGTAGGGCAAATATAGCACATACTCCTTCAACAAGTTATCCCGGCTGCAAAATAGAGAAAACATTAACATTATAAATAAAATTTAGTTTGGTTTAATTACTTTAAAAACTCCGGAAGTGGTTGCTTTGAGTGTTCCGTGAAGCTCTTGAAGAGCGCATTGCAGTAATCATCGAAGAGACTGTCGAAATTCTTATAGCGCACCTCGGCAAGAATGGAAACGGCCAGGAAAACGCAGAGATCGACCATGGGCGAAGAAAAGCGCATTGTCTGATAGTCAAACATCATGATATCCAGGGGATTCCCGCTGCTGTCCGTATCATACTTATATGCCACATTGTTCCTTAGAAAATCCCCATGACAGAAAGTAGCCAAAGGCTCCTTGGGCACCACACGCTGACGGCCATAGCCCAAATAACTGTAGGTCAGTTGCTGAAACTTCTTGACGAAATCCTTGTCGACTTCTGGATGATAGGTACTTGTTGCCAAGCCAGCTCGCTTTAGTGCAACTTTCAGTGACAATTCCCAATCTGCACTAATCGTCTCGTTGGCATAACGCGATTCCCTAAACTGACTCGTTAGCGCATCAAAACGCTCCCTCTGATCGAGCTTCAAGGCATATCCGAAACCATGAAATGTGCCCAAAAACTTGACTGAAAAGGGAAAATATCTTTAAATAAAGACAGGACTGATAGAATTATATAAAGATTGGATACTCACCGGCAATGCGCGCATGCTCCAGACTTAATCCAAATCTCTGCTTGGTCACACTCCAACCATCTGCTCCGAAGTCACCCAGAATAAGAACTGCCGACGTGGGATTATTCTCGCTGTAGTAATACTTGGGAGCTGCAAAGTTGCCATGGCTGAGTTCTTGGAGTATTGGTAAGATTTCCGTGTAGAAACAGATTTCATTGTAGAAGAGATCACCAAATTGTGCCTCATTGTAAGCTTCTTTCGGTATCTGAGGCGTTTTCTATAATATATTAAAATATTGCGTGCACGTTAAATACATTGATTGTATGTTAGTATGTTTATCTATAACTAGTTTTGCAATTTGTTTACAAACCTTTACGACGAACTTCCTCATTTGTTGCTCGCCAGCGTATTCAAAATTAATTGTCGCTCTGTAGCATTGAGTCAACATGAAAGCCTCTTCGATGCCAATTAATTTAATTACAATGTCGCCCACTTTGAATGTGTTTAGCTGGGACTCGCTGTAGTTATCCACTAATCGTCCATTTTTCAGAATCTCTGGCAAGATAGTTTCGCTCAGCCATTGTATTTCATCATCCACGATCAGCGACATTTTCAGGCCGTAATGCTAGAGAACTGTTCAGATTCGCGAATAGAACTCGACTGATCGTCGCTCGGCTCGACGCTGTTCGTTTCAAACGACAATAGGCGAATTGTTCCCAAATGAATATACATACATGTGTACATAAATATTTGATAATTGTTAGACCATTTGGTTTGATTATTTCTGATGAATGCAAAGTTAATCGCAAAATGTTTCGACTCTCTTAAGTGTAAATATTGCGAGCTTCAGTACACGTTTTCTGTACATTAGATAAGATATCTCTTGATTTAATCAGTTTCATGTTTATACTAATGTGGAAAAAAACTGTATCCGCCGTATAACAAACATTGATAAAACTCAATCGGTTTCCAAACAGATTTCTGTTATGGATACAGTTTATTCTACAGACTAAAAATTAAAATAATTATGTGTAGCTTTATTCACAATGTACATTTTTATGAATAAATTTGGTAACTTATTCGTTATTTCCAAAGTTTTATAAAAGAAAATAGTTGAAATTGAATTACAGTCGATATATTAAAAGTGTAAACTACTAATAATTCCCTGAATTATTTAGATTTTATCACAAATAAAAAATTTTGAATCCGGCTTTATTATTTACAGGAAAAAACATTTTAGCTTTTATTTAAATTGAAATCAAAATTATAAGTATTTTAAAAGAAAAAATACTACTAATTTCATTCGTTTAAAAGTGTAGTGTATTATTAATCCACTCACTGGAATCAATGTCTTCATCTATTTGGACATTATGCAAGCGGCTTAGTTCAAACATTTCCTTAATTTGATGTGCAAGTTCGCGGTCAACCATTTCTCCACCTTGGGTATTGGTTATCTGAATGATCTCCTCTTTAGTTTTTTCCTTGGTTAACATTTCCTCTGAAGATAAAAGAGGGGGCTCAACGAGTTCCTTGAGAAAGAAACATGCTATGAACACAGCATATGGTAGAAACCTTATGTACTCCTTAAGCAAATTCTCTCGACTGCAAGAAAATGAAAGTAAGTCCAGCATAAGTAAGTATAATCTTAATCAAAATAAAATAAATAAAATTACTTTAAAAAGTCCGGAAGTGCTTGATCTGAATATTCCCCATAGCTTTTAAAGAGCGCATTGCAGTAATCGTCGAAAAGACTGTCGAAATTCTCATAACGCACATCGGCCAACAAAGAGAGGGACAGGAATATGGAGAGATCGATCATGGGCGAGGATAAACGCATTGTCTGATAGTCGAACATCATGATATCCAGGGGATTCTCACTGCCGTCCGTATTGTACTTGTAGGCCACATTATTTCTCAAGTAGTCGCCATGGCAGAGGGTGGAGAGGGGCTCTCGGGGCGCAACACGCTGACGGCCATAGCCCAAATAACTGTAGGTCAGCTGCTGAAACTTCCTGACGAAGTCCTTGTCCACTTGGGGCTGGTAAGTATTGACTGCCTTCGCTGCCCTCAAAACTGCGATTTTCTGCGTAAGTTCCCAGTCTGCACTCAAGGATGTTGTGTCAAATCGAGCCTCTCGCAACTTGCTCGTTATGTTCTCAAAGAGCTCTTTTTGATTGTGCTTCAGAGCATACCCAAGGCCATGGAATCTGCCCAGATACTGGACTAAAAAAGGATTATCTTAAATATAAAATGTATACAGATTAGATTAGATACTCACCGGCAATGCGCGCATGCTCCAGACTTAGTCCAAATCTCTGCTTGGTCACACTCCAGCCATCTGCTCCGAAGTCACCCAGAATGAGAACGGCCGACGTGGGATTATTCTCGCTGTAGTAATACTTGGGAGCTGCAAAGTTGCCATTGCTCAGCTTTTGTATTATTGGTAAGACTTCCGTGTAAAAGCGAATTTCGTTATTGAAGAGAGTATCAAATTGTAGTTTTTTGTATCTATCCTGCGATACCTTAGGCGTTCTCTGTGGGGTTACCATGATATGATTATAATAATTTTATTGTCATGATTAAGAGATTGCTTCACTTTTTATTATCTCACGTACACGATAAGAAAATATGCTGTGATAATTCATATTCTTCCCAAGTTTACCTTAACTATCAATTTCCTTTGCAGCTTTTCGCCAGCGTATTCAAAGTTTACGGTCGCTCGATAGCACAGGGTCAACATATAAGCCTCTTCGGGTCCGATAATATTGATCTCAATGCTTCCCACCTTAAATGTCTCCACCAGGGACTCGTTGAAGTTGTCCAAGAGACGTCCTTTTCTCAGGATATCTGGCAGAATAGCTGTGGTTATCCATTGGATTTCATTCTTAAATACCAGCGACATTTCAACAAAGATGTGAACCGCACCGACTCGATGTCTAATTTTAACTGAGACTTATCTTAAGCGATAACTGCGTTATAAACTGTGACAGTCTGGCTAAGATATATGTATGTATATTAACCCATTGGGGACTTTTGTGTTTCGTGTTCCATTTAATATACATAATATGTTCAAACTTACACTGTTTAGCTTTACAATTCAAAATATTCAAAATCTTCGTAGGAAAATTGACATCAAGCCATGGTGAAATTCTGGCAACGGTTCTCGCTAAATGAAACCTTTCACTTTTGCATATTCGAGGATAGATCTTATGAACATGCCAGGCCAAAGCCAAGGACTCTTAATTTATCTTCTTTTAAGGAATATAGCGATTTAGATCTTCCAGTAGTGGGAGATAATTCGATGAATTCGCGACGCAAACGAAAATCAAAGAAAAGAAAACCCAAATCGACAGAAATCCAGAAAGAGGATGAAAAACCGGTATGTCCGAAAAACGATTCAGAGGATTCCCCGCATATGAAAGAGTTTTTCAAAGAAATTCAGATACGGAAGCTAAAGGAATACTATGCCAAAAGAATTGCCGCAAAGCGATGTTGCTATTGCCACAAGTGTCCCAACTGTAGATGGGTGAAACCCGCTCCAGTTTGTGTGGACATGGAGGAATCTGTGTGAGGAAAGTGCTTGAAAGTTTCCTTAACAATTCTCTTACATGCCAATGGTGATCTTCGGGGGAGGAGCATCGTAGGCATGTCAGTCAATATGAACAGGAAAATCAATTGCTACTTTGCTCATCATGATTTGGAAATTGGAATTTCACATCGGCTTGTTTTACTTTTGGCTGGGCTGTCAGTTCAGTAGGAATCTAAATTCTGTGTTGTTAGCTCGTTGTTTCAACATCTCTTACTCGAAATTCTCCTAGTTCGCCCGCAAGATGTATTCAGATCCTCCACAAGACACAAAGAGTACGCAGACTTTACCACAACCAACTCCAGCTCCACCAATATGTGTGCCCCTGCTGATGGTTGACGAGGATGGAAAGAAGCGTTATTGCTATCATGGCGGCAAGTGTCGTTGTGCGACTTGCGAGAGAGTCCGCCAAGATCAGCAGGACGAATTGGACAGGAATCTGGATGAATTCGTGCCGAACAGTCGCCTTAAACTGGAACCAGCCATTCGCCAGGCAAAGCACAAACAATATCGACTGGAGGCGACACGTACATCTCCCCAAATGGCCAAAATGCTGTTAGATGATCATCTGCGGCTTCTCAAGGAATATCCCATCTATTACCTACCGGACAAATATTATGTGAAAGATGCTTGGAGGGTTGTGGGACCCCAGGAAGCGGGCACCCAAACTGAGATACCCATTGGCTACCATGGCATCGATGGCTGTCCGTGCCCCGACAAGTCCGTTTGCTGGGATATCTAAGTTAGCTAGGAAGCAATTACAACATATTTTGAAATTTTACAATATTATCGCTAGGAGAATAAAGAGTAAAGATGGTAATCAATAAACACTACATGTTTGCAAGGAATTACCAGATGTTTTTCAACCATTTGTCATCTCATACGTAACTTTTATACTTGGCACTGTCGTATTGACCTGTCAGTGCACTTTTAACACTGAATGCTGAACATTCTAGGGCCATGCTCGGCAGAGACAATCCTTGCTTCACACCTTACTTTCAGTGGTATTACAAAATATGACACTGCCTTTTATTATTATTTTAACGTTTACACTCAAAATTAATAATAATTTCTGGAATCTACGACTATCTGCGGCTATCCTGACGTTCCACACGTCCTCGTGTGTTGACTTCAAACACAATATTCGCGCCAAATCCACCAGATTTAAGTTTTCTGCTACTCTTTATGACCAATATTTTTATTTCATTAATTTCAAAATTAGAAATTCGAAAAAAATATACTTTGTAAGTTTTTTACTGTCGGAACTGCATAATCCTTTTGTTGTTTCCGTAGATGCACAAAGTGCTTGCCAAATGATCCTTGGAACTTAAATGCAGCCTCATCTGTCCATAAAATATTAAAGCAGAACTTGTGATCTATTTTAAACGTAGTATGACATGTCTGAGTTACTATGGACTTGTAGACTTGCTACCTATAAAGGGTACGCTAAATCAAACCGAATATCACATTACCATATCTTTATTTATCATGCTTTTACGTCCGCAAGTAGGCTATCTTCAACGTAGTATGACCGGACTTTACAACACGACAATGCTCAATGCCATAAGGGTCGAATTCCAATAAGACCTAAATCAGCCGGTTCTTCCCTTGCTCACACAAAGCCGAAACTATAGCTGAATTAAGTGAGATTTGGTCCAAATGACTATTGAGTTCGCGCACAGCTTGGTTTTGTCAATATTAGCAAGATTGCAAGCTGTCATTGATGCCAATGGCAGTATAACTCGATATTAGTTACTAATAAAATATTTTTATATTTACACTATTAAAATATGTTTTAATTGATTATTTAACATAAAAAAAATGTAAAAAAAAAATGTGTAGATAATTATTACAACTTATCAGGCATCAGTTCAATGTTTTTTTTTAAGCCCACGAACAGTTATTATTTCTTATTGATCTTTCATTTACTTCTGCATAGATCTAGAAATACGACAATAACCATAATTTTTGTATCTTAGCACAAATAACAGCAACAAAAAGCATTCAAAGTTTAAAGTTACAAAAAATTTACTTTGTACTTATGCACTTCCCAATGCCATTGTACCCTTATTTTTATTATCAAAGCCAATCACCGTAGATCTGTGATCCGAAAGAGGAGGATTTTTAAAAGCCCTACGTAATCAGAGATTTACCGGAGGTAACTAAAGCAAAATGTTTGTGTATATTGTCAGACGGAATGTTGTTATTTCCAAGTAATACAGTTTATTAACAAAAATTTCCAATTTCCCGCAATCGAAAATAATGTTGAAATGCCTGAAAAAGTCCCGAATTTTGGGCAGATTACGCCTGTTCCAATGCAGACGAGCACTTTCCGATGATACTACCAATGTAACTGGTTTCACTGCGTTCATGGAGAAGGGAGATGTGCGCACGGGATCTGTGAATGTCCTGCCCCAAACCAAATATGGTGGCATCACCCATGCAACTCTCTTGACTGGCGAGACAATCATTGGCCAAATGGGAGCCAAATATGTTGAATCTCTTTTAAGCAGCGCTCGAGTTCCCGTGGAGGTGCAGAGGATTACAGTTGACATGGGTGAGGAGTACTTTAATTCTGTACTCCGGAATCGGGCTGCTGTTCACGTGGACATTGTTCACGATTCGGAGCATAAAAGGAAATCACTTAAGATTTGCAACGACCTCGATCTGCACGTGTTTATGACGAACTTGCGCAGTTTTCCCGGCTTCAAATGCCTTTTTCCCGGTGTAAATATCCTGTTGATAGCCCAAAATAATATGGGAAACTACGCGGAGCTGGAGTACTCGCCAGTTAAAGGTGTCGTCGAGGGACTGCACGTGGTCACCAGCAAGGACATCGAACGTTTCCTTCGATATGCCTTCAAAGTTGTCTCGGCAAGGAAACGGAAAAAGGTCACCCTTGTCCACAAAGCCTCCGAGTGGCCAAAGACCGAAGGCGTTTTGCTGGACATCGCCTCCCATTTGCAGAAAACCTCTTTTAGCGACGTTGAATTGGAGCCAATGGAGCTGGACAAATGCGTTAGTCGCCTGATACTGAACCCTCAAAACTTTGATGTGCTCGTCACTAGCGATCTCTATGGCACCTTTATGGCCACGATTTGTAGCTCGATTTGTGGCGGTGCGAATCTGTTTTCGGCCATTGAGATTGGCGATTATCATGCGGTGTTCAAGCCTCTGCAAACAAAACTATCCCTGACCAACTACAAAGTACTAAGTCCCTATGGCATTGTGTCCACCTGTGTGGACCTGATGTACCATCTGGGTCACCGAGTGTGCGCCAAGGCCCTTTGGAACGAGATGCTGCGCACAATGGATGAGGGGATCAAGACTGGCGATTTTCAAGGATCCGATCGTGGCGAGTATATCATTTGCAACATTATGAACAAGCTTCGTTGCAACATGTTCAGTCAAGAACAAGATTAGGAAAGACCGCGGAAATGACATGTTCTTTAAATTTTACTTTCGATTCTTTTTCGATTTAGATACACAAAAATTAACAGAATATATTTTTTGAACAAATACTTTGAATAATTCAACTCCTAATAGTTAGAAATTGCGTCTCAAGTTCGAACTCTTGCGCTGAAATGTTAAAGAAATAAATATATAAAATTGATATGTAACATTCAATTTGATGATTTCATGATCTTGGGATTTCTTCACACCTGCTCCTCTTCAGTGCGCAGATTACTCTCGCTCGTCAGCATTTTCCAGTCGTCGGTGAAGGTCACCTGTTCAACAATCCGCTTAAAGGACACCCGCTTCGCATTGTTAAAGTTCGGTCCAGATCCGGTCTTGGCTTTCTTTTTCTTACCATTGGCATACTTCATGTAGTCGTAGATTGGCTCTTTCATATCGATCTCCGACGGTGGCGGTGTCAGGGCTTTCTTCAATTTCTTTGCACCATTTAGTTCCGAAATAATTGGCTTCTCGAATATTTTATCTACCACATCCATGCTGCCGGGAATTTTGGAAACAAATTTTTTAATACAATTTATCAACTTGTTAAAAGTTAGACAAACAACGCAAAGCCATATGGAGATACTAAGGGTGCATTTACACTAGTTGACAAGCTGGTCAAATTCATCTCAGTAGGCTGAAATTTTTGATGGCAACTTGGTCAACTCTAGTGTAAACGGTAGTCAACTTAAAATTGTTCCATAAAAAACTAGAAAGACCTAAAAAAGATTCCTTAGAAACGAATTTTGTATGTACTTTAATATTATCTCGAAAATTTTTAACATTTTTGTACACATACTAAAACAGCAGTCGATTTTTCGATGTATTTTTACATCACTATTTTATATCACCCAACGGGAAAGTCTATTCTATACACTTCCCGGTGTATCATCGAAGGTAATGCAATCTTGATCTACCCCTAATTTTTTTCTAGGTGATTAACGATATCGATGTAAGTGCCTAAAAGCATGAAATAAAATATATTTAAAATTTATTTAAATAAGTAACGGATATAGCCTTTTCCGCTTGTTTTTTAACTAACTTTTATTTGCTCGACTAATAAATACCCTGTTCTCTAAAGCAGAGGATAATACACCTGTAGAAATCAGAGCAATTTGCTGCCTATCATATCTGCTTGAGCTTTATAACAATAACAATAAAAGGCTATTATGTGTTTTGGCCGTGTAATAAACTTTTACTCCCATTTGCACGTACAATTTGAATAAATTTATGCGATGCCGCTGCCTGAGGCAAAGAGGCAACAACAATGGCTGTAAACAACTACATAAATATGCCAAAAAACAAAAACAAGAAGAACAAAAGGCTGAGAATGATAGGAGTACTGCGAATGGAAATAGGATTGTAGATTGAGACTGTGGAGCAGAGTACTTTAGCTTGGTAAACGGACGGCAGCAATAAAATGTGTAGCCAGAAGTGTAGCATATTTGCAGGCGCCAAAGCAAGGCAAGCAAGGGAGAGAGAGAGATGGAGGAACAGAAAGAGAGAAAAATAAATAAATTGTTACATGTGTAAGCCCCAGTCGATACTTTATCATCATGCAAATGGTTGTGCTGCCGGGCAATGTTAATAAGTACAATAAACGGCTAAGCAAACAACCACAGCAACAACAACAACAACAAGACCAACAGCAACAACAACAAATGCCTCGCCGTGGGGTATGCTAAATTATGGCTCCATTGGCTAAAAAGCAATGCTTCTCCAGTTCTGGCTCTGTTGACCACATAATCCCACTGTAGACACACACACATATAAACACAATAAGAGTTATGTGTATACATTCCAGTGATTTATTTATACTATGACAATTGAAAACATATACACAAATTGCAATATACACATACATAAATATACATATATTTTAAATATTTCGTAGAAAAGTCACTTAAATTAAAATGTCACAAATTGCACCTTCCCCCATCCCATCCCGTCTCTCCCATCACATCACATCAATCTTTATACGGCGGCTGCCTCAATTGTTGGGGCTGCCACCAAAGACATCAACATTTCCAGCTTCGTTCCTGCCACTTGGTCTGGGTCATTGTTCGACCAATGTCAGATCGTTGTTCCTGTTGCTGTTGCTGCTGTTGTTGGCTGTAATGAATTGCACATTGGCCAACTTGGCTTTGGCCGTGCTGCACATCATCATGAAGGTGAGCAGAGATAACTCCAGCACACGGCACACACAATAGGCGACCACGTCCACCAAATGCTCCACGACTCCTAAATATAGACACATTTGTTTGTTGCCGTTTTTCCACTTTGCCTTCACTTGTGTGATTTTCTAATGATTTCCCTCAAGTTGTTTGTATCACTCGAACTGTTTCATAGACAATGTTTATGTTCTGACGCTTTGAAAATGTCAACACTTCAGTTGTGTTGTTAAAGCAATGTTTGCAGTCCTGTTGCTGCCCCGAAGTCTCAATCGTCTCTACAAAAACTATTGCCGAGGAGCCAAAAGGATAACAGCTTCCCTCTGATGGTGCATGCGCAGTACAACTTGTTTCTCCCTTTGCTCAAACGAACCCCTCTCACCAAGGGCATAGACAGGGGACATAAGGAGGCCATTGTCCCCTCTTCACTCATAGTTTAAAAATGTTAAGCAACCTTATTATGCCTAGAGTAGTAGTAATACATCACAGCAAATTGAAAAACAAGCTTCAAACTCTCGATCTTTTTATTCATTTCTCTTCCAAATCTCTAGAGAGAAACAACTTGTTTGGCTCCCCTTCGCACAAAGCTACGCCCTTGTCTCTCACTCTCCTTCCAATTCTAAGCTTGTAATATGCCAAAGGTAAGTACTAAGAATTTGAACTGCCATTTCTCAAAATCTATTGATAAACAGAATTAATAGATTTTCTCAATAACAAACCAAACTAAATTTTAAAAAAAACATTTTTAATTTTTTTTTATGTTTATCAAACAAAATAATGTTATATTAAAAAAAGATTAATCAATTATGGAAAATTGATTAACAATTGTCTGTGATAAATTATTCTATTGTAGATCTTAAAAAAACACTATAATCAAATAAATATAATTTATATAAGCTAGTATTTTTATATTGTCAATTTCATTTGAATTGAATTTTTTTATGTCTCATTTCTGTTTCCAAAAAAATTTAGACAGCTCTAAATAATCGAAAAAATGTAAAGGGTTTAAAATAAAACTTGTTAATCAGAAATTTTTTAAAAATATTTATTTGAAATATGAAAATAATCTGCCAATTTTACGAAATATACAATTTCTTGTTGTTTTTGTTTAGGTTTGAATAATTGATATTAATCGCTTTAATTAACTTGGAGTGTTCGTTCTGTTGCCTTTTTAGAATCCCATAGAATGAGTACAGAATAAATTTGGTGGCACAACAACTGTCGCGTGCTAAACAAGCCAAAGGTAGTCGGGCCAGAAAGGACATTTACTGTCAAAGGACATTCACTGCCAGTGGCATTCACTCAGCACTTGAAAGATTCTCAGGTCGAGGTAGAGTCAGACTCAGAGCCGAGTTTGAGCCTGGCCATATGGTGTTGGTTGCTGCAGCATATGGTCACTAGACGGGAGTTAATTGATGCGCCAGTCAGTAGCCAGTAGCTCATCCTCGCTCACCCTCCCTCTCTCGCTCACTCACTCATCTACCTCAACCTCTCACTCTCTCGTGTGCCGTTGAGCGTGAAAGTCACAAAATTATAGAAAAGAGATCACATGCCATGATAGCGGCAATTTGGCAAGCTATGACGCGTGCCGGGGAGAAGGCGAGAGCGGAGCAGCATGAATGGAAGGTCAAAGTAGTAGGCGTGAGCAAGCAAGAGCGAGAGAGAGCGACAGAGAGAGAGCAAGGGAGAGAGATAGCTAGCACATCTAACCCCTAACTGACAGCATAGAGTGGAAGGAAGAGCGAGAGAGCCGCCCCTGTCGACGATCCTTGATATGGTAATGATGAAGATCCTGGGCCAGAGCAACAGCAACATGAAGAGCAAGAGCAAGGGCAAGGGGTCATTTAAAGGGCCACTTATACAAACTTGGTCAGCACAGCGGTAAAAATATTTGTTAAGCTAGCCCAAAAACGGCAATTGAAGGGTGGCTTTGCCACCGACTGAATGGCTCGTGGCACTCGTGCGTCTGTTGCAGTTGCGTTGCAACTTTCAAGACGTGCACAACCATCACCATGAGCCACTACTACTCATCGGAGGAGGACAACAGCTCGCAGTACCTGGGCAGTCCCAACTACAACCTCAGACTGATGACGACGGCGCAACAACCGGAGCAGCAGTACAGCAATGTGGCATATTTATCGCCCGATTGGCAATTTCTGGATGCCACAAGTAGCAGTAACTTGGAGCTGCCTCACGTCAATTACAGTACACAAGCCGAGCAGATTTCTCTATCAGAGCAACAGCAACACAAACGACGCAAGATCAGCTCTAGAAGTTTGAGTGAACAATGTGAAACTGGCAGCCAGGTGACACTGAGTCCCACAGTGCAGAAGAAAAGGCGACAGGCGGCAAATGCTCGGGAAAGGAAACGAATGAATGGCCTCAACGAGGCTTTCGATCGCTTGCGTGAGGTCGTTCCAGCTCCCTCGATCGATCAGAAGCTATCCAAATTCGAGACACTACAAATGGCGCAATCCTACATATTGGCTCTTTGCGATCTCCTTGACCACAATGGAGATGATGATGATGACGTGGATGCCACCGCCTATACGATCTTTGGAGGCAGTGAAAGCAGTTTCGAGCTGGGACAATGAAAATCATTACTAAAACATTACTATAAAACTGAAGATCTAAAAAATATTTCATACAGAAATTTAAATTTCGATCGATCGTTCCTATGACAATATATTGTAGTCGGATTTTTCTCAAAACTTGGACAGAATGTACTTATAAAATATTATCTAATTATCTAACACTGTTTTTCATACTAAAACTTAATTTTGGAGCGATCGTTTCTATATGTAATTCGGAATAATTTAGGGCTATAAATATTTGTAGATTAAGCGTTGTTTGGTATCCATTGAATCTAAGATTTAAGGTTTGTGATTTTCTTCTTATAATACTATAAACTATAATAAAGCTTAACACAGAATAAACCTAAAAACTGTTTTTTCTTAAATGGCTAATTAAATTTGTTTTCAAAAGATAAAAAACAATTAGATATCGTCGCATTGGTTACGCTTCAATGAATCCGAAAGAGCTAATAAATTAATTACAGAAAAAGTTCATTGATAGGGAAAAAACAATAAGTTTGGCAAACCCCTAACGACACTATAAAGAAGGGTAATTTTGAACTTACTATCCTGAAAACTTTGCACTGAAGCGTAACACCCCTCGGGATGGACTTGAAATAAAATGCAGCTGACTTCTCAGTTAGTTGGTGTCATTTTATGGAGCTATGGATATGGTGTGAAAGTAGACTACAGCTATGGTAAGAGATTCAGGTTGGCTTAGGAAGTTAACTTCGGCTTAGTTTCCTTAGATCCGTTTGCATTTTGACTTTGTCGCACTTCGACATCGTTTTGGTTGAAGGAATACTTGGACGGGCGAAAGTCCTGCACCGGTGGATGTAAGATGATTATTTGTCCCTTGGAAACATCAAAGTTAATATTACGAAATGGATTACTCGTTTTCCGACTCGGTCCAGTGCAGCTGACAGATCTGGGTCTTGTAACCGTTCTCTGAGGTGATTCTTTAGACACGGATTTGGCCTGTACTTGACGTGTCTTGTTTGTGTCCCTGGAGAAATCTTTGATTGCCAATGGCGTCATATTGGAAATGTGTTTCTTGACAATATTAATCGTCTTCTCGGCCAGAGTTGGTGGCACTTGAAAGGTTCCCAATACCGACATTCCTGCAGTTGGATATGACTGCGGATAAGGAGCACGAGATGAGCCCCTTTCGACACCTGAAGGCTGTCGATAGAGATTCCTATTATAGGATCTAGGGTCTTCGGGTGCATGGTAGAACCTTGGTTCCAGTTGGCCGTCGTAGGCCTGGAATTCTGGGTAAGTACATCAATCAGTTTGCAGAAATTAAATCATTTATTAACTTACTGTTTTCCATATCGTCTTCCAGCTTATTATGACGCTTCATGGGCACCATCCGGGATTTTACACCTCCACTTGGTGAAGCTGATCGCTGTTTTCCAGCTGTGGCTTTATTCATACCTTTTGGAACGCATTTACAGGACAGTTTTGGCTTTTTGGTGGCTTTAATCGATTTGGACTGATTGGCATTGCCATCCTTATTGATGGCTTTATTTCTATCATTAAGTGTCATGTCAATTTCCGTTTCAACACCCACCTCGCAATAACAGGGTGCTGTCGTGTCAACATTTTCATATTCGCGAGTTTTCTTGGCGTCCACATACTCTTGGGATTGTTCATCGTCGCCTGAGTAGTCGTTCTGAATCTCGTCACAACACTTTTCACAAGTACTTTTGGGACGTCCTTTGGGATATTCATCTCGAGTATGACCTTTGGGATATTCATCCCGCGTTTGACCTTTGGCATATTTATCCCGAGTATCTACTGCATCCACTCGGGTATGGCCATAAGCATCACAAGTCTCTTCGGTACAGCAATCGGTATACTCTTCCTGCTTACGACCTTTGCGACCATCTCTAGAGATTTGTTGGACATACTCCACTGGTGCTTCTTCCTCAGTGTCCTTGCCGTATTCATGAGGACATTCATTGCAAGTTTCCTTGGAGCAGGTAATAGAATATTTCCCTCGTGTCTCTTCAGCAAATCCGTGGGGATATTCATCCCTTGGCTCAACAGCATAGCCTTGGGGATACTCTTCCCGAGTGTCATCAGCATAGGGATATTCTTCAACTTGATCAGCGTAGCCAGTTCGAGTTATTGGTTCGATTTCATCTGATGAACAGAAACAACTATCTTCGTCTTCTTCATATTTTGGTTGGCTTCTGTCATAATTTATCGGTTTTTCGCTGTCCTTCTCCTGTTCGTTATAAGAATTATCACTTTCGGATCCTTCATACACATAAGTTGTCGTTGTATTTCTCGCAGTGTATTTGTCAGGCATTTTTGATTTTATAACTGAATGCTTTGGATACTGATCATCGTCATAAGACGAATATCGGTCATTATTTTGGGGAGAGTATTCCTCATTCGGATCGTTTGGTTGTTGTTGTCGTTTCGAGTTTGTGTCTTCACGGTCATAACGATCGCCATTACTTCGAACATTTTCACGCTGTCTTGAGGGTCTATTTGAGGATCTTTGATTCGGTCTCTCTTCGCCCTCATCTCGATATGTTCTGGCATTGCTGATTTCTTTCCTGGCCCTAGTGCTGCCACGAAGATCAGGATCCTCAATAAGCTCTTTCTCATTGCGTCTTCTTGGTTGACGCTTTTTGCTCGGACACTCGACATATTTATCTCTGTGGACTTCATCGACCTGGTTCAAATTTCTTGAACAATATACCCGGCGAGTCGCTGCTTCCTGGACAGGTGGCATCAATCCTTGCTTGGATCCATACGCCGACTGAGCCGCGGATGCTGGCCTGGACCCTTGATTTGATCTATTTCTAGACGCTACCTGAGATGCAGCTCTGGATGTTGGTTTGCTCCCACTTCTCCCCGATTGTCTGACCGATACTGGCTCTTGATCTCTTTCTAAACTGGCTTCTGATATCGATTCCGAAGCGCGTCTTTGTGGATCATTTCTGCATGCCCGATTTTTGGAATTGTCTGCGCAACGTCCACGACATCGAACCTGGTCTTTTTTGGGAGGTCTTTTTTCCGGCTGTCTAGGCTGCTCGCTTATCTCTGAATATCCAGCATCGTCATAATCATGTGGTTTCTCCTTCCACTGTTGCCACTCATAAGGCACTGGCCTTGGTTTCGGTCTAGGCGCTACCTGTGGAGCATTATCCTCCGATGTTGGTTCAGGTGTTTGAAATTCATCGTCGTCTTGTGGCAGCGGTTCATAAGGTGGCATTTGGATTTTATTACTACGACTAATGCTTCTATTCTGATCTGGAATTTGGTTTCTGTTACTACGATTGCTATTTTTACTCTGATCTGTATGATCCGAATCCATGTATTCCGACTGAGGTGGCATTAGTTTCCTATTACTACAAGTGATAGTTATATTCTGATCTGTATTCAAATATTCCGGCATTTGGCCACAATTTATATTTATATTCTGATCTGTATGATCTTTATCCACGTATTCCGTTTGAGGTGGAATTTGACTTCTATTTCCACGATTGTTATTCCTATTCTGATTGTCTACTTGCTCATTTTCATAGTATTTAGTATACGGATTTTGGTTTTTATTTTGACATTTTCGAGGACAACAGATACAATTATTCCTGCCTTGACCGGCCCATGGAGAGTTTGGGTCGTTGTTATTTCCAAAATTATGGTTTTTATATTGTTGGTCATTACCGGATGTCTTTCGACAAATATCTCGAAATACGATCGTCGGATTACTGTCTTGCTGAATTTCATTTAATTTGTTCTCGTACGCATTATCGGTAAACTTCTGCCGTGAAGTGCGCTTGTAATATTTTCCAGTAAGAACCTTTCTCTTTGGCTGGCTGGAGGTCTGGGGCCCAGCCCAGTCATCAAACTGATTTATGGGAATATCTCCATTACTTACATATGGCGGTTTTGTGTTATACTCGTCAGTCTGGTTGATGACACTGTTGTTATTACTATTGGGTCTTTGGGTCTTGGGTTGCATTGAATGTGATCTGCTTGGTCTATGCCGAAATTCGCCATATTCATCATTGCCATTATAATTGGACTTGGAATACGAACGATCGTTACCGGAAAGTGCACGAATTTGAAGGCCTTTCGCTTGAAACTCAATTGGGGGATGTGGCAAATTCAATGAAGACTTCTTCTTCTCTGATAATGCCAATTTGCATGAGTAATCGTCAGACAATGGGAAAGGCAATCCGAAATCAACCTGTTCGCTGTGAATACTGTTCTGACTGTTGCCTATCAGAAATGTATCCTCAACGATACAGTTGATTTGGCTATTGCAGAGATTTGTCTGTGCCTAGAGGTCATAAATATTGATTAATAAATTGTGTTATCAGCTTCAGGTTCACACTGGGTCACAAACTACCACAGCCTATTGTCACAAACACCTTTGTGCAGATACTTAGAACCTATTGGCTTTCGATTGATGCCGAAGTGTAAAATTGTGACAACGGTTGTGTAACAGTCAGTGACGCAGTGTGAGCCCGGCGTAACATACTTCAATAGCCTTCACATTGTCATTCTCCAGCTCCGCATTTTCCAAAAATTGCAGTTTCTGATAGTAAGTCTCTCGTGGTGCATTGAAGTGTTCCCTCAATCGTTCTCGTTCATAGAAATGACGCAACGATATTATCGTCAGTTTCAACTGATCTACGGTAAGCTCATCGTTGAAAAATTGAGAAATGCGCTGCCAGGCATTTTCCTTTAACGACAAGTTACGATAGCCCGGAGATTTTGTATTCCAAAGACATTCGTTGGCGCGATACAGACGTATTAGCTTGTCCACAAAATGCTCATTGGATAAACGCTTCGATCTGAGTGCCTCTAAGAAATTAAACGCCACCATTTTAAGTCCGATTTGAAACTTGTAGACGAACCAACCTAGGCCACCGCTCTACCACAGCATAGTTCTTTCTTAGTCTATGGTCATCGGTCTATTACGTATTGTACACTATAATAATTTAATTTGTATGCCAAATGTAAAATGTTTGATACACATCAAAACAGATAATTTTCTACTGAAAATAAAATCAAATTTGGCAGAAAATTCAAAGTTTCGTGCTGGATAAGTTCGATATTCCGATTATTACACTTAACGAAACTGTCTTAACGAAACAATTCAATTGAGCTAAAAGTTCACAATTTAATTTTCCTAATGTATATGATAAATATATATTTATTAAAATACAGCAATAATAGTTTGGCAAGTAAAATCAAATTTCTTTCAATAATAATAATGCATATTTGTGTAAGTTCAAATATCAAATTTCACTGCTCAACACTAAATGGCTAACTGCAATATATCGGCCAACCTGCGCATTTCATCGATAGCATATCGGTCTACCGCCACAATCTATCGACCGTCTATCCAACAAATAATTTTTTATTCAACGTGATATTAATAAAGCTAAAAAATCAAATTTAAGTGGAACGAATCAATAACCACAACGCATGAGAGTGCATTTAACGGGCTGCAAATCATTCCGGGCCAATAAACAATCGAGCTTTATTAAAAATACGGGCCATTGCAGCAGCAGCAGCAATAACAACAACATAACATTCGCATCCGATTGATTGTGATTGTGACTAGTGTCTGGTATAACCACAAAAATTTTCTCTGCATTTTGAGCCCCAATTTTCCGCGATAACGAGAACTTAGCAAACCGGAGAACGGTGCTACAGTACATCGAAGTAGCAAAGAGTGCTTGGTGGCCTCGTCATCATTGTTTAATTTGCTTTGAATGCTCAGTTTAATTTGCAAATGTTAATGTACTCGCATCGAATTTTTAACACTGAACGTCAAAGTTAAAGTACCACTAACATATTGCAACGCATCTGTATGCGAGTTGAAGCTCTAAGTTAAATTGATTGAGCTGACTAAGCATAAGCTGCTGTTGACATAATAACCATTGTGTAAAGTGTAGGTAAAGAAATTATTACATTGAAATGTCGGCGGAACGTGAAATACCCGCTGAGGACAGCATCAAAGTCGTCTGTCGTTTTCGGCCGCTCAACGACAGTGAGGAGAGGGCCGGCTCAAAGTTTGTTGTCAAGTTTCCAAACAATGTGGAGGAGAATTGCATATCCATAGCGGTAATTAAACAATAACTCAACGATACAGATTAAATGACACACACATACAAATATTTGTACATACATATATTTGCGTGCCGTTGCGGTGCTTTGGCGGTGACGTCATGCCTAACATTGTCTAACATTAACGTAGTACATTAGCCTTTTCTTACCGCCACAATTGAAGCTCATACATACACGAAAGCTCGCACACCCATACATGCATATGCTCATATAATTATTATAAATGTAGTTTAGGCAAGTGAAAGAGAGTAGGCAATTACATACACATGCATACATACGTTTGTGTGTATATGATGAGTGCATGTATTATAACTAATTATCACTCGAATTGTGCGCGTGTCTTGTGCAATTTTCATTTGATTGCCAAATAAACTTTAAAATGGATGCAATCGTTACACCTTGAAGCAGAAACAACAGCGCTGAATTGATTTTCCACGCATTAACCTGGCCTGAGGGTGTGTGAGTGTGAATGTCTGTCTGTGTGTGTGTGTAAGCCACCCACTAGCGATTGCCCGGCAACTTTCGTAAGTTTTCATTTGCATAGTCAACCTTCTAGCGTCTAGATATAGCAATATGCACATTCTACCAGTTCGCCCAACTTCAGTTTTACCTTTACCATCATAACCTAGGTAGGTACATTATGTATCTGTGTGTGTGTGTATGTTTGGCCCCAAAACAAAATATCGCCCTCAAATGTTGCTTGCCACCAGCTGCTGCCACTCGAGTGAGTCATGCACGCAAACTCGAAAGACTGTCGGGAATATTCATACATATGTATATGTGTGTACGTAGTACATGCATATGTATGTTTTGCTAGAGGAATTTCGATTTTACGGAATATGTATTATTGTTATTATTATTAATGCCTCACAAGTCGAGCTGTCTGAAATTGTGGACGCCATGATAAAGTTAGTTGTATTTTATACTTATAAGTAAGTGTATTTGTATGTGTTTGAGTGTGTGTGTGTGTCATACTCTTGCCTTAAAGCATAATCAGCTTATCAACGACAATGCTAGACAATTTGTTCAAATACTCGCTTTTATTTCTGATGCACAATTGTTTGGTATTGATTCAGTTTCTCTTCTAAATTTATGTGATTAAACGAAAGCTTTTGCTTATTACTGAGCATTTGTGGAAAATATTTCTATCTATCAAAATTTAAACTAAAAATGTATCTGTTTCCGCTCGACAATAGTAAAATGGAATTCTCTCAATTAAGCAGGCCATCCAGAGTCGAATTTGTTTGACGAACTGTTCGTCGAACAAGATTTACATTTGCCCACTAACTATTTCAAACATTAGTGGGATTCCGGTAAACGTTTTAGATTTGCTTTTGATTTGATTTTGATTTTTCAGACAGCTGTTCACAGCTGCTCCATACAAAATTTTCAGTGTGCCCAGAGCAAATCAGAGAAATGTGGTCTTACTAATTGATTTCGAAAAATCAGCTCTGAGACTGATTATTTTTTCATTTTGATTTGGTTTCGAACAGCTGTGTGACAGTTGGTGTTTGTTTGCATTGTAAATCTACGAATATTCAATAAAAACATATTCGATGACTTTCTTTCGGCATTTTGTGCAATTATGCCCATTTTTGTATACTTTTTAGTTGTCAATTAGCTGTTCGCCCAGGCTGTCAGCTGTTCACGAAATCAAAAAATAATCAGTGTGCAAAAAGGGTCGTTCCGTCAACTGATTTATATTTGGTTAAAAATAATCAAAAGCAAATCAAAAACGTTTTCCGGAATCCCACTATTGCTTGCAAACATCATTTGTAGAAAATTTTCAGAGAATAAACTTTTGACAAATGATGTTTGCGCCAACATTGCCATCCATTGTCGAATTGTTCAATCGAACACACGAAAAATAGAATCAGTTCTATTTTTCTCGAACAAAACAAGCAACACAAAATTTGGACACAAACAATACCACCAACGACGAATATTTCGTCGAATCGAACACGTTCGTCAAACAAATTCGACTATGGATGGCCTGCTTTATCCAGATAATTTTAAATCTCCCTCTGAGACTTTTATTTGTCATAGTTATATTCAAAGTAAATTTCGATAAACATGCTTTAGTTTTTAGGGTATTAAGCGCTTCGACGTGCAGTAAATACAGATTTTATTCTGTATTTACTTTTCATATCTGTACTTGTACTGCTTTTTCTCTCTCTCTTTGGCTCTTTCTTTTGCTACACGTTATTCATTAGTTTCAAGTTCCACTCATTTGTGGTGCGACTGCCTCTTGATGCTTCATGTTCATCATAATTACGATCCGTTTCGCGGCCAAGCGTTAAAAACTATTTGAAAGCTGTATCGGATAGAGGGGGGATTGAGGTGTGGATAGACGGGAGGAAGACAAATGTTATGGCTGACGGGAAGACAAAATTTCACTTTGCTACAAATAAAATAATAGAAAATATGTGTATCTGTATTTTAGGGCAAGGTCTATCTGTTTGACAAAGTTTTCAAGCCGAATGCATCGCAGGAGAAGGTGTACAATGAGGCAGCCAAGTCCATTGTCACGGATGTCCTGGCCGGATACAATGGAACGATATTCGCCTATGGCCAGACATCCTCCGGCAAGACGCACACAATGGAGGGCGTCATTGGTGACTCGGTGAAGCAGGGTATAATACCGCGTATTGTCAACGACATTTTCAATCACATTTATGCGATGGAGGAGAATCTAGAATTTCACATCAAGGTCTCGTACTATGAAATCTACATGGACAAGATCAGAGATTTGTTGGACGTGTCCAAGATCAATTTAAGCGTGCACGAGGATAAGAATCGAGTGCCTTATGTTAAAGGTGCAACGGAACGTTTCGTCTCCTCGCCCGAGGATGTCTTTGAGGTAATCGAGGAGGGCAAATCCAATCGTCACATTGCAGTAACAAGTGAGTAGCTATCTAACTACATATTATTTACAAATTCCAAAAATACCAAATTTGCTGAAAATACAATAATTAGCAATTTTCAAAAAATCATAAAAAACTAGCATAGAAATTTTTGAAAATTTCTTTTTTGCAGTTACTCTTAGAATTGTTTCAAGAATTTCGAAAATTTCGAGGATAAAAGTTGAAAAGTAGACGGTTACAAAAAATCGATTTTTCAATGGGTACTTAATGGGTTAAGGACATTTTTGCATCATTCAAACGGAATTTATACTACCATTCCAAAACTATATTTATTTTATTATGAAGACTTGACTTACAATAACTTTTAAAGTAAAAAAAGGTTGTTCGCATAGTTTTTCTGGCTAGTGTATATCACTTTTTAAGAAGAAAAGTCAACCTTAATCCAAAATATCAAATCCACCTTTTTCTAATATAAACGCACTAGATTTCTTGTAATTATTGTTCTCAACCTATGGTTCTAATTCTTATTTTGGGGTTTTCAAACATTATTCTAAGTTTTATTGCCTTTCAATTTGTTAAAATTGCAAAAATCTAATCTGATTTATTTCTTGCAGACATGAACGAGCATTCATCGCGTTCGCACTCGGTGTTCCTTATTAATGTGAAGCAGGAAAATCTGGAGAATCAAAAAAAGCTGTCCGGTAAACTGTATCTGGTTGATTTGGCCGGTTCCGAGAAGGTATCCAAAACAGGTGCGGAGGGCACTGTGCTGGACGAGGCGAAGAACATTAACAAGTCTCTGTCGGCGCTGGGCAATGTCATTTCGGCGCTGGCGGATGGCAACAAAACGCACATCCCGTATCGCGACTCCAAGCTGACTCGTATCCTCCAGGAGTCGCTCGGTGGCAATGCGCGCACAACGATTGTTATTTGCTGCTCACCGGCCAGCTTCAACGAGTCGGAGACGAAGTCAACGCTGGACTTTGGACGACGCGCCAAGACAGTGAAGAATGTGGTGTGTGTCAACGAGGAGCTCACTGCCGAGGAGTGGAAACGTCGCTACGAAAAGGAGAAGGAGAAGAATGGTCGACTCAAGGGCAAGGTGGAGAAGCTGGAGCTGGAGCTGGCTCGTTGGCGTGCGGGCGAAACGGTCAAGGCGGAGGAGCAAATCAACATGGAGGATCCCATGGAGGCCAGCACGCCCAATTTCGAAGCGGACGCGGCCGCGCAAGCCGCTGTTGCCGCTCAAGCGGCGGCGGCTCAGCGTACGGCCATTGCCAACATGTCCGCCTCGGTGGCAGCCGATGAGCGTGCCCGCTTGGCCACAGAGTGCGAGCGTCTCTACCAACAGCTGGACGACAAGGATGAGGAGATCAATCAGCAGAGCCAGTATGCGGAGCAGTTGAAGGAACAGGTCATGGAGCAGGAGGAGCTGATTGCGAATGCACGTCGCGAATACGAGGCCCTGCAATCCGAAATGGCACGCATACAGCAGGAGAACGAGTCGGCCAAGGAGGAGGTCAAGGAAGTGCTGCAGGCCCTCGAGGAACTTGCCGTTAACTACGACCAAAAGTCGCAGGAGATTGATAACAAGAACAAGGATATCGATGCACTTAACGAGGAGCTGCAACTGAACAAAACGCAGTTTAATTCCACCTCGACGGAGCTGCAGCAGCTGAAGGATATGTCTACGCATCAAAAGAAACGAATCACCGAAATGCTAACCAATCTGCTGCGCGATCTGGGTGAAGTTGGCCAGGCCATAGCGCCCGGCGATTCCGCAATCGATCTCAAGATGAGTGCCTTGGCGGGCACGGATGCAGCCAAGGTGGAGGAGGACTTCACCATGGCACGCCTATACATCAGCAAGATGAAAACGGAGGCAAAGAACATTGCGCAACGTTGCGCAAATATGGAGACACAGCAGGTTGACTCCAACAAAAAGATCTCGGAGTATGAAAAGGATTTGGGCGAGTATCGTCTACTCATATCGCAGCACGAGGCGCGCATGAAGTCTCTGCAGGAGTCGATGCGTGAGGCCGAGAACAAGAAGCGCAATCTGGAGGAACAGATCGATTCCTTGCGCGAGGAATGCGCTAAACTGAAAGCCGCCGAGCATGTGTCCGCTGTTAATGCCGAGGAGAAGCAACGTGCCGAGGAGTTGCGCTCCATGTTTGACTCTCAAATGGATGAGCTGCGCGAGGCACACACCAAACAGGTGTCTGAGCTGCGTGATGAGATTGTCGCCAAGCAGCACGAGATGAACGAAATGAAGGATGTCCATCAGAAGCTATTGTTGGCGCATCAGCAGATGACGGTAGACTACGAGAAGCTGAAGCAAGAGGAGGCTGACAAATCGAGCAAGCTGCAGGACATTATACTGACCAACGAGAGACGCGAACAGGCACGCAAGGACCTCAAGGGTCTCGAAGATACTGTCGCCAAGGAGCTACAAACGCTGCACAATCTGCGCAAACTCTTTGTGCAGGATCTGCAGGTTAGAATCATTCTATCTTATTAATCATATTCCAAGCTTCAATTTGTATTAACTTGTAATTCTCTTTTCGCGCAGCAACGCATTCGGAAGAACGTGGTGAACGAGGAGAGCGAGGAGGATGGCGGCTCGTTGGCGCAAAAGCAGAAGATCTCCTTCCTGGAGAACAATCTCGATCAGCTGACCAAGGTGCACAAGCAACTGGTGCGCGACAACGCTGACCTGCGCTGTGAGCTGCCCAAGCTGGAGAAGCGATTGCGCACAACAATGGAGCGCGTCAAGGCGCTAGAGACGGCACTGAAGGAGGCCAAGGAGGGCGCGATGCGGGATCGCAAGCGCTATCAGTATGAGGTGGATCGCATTAAGGAGGCGGTGCGACAGAAGCATCTGGGACGACGTGGACCCCAGGCACAAATTGCCAAGCCAATACGGGCTGGACAGGGCGCAATTGCAATTCGCGGCGGTGGCGGAGCCGCCGGTGGTGCTACAATGCCTCAGGTCGGCGCTGTTAACTCCTAAATCGTAAAACCGCCCAGTTTCAGTTCAGTTCAATTCAGTACCGTACAGTTTCAGATCAGCTCCGCTTTAACCTACTTAACCTAAAATAATTGCCTTCGCTTAAAGAATGTCGTTTTGCGATCATGTGCAGCGCTTTAAATATACATACTTATATATATACTATAAATAAATATAATTATTTAAATAAATGAGAGGAAAAAGGAAATTATTAACTAAATTTTACAACAACAACAACAACAAAAGCCCCACAGATATTTAAGGACACATAACTACATTTAAGCATATTTATAAACTTTTCAAATATAAACTTAAATAAAAGTCGCAGACAATTTATTCTAGTGTTTTGTATTTATTTCAATTATTTATTATTTTAATTAACAAGTAAAGCAATTGTGTAATAAAGATGTTGTTCCCCCCAATTATAAAGACTTGTAGATTTATAAGCGCATATTATAGCCAACACCATCCACATTGTGACGCTCACCCTCAACGGGAGCACTTAGCTGCCATTCGTACCAGACCTTGTCTGGATCGACGCAGCGCCAGAACTTGATGGAAATCGTATCCCCTGCCAGAACAGTGCGAGGTTGCTGCAAAAAAACGGATTTCATCAATTTAAAATAAGAAATTAAAGTTATCTTAGGCAATCAATGAGATTGGTTGATATACTCTTATATCAAGAAACATCAAGCGATCAATAATTTCATCCTGCGTATTTAAACAAACCTAATAATAAGTTTTGATAGACTTACCGTCGGGAAGAACATGGAAAACCATGAGAACATGCCCTGCGTGTGCGTCAGCGGATTGATGCTCAGAATAATGTCCTTGTAGAGCACTGTGTCAAAGTAACCTCCAATGCCGTGAATCACACAATCCTTCTGGACTTTAAACGAGAGCTCCTTATAGCGCGTATTATCAATGACTTTATCACGATTGGGATGCTTAAACTCAAAGAGTGCCTTCGGCTCGTCAATGTCGTAAACGTTCTTCAGCAGCACCACATAGCCGCAGTTGAAGGCAGTCGCAGTTGATACTTGGCACACATTATTGTGCACCACAGCGGACATAATTGGATTGATGTAGGATGTAGATTTGCAGGGAATGCTGATGCCATCATCCTTCAGCAGTTTTAAAGCACCATCAAGGCATTCGGGTGACAGCTCGTTGTCGCCAAAGGAGCCAAGCAGCTCGGACACTAGTATGTCAGCCAACTCAGGGGGCGCAAAGTCGCGCATGTCCTTGGAGAATATATGAACATCTACAAAGCAAGTGAAATGAATGACAGACGCCTTAATGGATGCATGACATTAATATACCCTTATTGGACCAGAGAGTCTTGACCATATTGGAAAGTGTGCGAATGGCGCTGGGATTTTTCTCAATGATGTAGACACGCACTTTGCGTTTGGTAATCTCCGCTGCATTAAAAGCAGCACGTGCCAAAGGACCACGTCCACCGCCTAGCACCATAATCACAGTCTGCAATAGGGGTAAATATTTAGTAAACTGATGTATTGAAATAAGGTTGTTGGTTTACCAGCTTAGACTTGGCTTCCTCGTCGCTGACGCGATCGAGGAGCGCTTGCTGTATGGCGTCCTGATATAGCTTGTATTTTACTGGATCTATCTCAAAGATTTCGTAAGTATAAGTATCCAAATTATCAAACAGCGGCTGTAGCGGAATCTCCAGCATATTTTCATATCTGCAAGCAAGAAAATGCACTCGAAAATTATATTCAAAGGTATAAACTACTAGCCTTCCTACTAACCTCTCCAAGTTGTGGGTATCGGTATTGTCGTTGATCAGTTTCCTCACGTAGTCCGCATACTGGGAAATAGCCTTGTCAGTGGGATTTGTCGAGATTATAATTTTGGCACGCATCGAGATGAAGTGACCAACTATAATCTGCCACTCCTTCTGCAGCACATAGTAATTGGAACGATTTAATACAAAGAGACTAGATGGAATTATAACAGCCTCAATGGGCTCGCCCAGCCAACGGCGAACAGTCTCACGACTGGGACGATCCGAATCGTTTAACTCTATTACAACTTTCACTTTTTCATCGTGGTTGGTTGCAAAGCGTAAACTGTTCCACCAGCTCCAAGGATCCACTTTTTGTGCCTTAGCAATGTCAGCTTCCGTTGCGTCTTTGCGATGCTCAAAAGTGGCCATCTCAGGATTGGTAATAGGAACCTGAATAAACCAGTGACCTAGAAAGCAAACACTTAATTATTGCAATCATAATGAAATTTAGAAACGAACCTTTGGTTCTCTTTGTTATAATCTCGGCCAGATTGTCATTTTTTGGGCCCCGCAGGCGAACCATAACGCAGCCATTAAGCTGCAAGTGCTCCGCCCATGTGATATCGCGCAGCATCATGGCTTTGGAATATTCACGTAGCTTGGTATTTGGTGAATCGACATCAACGTCGGATAGCTGAAATATCACCTTGGTGTTCCACTCGTCGGCTTTTAGCACGGTCGCCGGATAAGTGGGATCCGTTTCGAATGGATCCATAGGCAGCATATTTGCATTGATTGATGTAGCAACACAATCATAGTTGTTCGATTGAGCCTTTTGAATAAATCTAGCTATGTCGCTAATGCCTTCCTGCTGAAGACAAACGTAACTCATTGTTTTATTTTACAAAATTACAAATTTACAAAAATGCGGTGTGCCGGCTTCAGTGTTTGCACATCAAAAGAAAGGACAAATAAATATGTAATCGATACTATTGTTGGCAATCGATTCTTGAGTAATCTGTGGTCCAGTGTGTACACACCTGATCTGAATATCTTAGTAACAAAAACAGAACTTGCCTTTGCGGCAACAATTTATTAATAATAATAGTATGTAATTGTTGTTGTAAATGGCTAATCGTGATGTATTCTCGAAAATCTTGCCAAATGTCAAGTTGGCCACGCGCTACGATGCCGAAGGCCGTGAAATTCAGGTAGGTAGTTCTGTTGTATGCATACAAATCGATGTAAACAATGTTTGATTATTTTCGTGTAGGTGGAAAGACGCGAAGACACGGATGCTGCTGCCAAGGAGTTGGACACATTTGATATGCTCGTCGCTGCCGGTTACTACCGAGCGCGCATCAAGGGCTTATCCGCCTTCGACAAAGTTGTGGGCGGCATGACCTGGTGCATAGAGTGCTGTGATTATGATGTGGATGTCGATTTGCTCTTCCATGAAAACTTGACGATAGGACAGAAAATGTAAGTGCTGAAATGTCCTCCCACGTTTGACCTAACAATTTATGCATTAAAGTGCGCTGGTGGAGAAAATTGTAACGGTACTGATTGACATGAAATGCCCGCATACCCTGGAACCGCATCAGGTGCAAGGTCTGGAGTTTCTCGCAATACATCCCGTCATCCAATGGCTAGTAAAGACGTCTGTTGCAAATCGGGAAGAGCGAGGCCAGCGCTTAAAGAGATTTGCTATTGGCCAGTTTCACAATGACTATCAGTATAAAAGTGACAAGGATAACCTGACAAAGATCCGTTTAGCAGCTGTGAACATAAAAACCATACAGGTCAGGCACTTCTAATAGATTAAGAAATTAAAATAAATTTTTAAGAATCTTATTAAAGGAGCTGTATAGTCCAAAAAGACAATATGAACGGAAGGAGGTCAATAGTGAAGATGATGCACTGCGCGTATGTTTAACGTTGCTGGAATACGGCGATACAGGACCGGTGGCTAAGCAAAGCGTAGAAACGAAGACAGCTTCCAACATGGAGACACTGGAGGTGCATGATTTAAGCTAGTTATATGAGCATTGTTAGTACCAAGATTTATTTTAATTGTAGCCCGATCTGGAGCAACAATTGCGCCAACTATCTATGGCAAACGGAGATGTTCCAGTGCGACTAAAGCGAATCGACCTCGATCCCAAGGCTAAAAGTGCCCTGCAACAGCACTATGCGGAATTCAAGCTGGAAATGGAGACGGATGCCCAGGAGTTGAAGTCGCATAACCAACAAAAACGTTTGGAGGCGGCTAAGATTGCCTTGGAGCATAAGATTAAACGTTACTCCAAAGAAAATGAACAATTGAAAATGTCGGTCGAGACGCAGAAACAACAAACCACTCAGCAGGAGCAGAAGCTGCTAAAGCTTAAGGCTGAACTGGAGGCATTTAAGCAAACCGAGGCAGATGCAGATCCTGCGTGAGTAATAAACTAATTCTAAAGTTATTATTGTTAATTGGTTTCCTTGAAGTCTTTTAGATAAGGTGCGTGGGTTGCTGCAGCAGCACGACGAGCTGAAAAAGGGCGAGGCGGAGTTCAAGGAAAGTTGCCGCACAGATCTGGCCAATTTGCAAGAGCAAATAGAGTAAATCGAAAATTGTAAAATCCATTCGAATTGAATAATTGCAAAGATATTATTACAGCGAACTGGAGTCGTTTAACGCACAGGACGCTGAGGCACAGGCTGCAGCTTTAGCCAGCGAGCAGCAGCGATTGCAGGAGCTGCGTTTGCATCTGGCTAAGCGTAATCGCGGCATTGTTGCCATCGAGCGCAAACTGGACGCCATACCCGATCGCACTGAGCTGGCCCAGTATCAGCGACGCTTCCACGAGCTCTACAACGAGATAAGTGCCAAGCATCTGGAAACAAAGCAATATTATACACTCTACAACACACTTAATGATAAGAAGCGTTATCTGGAGAAAGAGCTATCGCTGCTCAACTCCATTTGCGAGGCATACAACGAGGGCATGCTCAGTCCGCATGGTCGTGAGGATTTCATTCGGCAATTCGAGACCATTGTCGATGGCGTGAAGAGTGCACAGGACAAGGTGCGTCACAAATACAACGAGGAGCGCATGCGACGTGATGAACTCAACGAGGAATTGCTGGGACTGCTCGAGGTACAGCGTCAATACGCAGCAGCCATCAAGCAGCTCACACGCGAGTGCCAACGCTGCGAGCAGCTCCAACAGCATCTCAAGTCAATTCAAACGCAACCCCAACAAATCAATCCATAGTTGTAGTATCGATATCTGTCACATATTTTAATATTTCTTGTTTCGTGTCGGCAATATGTAATTATCAATATTAAACAATATTATTTATATCAATTCTAACATAATTGTTTGCACTATATGAACCCGTTTCATGCTACTGGGTATTTAAATACTCAAGAAAGTGTTGACACTTAAATAATTCCAGCACGGGGCATGGTAAGGCTATAAATATTAGTATGAAATTTTGAAAACAGCTCCAAATTAACGAATATATGAAAAAAGGATACGTTTTTAAAAAAAATACTAAATATGGAATCGTAATTTGTATGTGGCTTGATGGTTGCCAGAGTGTTTTAGAAACCAAGGCTGCCACACTGTTTATTGGTCACTGTAATAAATGCGCCAATTTGAGCTGCGTTTCCGCAGTGATTTCTCCTCACAAAAATGGAATTTCAAAGGGATCTACAATCGTTACTCTCGCTTACTAAATCAGGAAAACAGTTATCCGAATATCATATAAAAAAGCTAACAAAGCAAAAAGTTACCACACCACAAGAATTTGTAGACGCGGCCAATCTGCACAAGCTTTTAGCTCTTGGAATTGATCATGTTGAGCTAATAAAACGGGAGCTGCTTTCGCTATTAGTAAAAAGTGTCACGCTTAAGAAACTGTATGAGAAGAATCCGTTTAGCTATTCAACTGGCATCGAAGAGTAAAGGGGAAATCACATTAAAACTTATATGATACTTATTGGTCATTACTTGCAGAGTGGACAAGTTACTGGACTCCATTGGGCAGCCCTTGCGGCCAGGTCAAGTCTGGGAGCTTTGTGGTGAGACTGGTGTGGGCAAAACCGAATTGCTGCACACATTAGCAGCAAATTTCGTTGACAAGTACAGAGACAGACACCAGGTTCTGTTCATAGACACAAAGCGTGACTTTGACAGTGAGCGTGTGCACGAGATTCTGCTGAATCGGGAGCTGGACAACGAAGCTATTCAAAGTTGTATGAATGCCATTAATGTGGTCGAATCCATATCTGCACAGTCTTTAATTGAAACGCTCGAAACAATGCTCGAGAAGCTGTCGACTTCTGATGATACTGTGTCCCGCATTAAATTGGTGCTTATTGATTCCTTGGCTGCCAGCTTTATTTTATATCGCAGCAGTCATGAGCGTAATCAGGGACGCAGTTTTCTAACTAAACTGGCGATGCTTATGCGGACATTAGCTTGCCAATATGGCATAGCTTTTGTACTCGTTAACTTGTCGCTCTCCTCGAATGATGAATGTGAGTAGCTCTTAGTCAATATTTGTTTAATACACATCAATTTATTTACACAACTATTACTATGGATTCGTTCTTCTATGTGGCAGTCGCTGACGATGAGGATAACGATGATTGCCTGACCCAAAGCAGTCCAGAAGTACAAGAAGATAACAACATGTTAGGGGACTACTGGGACTCGGCTTGCACGCTGACAATGACTTTAGAACTTCCAGAGGAGTCTAACAGCGACGGCATCCGTATGCTGAAAGTATTAAATAACAGCTATGGTGTCAGCGGGGAAAGCTGCTTGCTGCGCATTACAGATGCTGGTGTTATTTAATTAAGCGGCCGTCGTGGTCCTGAGCTCTTATGCTGCTGCTGGTAAGATTTTAAGACACGCTTGCCTGGCTCTATAGCATCACTCAGTCCAGGCCGTTTGCGTTTGTTGTTCGCATTTGAATGTGCTGTAAATGTTGGAGCTGCCGTCTCCACTTTGGTTTCAGTGCCAGCCGTTGCATCCACCGATAAGTCCGAGTCATGTGCATACTGACAGCTTGTGCCAAAGCGACAACGTCCCTTCCTAAAGTTCCAGCAGATTTTGCGTCCGTTCTTGAGTTTCAAATGATCATCGTTATTCACCATTTTAACGTGACGCTCTAATGAAGCCGTTTTGTGCATCTCCGCTTCAAGGAACGGATTACTAAACACATCGCCTGTTCTTTTTGCAGCAGCATTGTCAAGCGCAGCGCTTGCACTGGGCAACTTTGGCGGCATTTGTGCTGGAGGAGGACTATGAAAATGTGTGTTATTGATGTTTCTGTTAAATATATAGTGAAGTTACCTTATCGCTTTGCCCTTTTCTTCCTTTTCTGACTCATTGCTGCTGCTTTCCTCATCAGATTCAGATGAATCGCTATAATCGGCGACCAGCGACATTGTTTACGTTTTGGCTATCAACAAACAGTGTGACCGTCACTTTGGGAAAACAAAATAACAAAAGAAAAAATACTAACTAACCATTGTAATTGACGGTCAGTTAAAAAAACTTAAATGTCGTTTAGTATTCAATAATTGTAAACGAATTGTTTTAAATAAATTTAACGAAAGGTGAGTGTATTCAGAACGTGTTTCATTTTTAATGAGTCTGCTTTTAATTCATAATACAAATGTATAATCACTTTATGCATGCTTTAGTTAAGATGTACATATATGTATGTTCGTATGTGTATATTCACTATTAACTAATTATTTATACAATTTATATAAATATAAAAAAATTAAACGTTTCGTAGACTTTGATACAGATTGTTAATATGTTTTTTTTTCCGCTGACAGCCACGCCTTGTACTTTGTTAGTGGGGCGCGTGTGTTGTGTAAAAATATGCAAAACTTTTAATACAATAATAAAGGAAATTCACACAAACTCCCGTGGCAATTATATCCAGATGATATTTGGAAAGGCAGAAGACACTCATAAATGAGGCTTTGCTTTAGTTTGACTGGGGTAAATAAGGAGCCGCTAATCAATGGGCGGGCGTGCTGAAGGATCATCGCGATCAATGGGCGGTGGTGAGGTAAGCACTTCAACGCTTTGCGCTGGTCCTGCGGTGAGGTATCCCGCCGTCGGATTGATGCCTAAAATATAAGTACATTAGTAAAAAAAATAAATATATAGTTTGAAATGTTTAACTTACCAGTCAAATAGCCACGAACGTTCGTGTCTGTGATGAAGAGATCATGGCGCTGATCCTTGAACTCTGCCCATACTGGATGTTTGAGCAATATTTGCGTCACACGATCGCCATAATTGAGATTATGTGTCATTCCCTTGAGTGCAGCGACAATTTGTGCTTTGACTGCGGATGCATTGTCCACGAACTCCAAGCGACTGTCCAGTAATCCCAGCAGAAATGGTATAAGACCCACCTCCAGTGTTTGACTTATCAACGAATCCTGCGGATAGATAATTTACAATAAATATAATATTTTCGTTTCATTTATTTTTTAGAAACCAAAAAAAGGGGATGAAGGCGAGGTTGCAAAGCTTAGCATAGAAAAATATAGTTGATTAAAGTTTAAGAAAAGTAGCCTTTATTTCTTAAGCTTCCGTTAAATTATCTTTTAAAAAAGTAATATACAACCATACCTGTTAAGTAATGATTATTATCAATAGTAATACACTGCGTTTCACTTGAATAGCACACTAAATTTTTTCATTATTATTTGCTCATCTTTAAGTATTCGCTTAATTTTATTTATTAATTGTTGTTGTATATTGTTTGTCACTTTATTTATCCTCTTTCAACAAAAATTAGACACCTGAAAATGTACCGTTATATTTTTGCGATAATTTCTTCTGAATTTGCTTCAATAAATAGCGCAATTTTTGTTTCACTTGAATAGCACATTTTAGACTTAATTTCATTTTATCTGCCAAGATCATAAAAATATAAATTTTTTTAAATTGATTTGTGCATTTTATATATAATTTGAAAATTTTATGTTATTATGGACCGTGGATCAGCACTAAGTAACAAAGATCAGGTCCAAATAAAAAGCTATGTTGATTGTGACCTTTCTGTGACCAAAATACCGAAAAAAATAGGAAGAAGCAGAAAAGTTATATACAATTTTACTCAAAATTATCCAAACTATGGATAAAATATGAAGGGACGCACAAGTAGTGTTCTTAGCAATACAGATAAGCGGATGATTCTGCGGCAAGCTTCAAATTCTCATGGTTCGGTGGACAAGATCAGGTCGAAAGCAGGTGTTAATGCGAGAAAAACTACCGTAATGAAGGTTGTTTCGAAGCAGAACACCTTAAACGTTTGAAATTTTAGAAAAAAACCACCACTCAACCCCACAAGTAAAGAAGCTCGATTGACTTTTTGCCGCGGTAATATGTCATGGACCAAGGAGCGGTATCATATAGGCTTTTCTAATGAAATAAAGTTTAATTTAAAAGGACCAGACGGCTATAACTATTATATACATGATTTAAGGAAAGAGACTCATCAGTTGGAGCGTTTGCACAGCCGAGTGGGCGCGGTTTCAGTTTGGGGAGCCATATCTTATTATGGTACTTGTGAACTTCAATTCCAAAGTTTAAATATTAATGTAAAATCGTACTAAGGAGTTTTGGAAAATGCTTTTTCGCATTCGAAAATTTGTTTAATCATAGGCCATGAGCTTTCCAACACGACAATGCCCCAAGACACACTGCCAGTGTAGTAAAGTCCTTCATTGAAGCTAGAAATGTTACCATTCTGAACTGGCCACCATACTCGCCGGATCAGAAAATAATAGAATGTTGGAAATGGGAATGGGAATGGCTACCCAGAAACGTTTTTGAGTCTGGAAAACAATTTTCAACCAAGAGTGAATTAATTGAAGGCATTCAGAGGGCGTGGGCTACAATTTCCCTTGAATACATAAAAAAAACATGTGATTCACTTCCCAATAGAATTTTCGAGGTTATATGGGACAAGGGAGCCACAACACATTACAAAACTAATAGATATTTGCAGATAAACCTTTAATAAATAAAAAAAAAATTTATCTTAATGTTTAAAGTTTTTAAATATATTTAATAAAAAAATGTGCTATTCAAGTGAAACAGAATTTTTGAATGATTTTTATACTTTTTTGGCTTTTAAGTTAATTTTATATTAATTGTTAAACTTATTTAGGTTTTTTCATTTTTATAATGAAGAATATTTATCACACTATAAATAGAAACTTTAAAACAATAGTGTTTTTTTATTTGGTTCAAAGATATCGACTAAGGAAATTGAGTGTATGGAGTGTGCTATTCAAGTGAAACGGAGTGTATAAGTAATTAGATTATTTTTGTATAAAAGTCGAACTTATGATTAAATTACAATTATTTTCGGTTTTGCCCAATTATTTAATGATTACAATTACAAAAAATCAGAAGTAATATAAAATTATTAGTTATTCGAAAATAATCAGAGATAATCAAAAATAATCTTTTTAATAAAAGCAAATTAAAAAAAAAAAGGTTTTAAAAATTTATATGAAAATAAAGAAGAAACATTTTTGTAATAAACTGAAATAATAAAATTAATATGTTTTTCACTAAATAGTCATAAATAATCTAAAAAAAACTAAAATAATCAGAAATAATCAAAATTAATCCGACTACTTAAAAAGATTATTTTTTATTATTTCTGACTATCTGGGGAAATCGCTTTCGATTGAATTTCACTTAAAGTTGTATGAGATTTAAGTGAAATTCAAGCGAAAGCGATTTCTGTGGCACCCCTGTATTTTTTAATAATTGTAATAACTTTAGATTATTTCAGATTTTTTGTAATCGTAATCATTAAATAATCACAAATTTTTCAACAGTGAACTATATAGTCACTACGATTATTTCCAAAAATAATTTAATTGATTAGTAATTCTAATCAAAATTTAACAGGAGTTAAGAGTTTAGTTGTATGTGCAATTTTCTTAGGTATTTCTATAACCTTTTTGTTTTAATATTTATAATATCGAATTTTACTTTGTTTTGCCTTTCCAATTATACACTAGACGGCTTATGTATTTTGACAACATTTAAAGTCAAATCTACTCGTTATTTAAACCTACTTCATGTACATTTTGGCATCAATGGAAAGTTCATTTCAATTCCGTTTGAATGATACAAAACTTTCCGTAACCCATTAAGTACCCATTGAAAATTTTGAATTCAAAAAACGTCAATTTAAAAAAACTATTTTCCTCGATTTTTTAAAAAAAAATTTTTTTATGCAAAAAAATTCTTCAAACAATTCTAATAATGATTGCAGAAACAATTTTTCAAAAATCTCTTTGCTAGTATTTTTTTTTATAAATTTTTGAAAAATGCAAAAAAATTCACTTTTTGTATGAAAAGGAGGAAAAAGGGGTTAAAATAGTAATTTTTAGCAGTTTTTAAAAATGTTCAAATGTTTAAATGTTGTCAAAATAAATATGCCGTCTAGGGTAATATCTAATTTTAATTTCCTAATTACACTTTCCCAAATTTTGGTTTCCCAGGTTCAAGTTTCTAATTTTCCTCATTGTATTTGGAATTCTTAATATTATTTCAAAATTCGAATAGTGAATTACTTACATGTTGATGCTTGAAGAGGCGACTCAACGTTTCACACGCCTTCTCGATGCAATCCCGGTTGTGCTCCATGCATTTCTTGAGCGGCGCAATGCACTCCGTTTGCGAGATGGCGCTGACACAAAACTATAGCAGAGATTGTTAGAACTTGTAGTAATGATAGCGGATAGAAATTCCCAAGACTTACCTCAGATAGCGATAACTGGTGTAATACTGATAGCGTGTTCTTTGGCTGCACCGATAACAGATTGAATAGCTTGGGTATGTGACCCAGCACGGGAATGTCATCAGCGAGGTTTGGCTGGGAGCGCAGCAGCTCGACTAGCGCCGTTGTCGATAAATCCAGTACATCTGGCTCCGTTGAACTCTTGCTAATTTGCTCGACAACGAAATCCAAAAGATCTGAGAGAAACTGTTTGGGTTTGCGTAGAGTCCAGGCGGGATTACTGACAAACAGACGCAAGTAGACGCCGGCGACAACAACCTCATTGGACACAATATCCTTGAGCATTTCCGGATCCTTCCACAAGTGCCTGGCATTTGTCTTTTGATGCTGATAGAATCTGTTGCACGATTCGGCCACAGCATCGCACACATTGGAGCGCGTGTTGTCATTCCAGATCAGTTCCGGGTGCTCATGAATGGACTCAAAGAGCTGGACAGATGTGGCTGGTGACTCGATCATAGCATCGATGAACAGCGCTGGCAAAAACTTGGAAATTGTAATGCGCACCTTGGGACCGCTCAGACGATCTGCCGTCATCTTGGCCAGAATTTCGGCGCACATTTCCCGTATCTGCGGATTGCGGGAATTGCAGAACAAATCCAGCAAATAGATGACAGCGCCCTTCGCCTGCGCCTCCTTGATCATCTCCTGGACATTCATCAGACCCGACAGCGTCTCCAGCACTTTCACTTGGCTGGCACGCAGCTCAGGGTCCTTCAGGGCCACCAAATAGTTGCCAAGTATCTCACAGGCGGCCACCTCTGAAACGCATTCCTTGTTACGCGAAACCAAGGCAACAACCTCCAAAGCCACAGCCTTGACGCTCGAATTCTGCAATTGCAATTATGAAATGTAATCTCCTCAAGAAACCTAACAAATCCATACGGCCACTTACATCAGCGAATATATTGTTGGCAAGAAAACCGAATATCATATCGAAGTTGCCAATGCATTGAATTTCCACCTCGGCATTCGACTTGATGACCGCAATCAGAGCACGGAGGACCATGGTGATGTGCAGCTCCAACTGATTGTCGCTGGCAAAGTCATACTTGGACTGCTGCAACGAGAGCTGCTGCTCCGCCTGGGCATCTGTTTCCAGCTTTTTGCGAGTCTTGGAGCGATTGTAGGCATTCAACACATCGTCAAAAGTGCTGGCAGATTGCTGCTGCTTCAGCTGGGGATGATTGGGAGCCAGCGTGGGCGTCAGTATGCCATCGCTGCCCATTTTGGGTGCCACGGCAGGCGCTGGAGCAGGCGGTGACTGCTTGTGGTGCAAGAACTGATAGGCATGCTTTAAGTACTCCAACAGATCCATTATAAACTGCTTCGGTTGGGCAATGGGAAACGTGGGCATGTCATTGTAGATGCGTATGAAGATGCCGCCTATTTGCAGCTCATCTCTGAAAGGAAAAGCAAGAGATGAAGGAGGAGGGTCATTCATGGTCTAGTTGCCTACTCACTTGTGTGCATCGAACTCGAAGCTGGAAACCAGCTCGTAGACTTGTGCAATATCCTCGTGCGTCTCCTTGGCGGATGCCGTTCGCTGTTGCTCGAGGAAATCCTTGAGCTGGGCACGCGTGCCATTATCCCAGATGAGGTACGGATTACGCGTGTTGGCCGTCAACAACTTGAGCACCTCGCTGTCCGACGCCGTGGCCAATTGATTGGCAATGTAGCGGGTCAAGAGGCGATCCAGCACCTGCTTAATCAGCGTGTTCTTCGGCTCGCCCGTGACAATGTATTTCTGTTGAATGGCGCTGGGACGCACATGTGGCTGTTGCTGTTGTTGTTGGTCACTGTCAGTGGGCGTTGAACTGGAGGTATCACTGCTGACACTCGAGTCCTGCTTGGTGAGAGCCGCTGGCTCCTTCTCCTTGCCCGTGGTTATGGCGAGCTGCTTGCTCTGCAGCGGATTGTGCGCATTCTGCGTGTACGCCGAGTTGGTCATGGACGACGGTTTCGGTTTAATGGCAGGCGGAGGATTTGTTGATGGATTGGCAGCCGGCGAGTTGGATTCGCTGCCAGTGATGGGCTTGTGACGCAGCTCCATGCTGTAGCCGGCCAGACCAATGCAGCCCAAGACCGCCATTTTGGCCAGATTATTTGCCAATTGCTGTTGATTGGACTTGTCACTAACCTCCACCCCGCTCTCGTCCAGCGTGTAATCATACTCGAAGATGAACAACAGCAGCGACCAGAGCACGCCGTTCCTTGACAGATTACACTGCAGATCATAGTTGTTGGCAGCCAAACTGGTCACCAGACTAACCGACAGCGTGTGCTTGAAGTACACCACGCGACACACATCCGAGAGCAACTGCGGCAGCTGGATGATCTTCTGCTTGCATTTCTCAAAGTTGCAGGCAACCTCAAAGCAACGGGTCACATTCGAGATGACCTGGTAGTGCAATGAATCCGGCTTCGAGTCGACACCCAGTATGGAAACGCAACGGGTGTAGGCCTCCAGCAATGCCTCGATGCCCTCCTCGCGACGCAGCTCCTCCGCATTCAAAGCGGAGCAGTGAACCGTGTGGTAACACAGCTCCGAGGCCGCAGTCAGCAGTTGGGCCTCCTTGGAGAAGAGCTCATCATCGCGTGTCTCCAGCCGTATGGTCTTGATCAGCTGCGGATAACCAGCGTATTTGTACGGACGCAAAACTGGAAATGGAGGACGAATGATTGAATGAAATTAATAAATATGGAACTATGTTTAATCAAGTGACCCACCATCTGCATAACGTTCAAAGAGTATACTTTGTGTGCGCAAGATGAGGACAATGTTGTTGGGATCCGGGCCGCCAGAGCTCCAAACGGAGCGGGAACAGAGAAACTCATAGGCTTGATTAACCTTCTCGAAGATCTCACGGCCATTGGGATTCTTATCCGGATGATACATTTGCGCCAACTTGTAGTAACTCTTGCGTATCACGGATTCATCCGGTTTGGGTGTCTTGGTTAGATCAATGCCCAGATCTTGGTAGGCCTGCTGAATGGTCATCTGTGGCGGTTTCTTTTCCACCTCCTTGCGCCAGGCATCCAGCGTATGCTTCAGCAGCTGCACCGGGTCAGAGATTGGCCAGTTGGGAAACTTTTGGGTATCGCACAAATGCCGAAGGTAATAAATGTGACAGAAGAGCTCATTCTCCAGCTGCGGATAACTGATCACGGGTATGGCCAAATACGGATATCTGGCCATCGTGTGTCCACGCAAACGGGGCGTAAAGTCAGCAATGTGCGCTGCAATCTTCTCGATCAGCAGTCGACGCATCTCGGAGCTCCAAATCACCTCGGGCGTATCGAATTCACCCAGAAAGATTTCGGCAAACTTCTCGGCACTGTAGTTCTCCAGGAAGCATACCATTGCCTCGGGCAACAGCTGGCCCAGAATACTGCGATGCATAATGCCCGATTGTGAGGTCTACAAAGAAGTATAATGAAGAAAGCTTTAGTCAGAAGCGCTCGACTGAGAGATACCCTCTGCTGATTCAACTGCAATTAATCTTTTATTTTTTTTAATTATTTTTTTGATTGCTTCTTATTGTGTTAATATTCCAGAAATTTATCATGATAAAAACAAGTGGGAAAGGCTATAGTCGAGCTCCCGACTATAGGATAACCGTTATTTACTTTAATAAATTTAAATTATTTTTTATTGCATGCTTTTAGGCACTTATGTTACATTGCTTGAAAGGTTTAATCAGCCATTACCACCTTTCTATTGGTCCCATCTTGTTACGATTTAGTAGGATGATAGGTAAAAATAGTAGCTAACGGTTATTAGTAAAAAAAAATCAAATATCTTGAAAGCCTGTAGAGGCTTTTCGAGATTTACGGAGGCGGAAAGCGGCGTGGTAAAATTTTAAAATAAACTTGACTTGCGTGGGATTTATAGAAGTCTGTGTGCCAAATTTGGTTGCTCTAGCTCTTATAGTCTCTGAGATCTAGGCGCTTACACGGACGGACAGACGGACATGGCTTTATCGACTCGACTGTTGATGCTGATCAAGAATTTATATACTTTAGAGTCTGAGATGCTTCCTTTTCCCTGTTACATCCATTACAACAAATACAATATCCCCTTTTACTTATTTTTTAAGTAATGGGTATAAAAGATTTTAATATTCTTACCTCCTCGCTGCGGAATCCCTGCTTCATGTGTGTCATTTTAAGGAACCGTGTGATGGGCAGAATGTTGCTGCCCGTGTACATGAGCATAAAGTAAAAGACACCCGTCATATACACCTTGGGCATCTCGGGATTGTCCTCCATTATCTGGCAGAGCAGTGTGGCCACGCGCTCCAGCAATCCCGGATCATGTGTCAGACACACCTGCACCACATGAGGCAGGCAAATGAATTCCGAGAGCTTGCGCGACAACTTGGGACCGGGAATGAGCACGGCACTGCCATTCTGGGTGCGACTCGGAAAGAAACTGGTGCACTTGATCAGTATATCGAGTATCTTGGAAGCCAGCTCCGTTTCATCATACAACGGGGTTCCCTTGGCAATAAGGCACCACTTGAGCTGCGGTATCTGCTGCAGGGAACGCCAACCGTCCATGCCAATGGCCCAGCAACGAGTCTTCGGTGTGATCTGTCCCTTTTGCCAGAGTTCCTTCAGTTCGGAGTAGGTGATTGGTCCCTGACGCTCCGCTTTCTGGCCATCCTTTTCGATGTTGTAGTACCAGTCCTTCTCCTCATAGGCAGCCATGTTGGGACCAGCTTCAATTACATTTGTCTTCGTGTTCAACTGGGCACGACCTTTGTGCAGATGCGCCAGTGTGATTAGATCGACCAAACATTGAACATGATCGATAAGAGCACGGCAGTTGGACTTCTCCAGCGCCAGACAGGATATAAGATTGATTAAAGCATCACGCATGGACGGAGAGAGGCACTAGGTGAAGAAAACAATATTTTTATTAGGCATCGATAAAAACCATTATGAAAATTAAATATTAAATTAAATAAATCAATTTGAAGAAATTAAAATCGTTTAACTTTTAGTTATTTTCGAAATTTAAAATACACTAGACGGCATATTTATTTTGACAACATTTAAAGCTAAATCTACTCGTTATTTGAACGTACTTCATGTACATTTTGGCATCAATGGAAAGGTCATTTCAATTCCGTTTGAATGATACAAAACTTTCCTTAACCCATTAAGTACCCATTGAAAATTTTGAATTTTAAAAAGTCAATTTTAAAACTGTTTTCCTTGATTTTTTTTAGCAAATTTTTTGATACAAAAAAAATTGTTCAAACAATTCAAATAGTGACTGCAAAAACAATTTTTCAAAAATCACTTCGCTAGTATTTTTTATACATTTTTGAAAACCGCTAAAAATGACTATTTTAACCCCTTTTTCCACCTTTTCATACAAAAAGTTCCTTTTTTGCATTTTTCAAAAAATTATAAAATATACTAGAGAAGAGATTTTTGAAAAATTGTTTTTGCAGTCACTATTTGAATTGTTTGAACAATTTTTTTGCATCAAAAAATTTATCACTTAGATAAAAAAAATTCATTTTTAATTTTAAAAAAATTCATTGTGTTGCAACTTTTACTTAAAAGGTTGAAATAACTCTAAATAAATTTTAAAGTCTTTATAAAAAAAAATTATAGAAAGAGACATACACTAGCCGAAAAATTATGCGTACAACCTTTTTTTTATTTTAACATCTATTGAAAGTCATCATAGTAAAAAAATATATTTAGAAAGGAAAAAATGTTCAAAAATCTCTTCTCTAGTATTTTTTATAAATTTTTTAGAATTTCTAAAAAGCCATTTTTTGTGTGGAAAGTAGGAAAAAGGGGTTAAAATAGTTAATGCAATTTTTGCATCATTGAAACGGAATTTAAACGAGCTTTCCAAATATTTTTTTTTTACTATGATCACTTGACTTACAATAGCTGTTAAAGTAAAAAAAGGTTGTAGGCATAGTTTTTCTGGCTAGTGTGTTTCTTATTTAAAAAGATAAAATAAAAGTTAACTTAAAATATATTTTACGTTTTTTAAAATAAGAGTTTCTCCGTAACATCAATAATAAAATTTAAAAATTTAAATACTATATTACAATATAAAAAAAAATTAAAAATTTATTACTTATAGCAGTTACGGTCACGGCTTTTATTAGTCAATTCCAATAGAATTTAGTTCAACTTACGCGATCACTCAACTGCAAAATGTAGGACATATCGCTGAACTTGCCAATCTCCTTGTGATAGCGTCGATAAACCTTGGCCAGTGCCTGCAACGAGAATACCGTCATCTGATCATCATTGACACGCTGACGACACAGCACTCGTCGATACAAAGCATTAAAGAGCTCAATCCTGCAAGGATTTAATTCAATTAATTGCATATTTTATGGTTAAGTTACGTTACTTACGGATCCTTGACTAAATTCTGCGGCCAATCATCCTTCTCCAGTATGAGGCGTATGTAGTAATCGCCAATTTTGATTTCATCCGCCAGACACTGATAGCCCACCTCGAATTCCTGATAATTCCAGGCCACAATCATTTGGCCAGCCAAGTCACGATCATTGAGGAACTGACGCAGCTCATTCTCCAAACACATGCGCAGTTCCTCACGCGTCTTGTGATTCCAGATTAAGTTGGGCAAACTGTGATCTTTGGCAAAGTTGTAAAAGAAATAGGGAAGATTGATAATGGCATCAGAGGTTTTCTTCTTTTGCCGTCGATTGCGCAGGACAACGGGACGATTCTTTAATGCCTGGGCGGCATTATCCTGCTGCTCGATGAGGTTCATGCCCCAATGCTTAATGCCCTGCAAATGCTTCTCTATCACATTTTTGCGAGTTTTTTTGGAATGTTGAATTGCAAATTTGAGATTATCGCGAAAATTCAATTTATCCTCCTCCACATCCGTTTCAGGCACGTTCTCCTCCGTTTCCAGGAAGGTCAACAAGCCTGCGGGCTAAATTACAATAACATTATTAGTAATTCACAGGAGAATATGTGTTGTTGGTGTGTCTTACGAAAATGCGCTTGAAAAGCTCCATGGCTTCATCGCTGTCTGTTAGCCAGAGTCCAATCAAATGCCGCGATAGCTGGCGATGCGTTATCAATGTGGGATCATTGGAGGGCGTATAAAGTGCCACCAGCAAATGACGACAGAGTGCCGCCTCATCCAGGGCCAACGCTTGCATTTGCTGGGCCACATGCAGTTCACCTTCCTCGATGATGGCCCGCAACACTAAGCCAGCTCCCTTGACAATCGCCAGCGATGGATGCTGGAACAGCTTGTAGAGAAAGCGACCACGCTCGGCAACCAGCTCGAGCAGTATGTCAAACTGCTTGCCATCGGTGGTCTCACTGTAAGGCACACACAACGCAAATGTCATAAAGTCCAGCATTGCGGACAGGACCAATGCACCACTGCCATGACTCTGCAAGTAAACGGATTATGTTGAGATCTAAATAAAGAGAGTGAAGATCGTATTTCCTACCACATGCGTTGTCCACATGTTGAGCAGTGTTTCCAGAAATGATTTCGATGCTAGTATAGAAGATTTGTTCAATTGCTCCTGCTTCAGATCATGATCGGTGTTCACCGAATGCATCAACGAATTGATCATATCAATAGCCGAGTAGGTAACAGCTAAATCCTTGCGACGCAGCGCGGCAACAACTTTGGTGCCAATGATTTCACGAAAACTGAAATATGAAATGATTTATAAAAAGATGTAGTATGAGATTTACAACTGCTCTTTACCCTGGCAGATTTGTAAAGGCCGCATAACCCACTTTGCTGGCCAACAGACGAGTCAACGCATGGAATATGGCTTCCAGTTCGGTGTTGTTCAGCTGCGCCGTTGGACTGTCGAGCTCCTTTTGGGCCAGCGCTTGCAGAGCACTTAAGATTAGCTTCTCCTTGTTCTCCGCAAACAAACTCTGCAAACGATGTAATAACAATGAAATACATAAAGCATTTTCAAAACTGTTGTGAATAACTCACATCCTGGGTGACACTGTAATTGAGACCACTGTGCGGCACATTGGCATTGAAGCGCTCGAGGATCTCATATCGTTTGGTTTGATTTTGGAAATTGTTGATAACCAGACGCAACAGATTAGCCTCCGTCTCCTCATCGACGGAACTGTTAAGAGGCACATAGCGTTTACCCCGCGGCGTATTGCCAATGCGTATGTGCACATCCTGGTTGCCACTGGAGCGCACAGCATCCAACACAGTGGCCAGCAGCGAATCACGATCATTGGTACTATAACTGCGCACAATTCCATTCTTATATTCAATACAAAAACGCTGAAGATTGTCCTTATCGCGAACCAATGCATACACATCGGACAGGGGGCGCAACGTGCAGACGCTGTACGTTTGGGGATCACGCTCCAGCAGCGTTACCTCCGTGAGGCAGAGTATACGCTTCACGGGATCCGGATGCCGTGGCGTTATCTTTTGCACTGTGAACTCGGTCATCGAGGTTTGGAATTGATCACCGCTGCAAGATAAACAAAACAAGAATATGAAAGTGAATTTTGGACAATGACAAATAGAAAAAGTTAAAAATATAGAAATATAAAAATAGAATAATTAAATATGTTTAATTAAGAAAAGGACTTCAACACTTGCCTATACTTTCCAAATCTTTGACGCTCGAATTGCTCACGCGTTATTTGACTCTTGAGTATTTTGGTTTCAATACCGAGAAACTGTGAGGATCGTTGGGCGATATTCTGCACGATCTCATGATGATTGAGCGCCTTAAACATATGGAGACGGCTAAAGCCGCCGTAGGCCATCACGATGCCATTATCATAGTCCGAGATGCCTGCTTAAAACGTGCGCATAAACGAAAATACCACAAGATAAGTGTAAAAACAAAAGCAGAAATAAAAGCAAACACGTATTAAATTAGAAAACATAGACAAGACACACATCGAGATCACATCAGCTTGGACGATGATTAAGGCACAGTCTGCTTAAGGATGCAATGCAGTGCAATGCCTTCAGCATTTACAAGCCAAGCTATAGGTACCTATTATTCCTTCGATATCCTTATACATGTAGCTGGTAAGTACATCATTCGTTGTCGGATCCAATTGGTCCAGGGAGCACGGTGTAACCTCCAGCACAGTGGGCAAACTGATGCCCGACCAATGATATTTATAGGCATTAAATCGCTGCAATCAAATATATAATTATTTGCTTAATAACTTGAAGTTGAAGCCCGCATTGCATTGCACTTACCAGAGCATTTTTGGGCTTGTCCGCAAATTCCCTGTAGTATTTTAAAATGGAGCTGAGTATATCGTTGCGAAATTCCGAAGAAAGTTTGATCGAATCCAATTTCTTGTCTTTCTTAATCGTGAGCACAAACTCATTGGGAATCTACGAATAACAAATAAATACATTGTTAATTGATTTAAATTTTTTCTTAATTAACACTAAAACTTACATTTGTGGTTTTTGTGGGTGCGGCAGCTACAATATCCGAGTAGGACCAACGATTTGTTAAATCAAATCTGTCCGGATTGTAGGTGGAAATGCCGGCGGTGCCAATGGAAAGTATCCTCTTGTATTTGCCCTTCCACGAGTGCTTCGTCACAATGAAACACTCCAGATCCACATTCTCCTTTGGCGGCAACATCTTCGAGCAAGAATGTGCACAGTTTTGCAATTTACAATGTACACTAACTTTACTCCACTAGTTAACAAAACTGCAAACAATGCGAAAACAGACAAGAAAATCAATTTTCATTTGAGGCTTTCAGATGATTATTTTTAATAGGCGGCTACGCTATGTTGAAGCCAGCTGATTCATTTTGTGGGTTGTCCAAAAATCTAACTTTTTTATGCTGATTAATCAAGTGAACTGGGCCTGTCACTTATCAGCAGAAGTGCCAACGACGCGACCGCGGCCCACACACAACAAAGACCGAAAAGGGGAGTAAACGTGACGACGACGACGACGACAACAACGACGATGAATCCAATCAAAAACAGCGGCGTAGCTAATTAGCTTAAGTGTTTTGCTAGTGCAGCTTGTTTATTATTATTTGTTGCTTACCTTAAACATTTAAAACATTACACCTGCTTGCACTAGACTTTTACAATGATTGTTGATTTGCTCCTATTAACTATTAAACTTTTTAAGATATTTGCAATTTTTGCATTTGCATTTTTTACAACAAGCTTAGAGGTGGAGAAACATCGAGTGAAATATCGATGTCGTCGATGCTTGCAAGCCATCGGAACCATCGGTGTTTGGTAGGCCACTATCGAATGTTTTTATACACAACAAAACTAATTAATCCTGATAATTAAGGACCTCTTAAGTATTGGAAAGAAAGAATTTCAAAATCTTATGAGATATTTCTCTTATAAACAAATATTAGTGGGATTCCGGTAAACGTTTTTGATTTGCTTTTGATTATTTTTAACCAAATATAAATCAGTTGACGGAACGACCCTTTTTGCACACTGATTATTTTTTGATTTCGTGAACAGCTGACAGCCTGGGCGAACAGCTAATTGACAACTAAAAAGTATACAAAAATGGGCATAATTGTTTTTATTGAATATTCGTAGATTTTGTTACGGACTGCTTGCTTCTCAGTGGGCCGCGCCGGCTGGCTCATCGGTACTCAGGGAGAGTCCCATCCCTGGCCCGCAATCCGTAGCAATCGATAACCATACCGATACACACAACAGCTGTGATGCAACGGACTTTACAACACTACCGCAACAAACTACAGAAATCAACAGCATAAACAACAAATCGTAAGTAAAACTAACAAAACATACAATAACAGACACTGATCCATCTCTTCTCCAAACAGGATCCCGGTTCCGGATCCCGGCGTACCCGCCCTGCCTGAGACGGACACCTTTCTCCGTCTCCCTCATGTTGGTCACCGATGGACCGACTTCTTCAAGTGCTGGCCTCCATATTTCTCCCTCCCCCTTGCATCAATAAATTAACCGGACATGTTTCAATTCAGATCAGTATAATATTCATCTTTCTTATACGCTAACATTGACAAAAATTCTTAATTTCCTTTACAGATGCGTAACATTATTCCATGGCGAGTACAATGGACCTGTTCCAATCAGGTGAGTATATAACACAAGTCTCCTCGCATAAACAACAATATTCATGAGATTTTTACATTTTCTTTGCAGTTGCGTAATTAATCCATCAGACGGACAGACGAGGAACAAAACAACTGGATTTAATCACGACAAGGCATATTGCAACACGATGCTCGCAGCTTGAAGCGACAAGCTGAAGCGACAATGTAGTGGCGAACAAATATATGTCTATATATGTATGTATATTCGTATGCAAGTAAGTAATATATTAAATGTATCGCTTAAAGCTACCTTGACCTGCCTAAAGAGCTCTCTGGGTGGTGAAGGGGGCGATATATGTGTGTTAAGGATTATGGATGATAGATGTATATATATATGTATATTTGTCTGCGACTTTTAGTATGTGTATGTGATTATGGTATTTAGTGAATGTATTTGTTCCTGTTCTGTTCGTATTTTAAATTTACATCTGATTTTATAGTGTCTAATTTTTAATTAAATTAAATTTTTTTCTTTTCTTTCTAGATTTCAATTTCCAGTTCAACGTTATTTATTTTGTTTAATTTAAGCTTTCGATCTATAATTGTTAACTAACTTGTATCTTTAGATTTTTAAGATAGGTTAAGTTTTATATATGTACAAAGTCAATTAAGCTGACAGGTTCAACAATAATAAATATTTAAACAATTGTGCTGAACAATAAATATTTTATCTGGACAAAGTAATTGTGCTTCTTCGCAGATACAGGGGATTGAGCACACGGTGGAGTTGCTGTTGCACGATTCTGGGAACGGAACGGACTCACTCGCTTCTGCCCATGCGTGACTGCCGCCTGGCTCCGGAAAAACAATGTTGCGGCTGATGCTGCCTGCCTCCCGTCTGTCGTACAAACGGCTCTAGGTGCTCCCTCGTGGAAATAGTCACCAGACGTGTCGCCTTCTTATGGCAGTTTCTTCGCGTTTGGCGCGAATCTTTTCCAAGTGCGGGAGGACAATCTGGACAGGCACAACGGATTTGGGGCGGCACAGAATGGTGTACCACGACACTGGGAATACTCCCATAAATGTTTCTTTAACAACGGAACGTATGCCGGGGCACTGAGCGCTACACTTAATTTCTCGAGCGGCACAGAAATATAATATATATGTAAAGCGGTGACAAGGCAACCGCCTTTGACCGCAGTCAATGTCGAACTCCCAAATTTTTGGCAGCAACGTGGTCTGTGAAAATATTTCCTTCTTCTTGTTTCCACCATTCAATCCACCGTTGCTGCCAGTTGCCTTCGGCTCAAAAGCAAGGGGCATCTCTTAAATTTTCTATCTCGCTCTAGTGTTTGCCTCTCTTCGAGCGAAACGGGCGATCTTGCCTCCACACAGATACAAAATTTAGGGTCGCCACCTCCTCGCAATTCTTTCCCGCCAGACACTATCGATATTTACTAATTTAAACAAATAAATATATCGGCCGTGCCGATAATACAATAAATAAACAAAAATCGAGCTGGCACAAACGATACAAAAAGCTGTACATAACAATACCCCCCCCCCAAGATCGTTTGTGACCAGCCGGCACCTAACGCAGCGCCCAACGTAGGCCACACCCACGATGAGACCCTGCTCTATCAACTGAGCTAGCCAGGATCCCAACAAAAACTCCTATCGCTCAATTCAGTGAGCCACTCTGGCAGCTGATTTTCCCACAGCTCCTCCACTCGGTGATCCTCTATGTGGGCATCCCGTCTACCGGCAAGCAGCCTATTCCTCGTCAGTGCGACCAGCCTTCGCCTACCGGACAAACAATCCGCATCAGGCTGCTGCTGTTCCGTGCTCTCTTGATTTAACCCGCCCAATTCTGGAGGCACAGTCACTGCACTTTCGGGCTGCGAGCTGCGCTCCTGCGGCTTGAGCACTTTGTTGACGAGCATCATCAACTCCAAAAATCCTGCCCTGACATCATCCTGGAGTGCCTGACTAATGCCCGATCGTAAGGAATGCCTATACGTCTCATTTGCCTGGGAAATTGCTACATTAATGGCCGACGTAAGCACAGAATCCATCACTCCTATCCAACAATCCTATTCTATAATAAATAATAATAAATAACACTAATAATCCTAACAAATCCTGACACTAAAGAAATACAACTAATACAAAACGTAAACAATACCCAGTAGGACTACAAAAAAAAGAACAATACCCAACAGAACTTACTATACTGAATAACTACATACGATACTCAACTAAATAACATAAATCAAAAAAAAATAAATAAATATAAATACTTAATCTTTCTATAAACACTTACGATACCTAGCAAAATACCAAATATACAAAAAAAAAATAAATTACTAAATCTTACTATCTCTATATTTTTTTTTTTCAGCACAAAACTATCATCGGGGAGAGAAAACAAAATACACAGGCGGACCAACACTTTTCTACGCACAATTTGGACAGTGGACAAACATTTAAGCATTTGTCAAATGCTCAGTCCGTCACTTGCGTGACGAACGGCATTTGAGAAACGCTATCTGAAGTTTTAGCTATTTGGCTTTCGTCGCGCCTCTCGTGACCATTGGGGCATGCTGAATGACAGGTGCGGCGCAGGATCGGTTCCGTACCGTCCTGGGTCACCTGCCTCCGAGGCTCTACATTAACCACGGCCAACACACAACCAACGCGAACACAGAACGAGACAAAACAAATAGTAAGTACAAAAAATAAATAAATAACAACAAACAAACTAACCTAATATCACAAATGGTATCACAGAATTTTACTATCGTCACGGCTACTACCAAGCTATGGTGCAGACGCTACATTCTCGTGCTGCTACCAACCGCAACAAGAGAATCCTCCGATGCCAATAGAAATATCGAGGCTTACTGAACATCATCGTCGTGCTTCACGGATTCCACTACACACTGCGCGATTATGGACCACCTTCTGTGCCGCATAAGACATCAGGTGATGTGAATCCTAAAGCCGAATGAAAAAAACTCGTGTAACGACATAGTTATTCTTTTTTTTATATTTTCAGAAAAAGGCCACGATTTAAAAATAAACCGTAAACTGCTTTCATTTGGGCGCCATATGTTACGGACTGCTTGCTTCTCAGTGGGCCGCGCCGGCTGGCTCATCGGTACTCAGGGAGAGTCCCATCCCTGGCCCGCAATCCGTAGCAATCGATAACCATACCGATACACACAACAGCTGTGATGCAACGGACTTTACAACACTACCGCAACAAACTACAGAAATCAACAGCATAAACAACAAATCGTAAGTAAAACTAACAAAACATACAATAACAGACACTGATCCATCTCTTCTCCAAACAGGATCCCGGTTCCGGATCCCGGCGTACCCGCCCTGCCTGAGACGGACACCTTTCTCCGTCTCCCTCATGTTGGTCACCGATGGACCGACTTCTTCAAGTGCTGGCCTCCATATTTCTCCCTCCCCCTTGCATCAATAAATTAACCGGACATGTTTCAATTCAGATCAGTATAATATTCATCTTTCTTATACGCTAACATTGACAAAAATTCTTAATTTCCTTTACAGATGCGTAACATTATTCCATGGCGAGTACAATGGACCTGTTCCAATCAGGTGAGTATATAACACAAGTCTCCTCGCATAAACAACAATATTCATGAGATTTTTACATTTTCTTTGCAGTTGCGTAATTAATCCATCAGACGGACAGACGAGGAACAAAACAACTGGATTTAATCACGACAAGGCATATTGCAACACGATGCTCGCAGCTTGAAGCGACAAGCTGAAGCGACAATGTAGTGGCGAACAAATATATGTCTATATATGTATGTATATTCGTATGCAAGTAAGTAATATATTAAATGTATCGCTTAAAGCTACCTTGACCTGCCTAAAGAGCTCTCTGGGTGGTGAAGGGGGCGATATATGTGTGTTAAGGATTATGGATGATAGATGTATATATATATGTATATTTGTCTGCGACTTTTAGTATGTGTATGTGATTATGGTATTTAGTGAATGTATTTGTTCCTGTTCTGTTCGTATTTTAAATTTACATCTGATTTTATAGTGTCTAATTTTTAATTAAATTAAATTTTTTTCTTTTCTTTCTAGATTTCAATTTCCAGTTCAACGTTATTTATTTTGTTTAATTTAAGCTTTCGATCTATAATTGTTAACTAACTTGTATCTTTAGATTTTTAAGATAGGTTAAGTTTTATATATGTACAAAGTCAATTAAGCTGACAGGTTCAACAATAATAAATATTTAAACAATTGTGCTGAACAATAAATATTTTATCTGGACAAAGTAATTGTGCTTCTTCGCAGATACAGGGGATTGAGCACACGGTGGAGTTGCTGTTGCACGATTCTGGGAACGGAACGGACTCACTCGCTTCTGCCCATGCGTGACTGCCGCCTGGCTCCGGAAAAACAATGTTGCGGCTGATGCTGCCTGCCTCCCGTCTGTCGTACAAACGGCTCTAGGTGCTCCCTCGTGGAAATAGTCACCAGACGTGTCGCCTTCTTATGGCAGTTTCTTCGCGTTTGGCGCGAATCTTTTCCAAGTGCGGGAGGACAATCTGGACAGGCACAACGGATTTGGGGCGGCACAGAATGGTGTACCACGACACTGGGAATACTCCCATAAATGTTTCTTTAACAACGGAACGTATGCCGGGGCACTGAGCGCTACACTTAATTTCTCGAGCGGCACAGAAATATAATATATATGTAAAGCGGTGACAAGGCAACCGCCTTTGACCGCAGTCAATGTCGAACTCCCAAATTTTTGGCAGCAACGTGGTCTGTGAAAATATTTCCTTCTTCTTGTTTCCACCATTCAATCCACCGTTGCTGCCAGTTGCCTTCGGCTCAAAAGCAAGGGGCATCTCTTAAATTTTCTATCTCGCTCTAGTGTTTGCCTCTCTTCGAGCGAAACGGGCGATCTTGCCTCCACACAGATACAAAATTTAGGGTCGCCACCTCCTCGCAATTCTTTCCCGCCAGACACTATCGATATTTACTAATTTAAGCATAGTATCCAGTTGTTGAAAAACCAGTTTGAAAGGTATCAACTCCATATAAAAAAAAGGGTTGCAAACTGGCTCGAAATTATTTTGTAAGGCTATTTCTAAACCCTTGTATCCAGTACCTAAATTTGGGCAGCTCAGAAAATTTTTGGGTGTTTTACAACACTCTTTAATGACAGCTGGCAGCTTTTTTTTAGACCTTTCAAAACATCGATTCGTTCAGTGTTTCGACTAGTCGAAATCATTTTGAGCAACAATGGAGCCAAATAAGGAACAAAATAAGAGCCGCATTGAGCTCTTTAACAATGAAGAACGAATTAAATTAATAGAAGAGGTGCAACACAGACCGATCCTGTGGGATCTAACCTCTTTTAGTACAATATAAGTGGTCATTAATCCCATAATTAGGGTATTAGTTGCTACCAATTGTCTTATGACCGTATTGTCCATTTTCATTCTTCAATTATTTTCAATTTAATTTAATTGATTTATTTTGTTGTTTATTTATTTTATGTGCACAGTTGACGCAACAGTGTGACCACAGCAGCATAAGACCAACAATCTCTCAACTTTTTAATGATTTTTGGTATTATGCTGTCACACTGAATTCTGAAAGGTCCGAAATCAAAACATCGAACATTTTGAGCGTCCAAAATATTTTCAACTACTGGATATTATGCTTTAAACAAATAAATATATCGGCCGTGCCGATAATACAATAAATAAACAAAAATCGAGCTGGCACAAACGATACAAAAAGCTGTACATAACAATTTACAATGCAAACAAACACCAACTGTCACACAGCTGTTCGAAACCAAATCAAAATGAAAAAATAATCAGTCTCAGAGCTGATTTTTCGAAATCAATTAGTAAGACCACATTTCCCTGATTTGCTCTGGGCACACTGAAAATTTTGTATGGAGCAGCTGTGAACAGCTGACTGAAAAATCAAAATCAAATCAAAAGCAAATCAAAAACGTTTACCGGAATCCCACTATTGTCTAATACAATCCCATTTACAGATGAGATTTACAGATTTAAAAGCTGCGTCCAAAAAATTTAATGTGTTCAGCGAACATCGAAGCTTACAACACACACCTCTAATAAAATAATTGCATTAATCAGCTGATTGACTAATTGGCAAAAAAAGCTGGCAATCTTGGCAATGGTGGCAGAAATGACAAAATTTAACTCTTTTCAGAAAAATTGTTAAATATCATATTTTTTTTTTTTTTAATAAATATTGAAGCTAGAACTTTGAAACTTTCTCAGGAGTTTTGTTAAATTTTTTTTAGATTTTTCCATTTTTTTTTTAGAATTTCTTACTAATTATTTAATTTCTTCACCACGCGAAGGGTGACGTGACCCAAACTATTTTTGAAATGAACTTTATTATTTTAAAAACTTTATATTTTTTTGGTTTAGTGAATTTGTACTTAATTGAATAATAATAAATAAATATATTTTAAGAAATTTAAATAATTTCCATTAGAGAAATGACATGGGACCAATTTTCGATAAATAGGTTTTTTCTTATCGCGTCACACTATGTGACCAGCCTTGGGACAACTTTGGCCACTTTGGTGGCAGCCTTGGCTCTCAAGCTCGGAAAAAATTGGTCAATTTATCATTCATATACTGTCAATGGCCGCGTTCACCAGAACTAATCAATCATCATAAATCACAAAATTTGAAATCATGATTGCTAATCACTGCATTTCACCAGAATAATCATGCAAATTTCATCGATTTTCTGTTGTCGATTTGTTCTGGTGAACACGGCCAATGTTTTCTTCGATGCTTTATTTTTAAACATCGAAAACATCGATCATTGAGATTCCCACCTTTACAACAGCAGTAAGCAATGTGACCGAATTTTTGGTTCACTAAAAATACCAACATTTTTAATTAATACCAACCAGGGGTGCGACGTCTGCTCGCGCACGAAGTCCTCCGATTTTTAAAAATATATTTTTAAGAAAAGTAGGGAGCATCATTATAGAAACATGCTGAAGCATATATTTCTCTTAGGGTTTAAAACTTTGAGTTCATTTAAATTTAATTTACTGTCTTTGTCATATTCGCACTAATATAATCATTGATAATGAAAGCTTATCGATGAGCACAGATTCGAGCGTTTTTTTTTAATTGAATTATTTGTTTAATAAAAACTAGAGCTTAGATTTCATTGGTCTTTTATGCTCTGCATATAATAAACTCCTACTTACTATCGCTGTAGTTACTGCCAGGCGTGCACTAAAACAACTATCGATAATGAAAGCAGAGAAGCATATCGATAACTCACATAAACGCGCGTACTTTTAAATTCGCCTTCAGATGGTTTGAGAATTATCAAAAAGAAATTTGCGTACAATCTGTCAGTAACATTTAAGTAATTTAATTATAATCAAGTCGCAATTCAGTGAATTAAGAAATAAAACGCTTTCTGTTTTGGCTTAACTACAATTAAAAAGTTTATTTGATTGCGTGCAGATACAATGTTTTTTCTGCTGTAATCTGTGTTTTATCTAAATGCAAATAAAGATGGCAGAGTTTATGTGTGAATGTGTGTGTACTATGTATTATAATATGTTTACGTATGCAAGTATGTATAAAAATCCAAGATAATAATCTCCGTAACAAAAGCAAAACAAACAAAAACAATTAAACGATTCGTATTTTACACAGATGTACGAGCACGATTATAATGATGCTGCATTTTCTGATTCAGACCTCTTGTAGATTGTATATGCATGTATATATGATATAATTGTATTGTATGAGTAGATAATAAATGGGCTCTTGTATAATTTCACGCACTGCTCCAGTTCCCACTTTTCAAGATGAGGCTCTTGTAAATTATATGACCCGGCCAGGTGTTAACCTGGTGCCAGATAAACAATTTGGCATATCTTGCAGTAAGATGAAGAAAAAGATGGATGGACGATGAGAATGATAATAATGGAGACGCTAAGTCTTAGATACACTTTACATAAAATCCTAAGCATAGCTATCGTTATCTTTATCTTTATCAAAAACAGATTTCACTTAAAAAGTTGCTCGTGGACACGCTCAGACTTTGGTGTGATTAAAGCCCATAAATTGTAATGCTATCGCCAGGTCAGCAGGAGCACTTATTCTTTCCATCCGTGCCCGCATCTCCGGCATTGCTCAAATTGAATTTCTCCTCATCATTGGCATCGGCAGTTATCAGCTTATCATTGATGAGTATCTAAGGAATTAAAAGAATATGTTATAATAATATGATGGATATATCCAAAATAAATCTACTCACTTTATTCACCAAAGCACGCGCCGATTCGTCGATGTTAATGTTCTCCTTGGCGGAGGTTTCAAACCAACCAGCAAAACCATTTTCCCGCACATACTCATCCATGCGCTCCGGCTGCGTGACAATACCCTGTTTCTCCTGATCGCACTGCAGAGTATTTAAGTAGGAATTATTTAGTTTTGAGTTAACAAAGCGAAGTCAAAAGAGCTAAGAATTCAATTTATTGAAAATAAAATAAGGATGGTAAAAAGGATATAAAAACTAGGGAAGTAAACTTAGAAAATGAGCAGAGAAAAGACTTTGGAAACCCCTAAATATACATGTTGAGAAAAACTAATAATTAAGAATTTTCTCTAACAGTATCATTATTAAACAGTATTAGGAAAAACTTTCAAATCCGAAGTAAGAAATTATTTTATAAAAACTTGCTTTATTTGAATAAAATATTTTTTATTTCGAATTATTCTATCCACCTTTTCTCCTTATTTAAGTAATATATTTCTTATGTGTCTTGATTTACCAATTTTTAATCATGGTTTCGGACTTTTCACATTTTTGGCCATTAATCCTTTTTCCATATTTTAGTTTCTCAACTAAATTTTTACTAATAAGGATTTACTAATTTTTATTAACTAAATTGTTAAGATTATAATAGAAAATTCATGAAATAAAATTCGAAAGCACTCACTTTATTGGCCAGCAATATGCAGGGTATGGGACTGCCATCTGGCAGCTGCACCTTTGAATCCAGATCCTCCTTCCATTTGCTGACACAGTCAAAGGTGCCACTGCGTGTCACGTCAAACACAATGAAGGCGCCAACGGCTTCCTTATAGTACACCCTCGTCATGTTACCAAAACGCTCCTGGCCAGCAATATCCCACAACTGCAGTCGGACTATCGTATTGGCATCCCAGTGGAGCACCTTCAGGGCAAAGTCAACGCCAATTGTGGCACGATAATTCTGGCTAAAGAATTGATGTACATAACGCTTGATAAAGGATGTCTTCCCAGTGCCAAGTTCACCGATGACTAGAATTTTATATAAATGCTCTCGCTTCTCGCTGCTGGGCGCCATAATGGTCTGCAAAAGAGATTTAGAAACAGATTCAGATTGAGAATGAAATTGAGAAAGACTTGGGTAGTAGGCTAGGATTTTCTTCATTTTTTAAATATTTAACGATGAAATTGACCTTAAATTTACATTTGTCAAACAAAAGAATGGAGTAAAACTCAACTTGGGTTTTATTCAGGGTATTTTGCAATATATTAAAAAATACCTGAAATTTGTATAAGTTTATTTCCACAATAGTTGGAAAATAAACTCAACTTATGTCCTCTTTTAAAACCCAACGAATATAATTTTTTTTAAAATAATTCTTACAATATTTTCGAATGCTCAAAAAAGAATAAAAGAAACAGCAAAAACCATACATTTTTGTACTGGAAACCCGAAATTTTTTACAATTGATAAAGAAAAAAGTAAAATTAAATTTAAGTAAATTAAATTTGAAAAATGTAACATTTTTTAAATGAAAGTGTCTATTAATCCCTGATTTTTCTTAACACGTTCAAAGAATGTATACATTTTTTTTAGAATATACAAAAAAAGTACAAGGAATGAGAAAATGTTACACATTCTAGTGGTGAAAAGCGACATTAATAGTCAACAGTTGAATGACACAAACAACACATGGCATAAATACGAGTACAACTAAAGGGCTACCGAAGGGGTAAAAGGGGGCAGAGGGGGTCGAGGAGGTAGGTACAACAATTGTCAGGCGTTAGACGAGGGCAACTTGACACTTTTATGGCTTCTGCTGTTAAAACGATGTGGTAAACTGTGCTTGCAAGCTGCGATTTAGAGGCAGACAGAGGCGACAGAGACAGAGGCGACAGAGACACCCTTTCCCTTACCGGTTCCATTTCCTGATCCATGGTCAAGTCACCAAAGGCAGGCATGGACTTGGTCTTGGTCTGTTCACTGGGCTCGCCCTCCTCCGACTCGACGGAATCCTCGGTAAATTCGCTGGCCACCGATTGATAACGCACCGTTTCCCGCCTGCCCTCGATGCTGTCGTGATCACCGAGTGCAAACTGCTGCTGGGCAAAGCTCAGTCGTCGCAGGCTGGAATCGCTGGGCTCCTCACTGGAGCTGGGCTTCTGATTGGCGGCGGCGGCAAGTGCTGCCGCGTAGGCCTCGGCGTCGGCGGCGGGACCGCGCACAGCGCTGCCAACGGCAAAGCGAACTTGGGGCGTAGTACCGGCACTCTCGGCCAGGGATACGGCGTCTGGTTGCTCCTCCACGTCACTGAGACTCACCAGGACAATGGTTGAGGTAGCGGGTGGTGGTGGTGGTGGTGGCGGTGGAGATGGTGGTGGATATGTGGGCAGCACTGGCACTGTCGCAGACTCTGGACTTGGCGGCGTCTCTAGCGCCGTCACACTGTTCACTGGATGCTCCGTCGTTGTGCCGTTGTGTGTTTTGCCAATGGATCTGTTGATGCGATGTCCACGCTGCTGCTGCTCTTGCATCAATTCCCTCTGCTTGCGGCTCTGGCTGCTCGACTTGCGCACTGCTCCGCTGCTGCTGGCGGACTGAATTCCACTGGCACTGGCAATCGCTCGACTTGGCTTCGCCGGCGCTCGCTCACGCGGCGGCGTATCGCGTCTGCTCTCGGTGATAACGATTTTCTCCTCCAAGAGCGGAGAAGGTTTCGATGTTGTTGTTGTTGTTGCTCTTGCCTGTTGGTGTTTCTCTTTTTGCTCTTTCAGCTTCTTCTGCTTGACAGCCGGCTCTTTGGATACCTTGGCCACAATTAGCTTTGTGTTGCCTTCTTTTGTTGATGACAGCCTTGCTGTTGTTGTTGTTGTTTTCCCGCTTCCAGTTGCCTCTGCTTTTCCAGTTGTGGTAGTTGGTGTCGGTTGCAAGTAATCCGTTTCGCTTGTTGCCCCTTTGCTTTTGACCGTCTCAACTTTCTTGCCACTTATGGTTATCTGCAATGTTGTGCTGCTGCCCGTCGGCGATGGCAACTTTGTTGACAATCTTTCCCTGCTGCTGCTCAACACACTGATGTCATCACTGGTCGCAATGCTGTGTGGACGCACTTTCGATTTCCTGAGACTTCCCAACAGTAAACGACGTGTTAGACTCTTCTTCTTGGCAATGGCGTCTCTTTTAATCCCACTGTCTGTGCTAATTTCACCAATGCTGGTCACGTCTTCGGCGCCACTAATCACCAGCTGCTCCTCCTGATCTTTGTTCTCTTTTGTCTTTGTCTTCTCCTTCTCCCTTTCCTTTTCTTTTTTGCTTTTGGATTTGGACAGACTACGAAAGGCGGCCGAGAAGCGGGAACGTGTTTTTATTTTCGATGGCGTTTGCTCCTCCTCTAGTTGCTCCTCCAGCGGCTGTTCCTCGGTCAGCTCATCAGCTGTTGAGGCAGCTGCTCCGCCAGTTTCCAACTCCAAATCCAATTGTGCCTCTTTCGCTTTGGACGCTTTGCTTTTGCCTTTTGTTTGTTCAGCGTTTGGCATATTTCGTATTAAGACCAAAGGAAAAGTGGTTTGGAAATGGGATTGGGATTAGATGTGGGCTATTCTATTTATTAACGCGCTTTTCCAATCGCTTTTCAGTTTTCACATAGCTAGCACTACAAGGATATCTTAAGCGTTGGGAGCAAATGTTCCACAATTATCCTGCCGCCTTTGAACCGCCTAATCCCGTCTAGACCCAGCGACTAAGTGACCGCAACGAGCGCTTAACAAACGCGCACTGAAATTTCAAATGTTCACGCTTGGGCTTATATCAATTTTATTTTTTTTTTTTTTGCAACGCCTCAGGCCACACGCCCATCTCTCATAATTCCCTCCCCCTCCCCCGATGTGGTAAGCCCAAAACGGTTTTGCATTACACCTACTATACTTCCCTATCGTACAGTTTTCGGGCCGCTTACCAACACTGTCCAGCCGCACTTGCGAAATGAATGGGAATTGAGCGTGAGAGTCGGATGAGATCCAAGTTGGAATGTGGCATCCAAAACAGTTGACACTCGCTTATCAATCGTTTTCACTGTTGATGATCATAACGATGCCGATCTTGGCCAGCTGCATAATGCAGTTGCTTTGATACCAACAAGTGCCAGACATTTGTCATTTAGCTCAAGGATGATGTGCAAAATTGATAACCTGAGTAGCGGAAAATGTCATAGTCGAGCGAGCAAGACTCTGAGAGACCCTGTACTTAGTCTAAAAAATATGTATTATGTACAGGAACTGTAAATAGGAGTAATGATTGCTGCTTATGAATTTTAACTAAAAAAATCAATGTGAAGAAAATTTGCTATAGTAAAATGGCAAACACCAAAATTCCTATTTCAGTCGGGAATACCGATATCAGCCAAAAACTTATATTTTCAATTTATAAGATATAAATCAAATTTAATTTTTATTTTTATTTAAAAAGTCTAAAATAATCGTTAAAACTCAATTTTAACTTAAAAGTAGTGTCATAATTTATGTATAACTCATATATTTCTTTCAAGACAGGGTTATTTTCCTTATTTTTTTCGACCCACACTGTTGAAAAATATTCCTTGAGTAACTTTCGAGTTTATAATCCGATCGTAATGAAATTTGTAGGACAGATCCGAGCTACAGCACATATCATATGGGTCAAAACTCAAGGTTATAGCTCTTAAGTTGCTTTTGATATTCAGTTTTTCGACTTACGGGTTCTTGAGAATATCCAAACAAATTTGATCTGCTTAGGATATAAAGGGACATAATAACAAGTATGGCTTCTCCACCTCTTATAACCCTTGCTTATTTATTGTTTGACAAACTTAGCAGACCCTTTTTAATTTGAAAGCACAGGGTCTAATAACTGGGACAGCATCAATTGCAGCCAATGAGGCGTGAGGGCTTTAAACAACTGGTCTTTGGGTGGACACTGAATGTGTCTATGACTATGACTGTGGATATGCTTGACCTGTTGAATGAAGCGGTTCACATTGGCTTCCAAGCCCATTGAGGCGGCAAAAATGCACGACACGCACTTGGCTGGCTTCCATTTAAACTGAGGATTTGTCGCTCAGCGGCTAAAGAATCATCATTTATGTGGGTGCGAGTGGTTAATACGTTAGTACGTTGTTGGCTGAGACTCAAACACAGCCACAGCTGCGATATATAGAATTACGTTTATTACAAAACTCGGTAAGCCACAATAAAGACATATCGCGTAGTGTATAAAATTACACTCATTTTGTACAGTACATACGCAGAAAATGGAAAATGGGTTAGAGGAAGGGGGAGGAAAATGTATGCGGAAGTCCATGTTGATGTCATGTCAATGTCTCATGTAACCCACAGCTGATTGGATCAATTTAGTGCAATCTAATTATATAACATTTGCACTTTAAATACTATAAATCAAACAGATTTATGACAAGATCTCTGCGGTTTTTCAAATGAGACGATTTCTTATCATTGTTGACTGCATTCTAACTTATAGCAACCACATTACAAGTAAAATCTTTCTAAATTTGTAACTCATTTGTCTAATTTGTATTTATTCATTTACTTATTTTTAGATTACTAGCCACAATAGTTGTTTGATTTCATTTAAGAAAAACACCTCAACACAAAATTTCTTGAGCTTTATGTTTACTAAAATAAAACTTAACTCTTGATTTATTTAATCTTTTTGTAATAATTTAAGAATAAGAAATTATACCCAGAGTGTTGGTAATTTTTAGATCAGCATTTTACTCTTTTTTAAGGTTTCATAGTTAAAAAAATTGATCAAAATTTAATTAGTTTCCTAAGGTAAAATATTTTTAATCCACAATATATTTCATTTATAGGATGTTTTCCTTCAGTTTGTCTTTTTAATCAATCCTATCTCAATCCTAATCAATTCCAGCTAACCAAATAAATATTTAAAGAGTATTTAATCCTTTCAGTGCATAGTATAAACAGAATTCAGCAAATTTAAAGCGTGCTCAAAATAGCTTTAAGGAAGTTTTAAGGACACCACAAAAGCGAAAGCATTAGAAATTCACTTTCCACAAAACCAGAAATTCCTTTGAGTTGCAAATGTTTGCACGCAATCGACAATGGAGGAGTTAATGGAGCAAAGATGCAGAAGCAAAGGGATGAAGGGGAAGGTAAACCCCCAACTGGAGGCACACCATGAGGCATGCTAAGAATTTCTCCGAAGCGTTGCAATTACCAGTGACCCCGATCCGAACAAAAGCCTTACAGATATATTACGGCGTTGATGTGTATCGCATTTGGAAGGCAGGGAAAACTCGTATGTGGCATTTGAAAAACGTTTACACTGACATCGATTCAAAACATTAAACAAACTTTGCAATCTTTTGCCCTAAACGTATTTTTCTATTCTGTTTCCCCCGAGTATTTTACAGCCGAATTTTGATCTGTTTTTCTATTTTCTTTAGTTCTATTATTTTGATTGCACATTCGTGCACGGCATCCACTTGGCAGCCTGTGGGCGTTACAGAGTAATAATAGTGGGGGCGTGGTTATACAACTACAAATTTAGTAAATTGCAATCACTTTGTGTTTACTAAAATGTTGCTCATAAAAGTATGCAACTCTTTTTCAGTTGTTATTATTCACGAAAGTATGCAACACTTTTTTAAGATTTTGGACAGGCGCAAGTGTTAATAATTTAAATACAAATAAAAATTAATTTTATGTAGTTTGCAGCGGAATAGTTTAAATTTTAATTTTTTAAATTAATTTATTTAGATTTGATATAATTTATGAAGATTTGTTTGAAAACAGCAGAAAGAATGTTGTGTTCTAAACAGAGCTAAATTTATGAGGCCAAATTATTTATTAAATCAATTTTATTTATACTGATGTTAATCCTTTTGCGCTTAGCATGAGGTTTGGATTTGTTCTTTATTATTATACTTGTTTTGTTATGATACTATTTTTGAATTGAATGGATTAAACGCTTAATCTAATTAATTTAAAAAAAACAATTTTTTTTATTAAAATGTTCTTTATTTTTTTTTATTTTGTTCATTTTCATTCATCGCGGTAGTTAACTTAACTTCATTTGATGCTTTTAATCACAAACATAATATAATAATTTAAAATAAATAAAAAATCTATTACAATATTCTATTTGCTCTATATAATTTGTTATTAAGTATTGTCAATGCATATTCAATGAGACATGTCTCTATACATACTCACATATTTATCATATCTATTTAGATATCTAATCCGCATTATAAATAGATTTCAAAAAGTTTTCAGAGTGAAACGTAACTGAGATACTTGGCTAACGTGACCTTGCCAATGGATTTACTTAGTTATGATAATACTCATGATATATGTAGTAGTAATAAATAATAAGCAAACTGACAGCAGCTTGCGTGTTGATTATTGAAATCCGAGTGCATTTCATTTGAATGTTAGTTAGTTATTGTTTATCAACTATAGTTAATGTAATCACAACAACTAAATATAAAACGGAGCTACAATCAAAGTGCATTGGCTTGAGGGCAACGATGCGCAAAGTGCGAACCAAGAGATTACATAAATGTAAATAAGCTACAAATGAATATGAATATGAAAATATAACTAAAATGATTTTTTATACACACGATTACTCAATGAATTTTATATATATACTTTATCTCACTCGATACAGCTGCTATCGCTATCTTATCTCTGACAAAACAGCCAATGTCGAGTCATCAGACCAAAAAAAATAAAAAATCAAAATGCAGTTCTTTTTGATTAGATTGTCCTTTTAAGCCGGAGAGAACTATTTGGTCTATGATTCACCTATCGAAAAAATGTCAAAACTTTTAATTGCTTATATTAATTAAGTCTCTCCAATGTGTCTTCCTTTGCCCACACACACTTTCGCTTTCTACAATAATTGACCCCAAAACGTGACGTGATACGTTGTGAAAACGGTAGTGGAGACTCGGACCATTTTAGTTCCCATAATAACAAAGCATATCTAACTAGCAATCGTTTAAGTATCGGAACACACCCACCCACTCACATACATCCCCATTTTAGCCACAATGAACAGACAGACAACTTGACAAACTGCCAGCAAACATTAAATTACATACATACATACATATTCCATATATCGAGAGTGAAATTCCAATGCCCATAGCACGTGGTCTGTCTGCCTGTCTGTCGGCCTGTCGTTCCGTCTGTCTGTCTTTATGCTCTACCGATTATATCGCTGTGTTTATAAGGTCTCGGTCTCAGTCTCGAATGGCAACAACAACAATTTAGATTTCATTTCCTCTTAAATGCCTTTGATAATAATGAAAATGCCATAAATACGAGTATTGTTTTAAACATGACATAAGATTGAACATACTCAATATGATCTTAGAAAGCAAAAATAAACTACAAAGTGGAAGATTGCTAGTCTAGACAATACCCTCAAATTATTTAGATATGAGACAAAAATGTGTATAATTAGACATGAAAATCTGTGCTATTGAGTTAATTTTATAAGTGCTTGCCTGCTAACTTATAAACAAATAGAATTTAACATAATTTCATTTGATTTAATTTTACCAACGACTATCCAAATAATGAAAGAAAACCTTAAATAAAATAAATTTATGTAAAAGACTTTTAAAGAAATAAAAATATTTATTTATTTAATTTAAAAATAATTTAATACAGTTGAACTTCCATAACTCGAACTTCTATAACTTTCATTTCTCTCTAGCTCGAGCAAAATGAGTGGCAGTAAAATTAATAAATTATTAAAAGAACTCTATAGGTCGAATATCTCCATAACTCGAACCTTTTCTTTGGATATTGGCGATTCGAGTTAGGGAAGTTCGACTGTGTTTTGAATATTATAAATTTCCATAATTTTAAAAATTATAAAAGCGATTAGATTTAATCAAATCTGTTCTATTTTATTTAAGTCATTAGTTGTTAAGTTTTGTAGGCATGGAATACCCAATTTACTTCAGAGTTGATGGGTTTATTTTCTGCCTTAATTATGCTCTTTTAAATAACTTCAGGGTATCACAACATTCCAATTTTGTGTGGTTTTCCTATCACATTGGGTTTTAACAGCAATCAAGTGCAAGTAAATGCCACTTCTCCATAAATTAACGGGTTTTTACGTTGCATTTCGTTGCAGCTGTTCCATTTCCACATTTCCCTTTTTAAAGCTCGTTTAAGTTTGCAATTTCGCTGAGCTGACCGTGACTTAAAAGTAAAGAGTGTTATCCAACTTAACAACAAACCTATAACAACGACAACAACAACAATGACAATAATTGTGGCAACAACAACAGTAAGAAATGTTTGACACAGCAATACGCGTCTTATTGCTAAACTTAGATGATACGCGTACTTTTTGTTGTTTACACAACAATAACATAACGAGGGTAGTTCAATTAGTTCAACGCAATGTCATTGTAATTTTTGTTTTCTTTTTTGGACTACTGATTTTTTAGTTGCCCTCGCATAACAGTAATATCTGGGCAGTTCAAAAATAAAGTTAGTTTTATTTGGCCCAACAAAAAAATATTTTTTGTAATTAACCAATTAAATACATTTACCAAACGTAAGCTATTTAAACTGCACTCGCTGAACACAAACATTTTCAACTGTTCTCGCAGCAAAGAAATAAACGTACTCTCTGACACACTTACTTATTGAACCGCCCTCGCATGTGTTTGTAATCAAAAGCCGGCCGCAAATTGCGTTTAAGCATACTCACCCCATTATATAGATAGCCATTGTTCCGATTGATATCCATGGTGCGTACCGCAGGCATATCCGCTTGGAGAAGCGCCTCAACGGCGCTGAGATCGATTTGTGGTTTCCGCTCTGCGTATGAAGGATTCGCGCTGCGCAGCGAATAGTGGGAGGAGGAGGAGACCAACAACTGCTGCTGTTCCAATTGTAGTTGCTGTCGTCGTGCAAATATAGGTGACTCTTTAGCGCTGAGGGTTCCTAGGGAGCCCGGGTTGTTCAACGGCTGATGATTGTGCTCCACTGGGCACGTGTTGTCAAAGGCGCGACCGTGTTTCCGCAGTTGATGACAACGCAAACAGGCACAGCTGTTGTTCTCGTTGCTTACCGCATCAAGGTAACTGACCGACTTGGCTTTTTTGGTAACAGCAATGGGCGCAACGATGTTGAGATCGGCCGCGGAATCGCAAAGATTGCGGCGTCCGGCTGAGGATGAGACAACGCTGCAGCGAATAACGCCGGTTGCCATGCAATTCCTTATTGGAATTTCTTATTGGAAATGGTATGTGGTGAGAGGAGGAGAAGAGAATATCTTCCAATGTGTTAATGATGCGTGTTATTGCTCTTTAGACTTTCGACAAAATGTCGCTCTATTGTTGATATGTTTTATCACACTTCTTTGCTTCTTTCCACTTGCGTCTTCTGTTTGTCTTCCACTCAAGGTCATTCGCACGCGCTTTATCTACATATGCTCCAGTGTATGTGCGTATGTTTGTGTGCTGATTGGCAAGTGTTTTGTTTAACTAATGCCAGCAATGTTCATTTCATTTATTCTTATTATATACTATCGATTGTGCTCTCATGGACTTTTAACGAAGCAGCAGCAGCAACATGTGGTTGTCGAAACAGTCGAAAAAGTTCTATCGCCTTCTCTCTTTATCTCGCGCTTTGTTTCAAAACGGTAATTAAAGCGCTTGCACTTGAACCTTTTCGTCGTTTTCGCGCACTTATCACAATTGCATTAAATTTTTTATTGCAATTGATTTGGAATTCAAGAAAGGTTATCTCTCAGCGTTTATTGAACTCGCGATTTTGGCCAATTACTGCACTTTTGACCAAATCCAAATGTCAAAAAATAAAGTAAACAACTGCAAACTGGTTTTATACACAAAAGTCGAGCACTAAATTAAGCGACAGACAGTTAAACATTCACTTGGACTCCGCATATGCATACATATATTACATAAGTATTTTTTATTGTTTTAATTGTTGTTATAGCTGTTGTTGCTCCTTAGCGTTAATTTCATTTCACGGGAATTAAATTTACACACGTACAAAAAGAGATACGCAAAAAAGACGTTCGCGTTATTTTACATTGGCAATAACAAAGAAACACACAAGCGCAGCACGTCCGCACGCCGATGCATTCAATTGTGAACTGAACAAAAAGCTTTGAAGCAAAAAGCTTAAATAAACGAAACGGGTATTCGACCAACCGTCAAACCGTTTCAGAAAGTGCGCGCGGCGCGCCACTTTGAATCAGTGTTCAGCATTTTATCAATACTTTCCGTTCGTTTTAAAAATATATGGAGGGAAAAAGAAAACACAATTCAAATAATTTAAAAAATAACTGATCCAAGGTACCAAGGAATAATAAATGTACCAGTTTTTAGGCAAATGTACCAACCGTGGCTTTGGCATTTATTTAGAAAACATATACATATGAATAAAATAACAGGGCCTAGTATAAATACTCTTTTTGCATAAATAAATTTAATATGTGTACATTAAGTATTTTTTTAATTCTAGTTACAACAAATATAAATGCATTAACTACACTTATAATTTAAATGTAAAGTTCTCTTAAGTCATTTTTTTGGCACTTTGATTTGCTGAGGTATTAGTTGGTTAAATTCACAAGTGATTTATTCGAGAGGTATTTGATGCTGAGGTGTCCAAAATGTCTATATCCCTTTTCCTTTCCTATTCCTTTGTAATGATAAAAAATATTTTAAAGTGTGCATTTGGACACCCCTGATTTGTTGCTTAATGCAGATGACGGCAGGATGCGATTGCTGATCGTATATAAGTTTAAGCTTTAATCATCATAGCCTCCGCAATCATATCCTCCATCGTCTCCACCGCCACAGTCGTAGCCACCGTCACCATCGTATCCACCTCCACTGTCACATCCGCCTCCATCGTCACATCCGCCTCCATCGTCACATCCACCTGCATCGTCACATCCACCTCCTGCAGATTGATTATCTCCATCCCTGTCATTATCACAACAATTCAAATCGCAATTATCTCGATCCCTGTCATCATCGCGACAACTCAAATCGAAATCATCACTTAAGGCACTTGAGGCAATGCATCCAAAAGCTTCTTCTCTAAATTCATGCGCATTATCTCTCTCATTTCTTATTTCATAAGAATCTGGACGCGTTATGTAATGCCTGGAAGTATTCGTATTCCAGCCAATAGATCTAGATGATGGCACAGCTCTTCTACTTCTGTTAACTAATCCTCTGGAATTTGCTGGCCGACTACTGACAACTTCCACTTGGATTGACCGATTTTTCGACCGGATGTTAGCAACCACCATTCCCATTATAAAGAACGAGATGAATATGTAAACTGAAGAGGAAAACCTCTTTTTTAACTGGGATAAAATATGCAAATATTCAAAAGTACTCACCATTTATACTCACTGCAACAATTAGGTAATTTGAGCTCCGCTTGTCGTAGTCAGTTCCAAAGAGACGATATAGAAGTAACAGAGCGGTGAAAGAGAACCAGAGCAACATGGGTCTAAGATCTTTTTTTGATATCCACATAAAGAGAAACGCATTAAGAGTCGCATTGCAAAAATAAGCAACGACCCATACGAATGGCATGTAATCTAGAAATTGAAGAGAGTCGTTCAAATAGCTGAGATAGAAAACATGAGAGTAAAAGCTCTCTCAGAAAGTCTCCCTTTGGTACAGATGGGACCTTTGCGGAGTTCATGACATCACCAGCATGGCTGGTACACATAGCCGGCATTTTTTCAAAAATTGTTCGTAAGTACCACCCACATCTGTATCTCAAATTTTCAATCAATTTTTTTAATTATAATTATGCATAAATTATACTGCTATTCAAGTTTTAATACAAATATCATACCGTTTATATCAGCAGCAAGTCCGTCTTCGCATGAGAATCCCACATACGCAAATGAATATAGAACATTCAAGGCGGCAACGAAAAGTCCACACGCTTTAATGCCGGACATGCTAAAAAACTTGGAATACTATTGTGCGTATACAGTATTTATTTTATAAGATAATAAGAAATATACATATATCTGTATTATTTATGTATTTATGCGTGAGTTTGTTTTGGTTGTTCACTTTTGCAAAAAAACAAATGCCGACAGCGTCAAAAACAACGCTCTCCGAACGAGAGTTCAGCATAGACTGGCGACTGTATTTTCTGTCTCTGTCATATTAGTATTCCAAAGCTTTTTTTTTGTTTGTGCTTTTACTTTGCGGTTGCCACAAGTGGTTCATTTGTACCAAAATTGGTACATTTTTTATTTATTGATACACTCTATAAGTTTTATTTAAATTGGTACATTTTTGGTACTGGCAGACCCAGTAAAGTCTGTTTGTTTCTAAGCAAACTCTTTCAGCATTAATTCATGCATAAGATATGTGTGCATTGTTTATAAATATTTGTTAGAATATAACTATAACAATCAGGGTATCAAACCAAAACTAATATCGGTTTTAGTTACGTTTTCAGTAATTTTCGCATTAAGGTTTTCGGTTATCGGTTACGCAAAATTTATATATATGTATATATCGGTTACGTAACGGTTACCGGTTTTATGTGTTTCGGTTTTGAAATACCGGTTTGATTTCTGTTTACAAATTAAATTGAAAAAATGTTAGATTTGAAAACGAATATTCAAATCTTAAGGTCTTTATATTGAGATCAATATATAAACTAAAGTAAGGCAGAAATCTAGTTTTAAAAACCGATGCTTTCACCTTAACATAATTAGTTTTTAAGCTTGACCGAACCGAAAATAAACGTTAACGGTTACGGTTATGGTAATGGTTTTAATCCCTGATAATAATGTTTATAAAATAAAATACATTCAAATGTATAGTTTACTTAAGGCATTTCTAATGGCATTTTGATTTGCTGAGGTTTAATTGGTTTCCAGTTGATCCTTGACTTATTTGAGATTATTATGGACAAAGATATAATCGTTGTATAATGGAGATGAAGGCAGGTTTTAAATGCTGATCTAATTTAAGTTATAGATTTAATCATCATTGCCGCCTCCACCTCCACTGTCACATCCACCTCCACTGTCACATCCACCTCCACTGTCACATACTCCTCCAGTGTCACATCCACCTCCTCCCGATTGATCATCTCCATCCCTGTCATCACAACAATTGGAATCGCAATTATCTCTATCCCTGTTATTATCACGACAAGTCAAATCGAAATCATCACTTAAGGCACTTGAGGCAATGCATCCAAAAGCTTCTTCTCTAAATTCAGGCGCATTATCTCTCTCATTTCTTAATTCATAAGAATCTGGACGCGTTATATAATGCCTGGAAGTATTCGTATTCCAGCCAATAGATCTAGATGATGGCACTGCTCTTCTACTTCTGTTAACTAATCCACTGGAATTTGCTCTCCGATTACTGACAACTTCCGCTTCCTCTTCCAGTGGGATTGACCGATTTTTCGACCGGATGTTAGCAACCACCATTCCCATTATAAAGAACGAGATGAATATGTAAACTGAGGAGGAAAACCTCTTTTTTAACTGGGATAAAATATGCAAATATTCAAAAGTACTCACCATTTATACTCACTGCAACAATTAGGTAATTTGAGCTCCGCTTGTCGTAGTCAGTTCCAAAGAGACGATATAGAAGTAACAGCGCGGTGAAAGAGAACCAAAGCAACATGGGTCTTAGATCTGTTTTTGATATCCACATAAAGAGAAACGCATTCAGAGTAGCATTGCAAACATAAGCAACAACCCATACGAATGGCATGTAATCTAGAAAAAGCAGAGAATCGTTCAAATAGCTGAGATAGAAAACATGAGAGAAAAAGCTCTTAAAGCTCCATATGAAAACAAAAACAAAGCAGCATATCTCTCTTCTTGCACGTGTGAGCATAAATGGGACTTTTGCAGAGTTCATGACGTCACCGTTTTACTCCTACAACGACTGGTACACATAACTGGCATTTTTTCAAAAATTGTTCGTAAGTACCACCTGCATCTGTATCTCAAATTTTAAAATCAATTTTTATAATTGTAGTTATACCTAAATTATACTGCTATTCAAGTTTTAATTCAAATATCCTACCGTTTATATCAGCAGCAAGTGCGTCTAGGCCTGAGGATCCCACATACGCAAATGAATATATAACATTCAAGGCGGCAACGAAAAGTCCACACGCTTTAATGCCGGCCATGCTAAACAAACTTGGAATACTATTGTTTGTAAACAGTATTTATTTTATACACCTAAAAAATATATATACATATGTATGTATGTTTTTATTTATGTATTTATGCGTGAGTTTGTTTTGGTTGTTCACTTTTGCAAAAATACAAATGCCGACAGCGTCAAAAACAACGCTCTCCGAACGAGAGTTCAGCATAGACTGGCGAAAGCTTTTTTTGTTTGTGTTTTTACTTTTCGGTTGCCACAAGTAGTTCATTTGTACCAATATTGGTACATTTTTTTAATTTAGTGATACACTCTATCAGTTTTATTCAAATTGGTACATTTTTGTAAGCGTGAGTTTAATCATACTGGCAGACCCAATAAAGTCCGTTTGTTTCTATGCAAACTCTTATGGCATAAATTCTTAAAATATGGGTACATTGTTTTATAAATATATGTTGCAATATATACTATAATGTTTATAAAATAAAATATATTTAAATGCAAGCTATCAAACCAGTTACGGTTTCAGTTATTATTATTTTTGTTTTCCATTTTGTTTGTTTCGGTTTCGAAATATCGGTTCGATTTCGTTTCAAAAAAATAAAAGAAAAAATGTGTCATTATTACACAAATATGTTAATACATAAACAAAAATTTTCTATTTAATGGAATTTATATTCAAATTATATATAGAAATAAAAAATTAGTTTTAAAAACGACGATTACACATTAACAACAAAATTTATGTTAATGCTTGATTGAACCGAAACTAACCGTTATGTATAAATCGGTTACCAAACGGTTATTTCGATTTGAATGATTTCGCGTTTTCTGTTCAGGCATAATAAAAAAGTTTTGTTTTGGTTACGGTTACCAACTTCAATTGGTTAATACCGGTTAACGGTTACGGTTCTAGTAACGGTTTTAATCCCTGTTTAAATTTATAGTTTACTTAAGGCATTTCTAAAGGAATTTTGATTTGCTGAGGCTTTATTTGGTTTCCTGTTGACCCTTGACTTTAACCGTTGTATAATTTAGAAGAAAGCAGGTTTCAATTGCTGTTCGAGTTTAAGTTTCAATCATCATTGCCGGCTCCACCTCCACTGTCACATCCTCCTCCAGTGTCACATCCTCCTCCAGTGTCACATCCTCCTCCAGTGTTACATCCACCTCCCGTCCAGATATTATTGCTATAATTAAAATGGGAAATATCATCATGGTGACTCAAGACATTTGAGGCAGTGCATCCAAAGTTGCTTTGCTGAATCCGAACTCATTATCATTCCTCTCATTTCTTTCTACATTTGAATTGGGCTGCGTTGTAAAATGTCTGGAATTATTTGTATTCCAGCCAAGAGCTCTATTTACAAAAGAGAGCAAAGCTTTTTCTCTTCTGTTAGCTTCTGCTAATACAATTGCTGGCCGATTGTTGGAAGTTAGCATCCTTGAAACATTGCGAGTAGCCATCATTGGGACATTGGGATTGTTGACAGTTGCCATCATTGGGATATTGGCCCGATTTTCTGAACGGATGCTAGAAACCACCAAAACCATTATAATAATCGAGATGAATATGTAAACTGTCGAGGAAAACTGTTTTTTAGTTATGATCCAAATATACAGTGGCTCACAGCTTATTTCGTGCAAGGGTAGGGTCAAATTTTAAGATCGAATAACTTCCAAACTATTACAGATATCAACAAAATTTAAATGTAAGTATATCACTGCGGACGGCAGTCCGCGCTAGTGACGAAAGCAGCACGAAGGGTGCGAAGGCGACTAGCATATATACACAGGAAGAATGGAAAATTTGCTATGTCTGTCCGATCAGGTCGAGCTATATACCGATCGAAAGGTATCAATTAAACTTACAAATGTGCATACTAAGACTTTTGAAAACTCACCTGGTTCGTGAGATAAACAGGTGTAAGTGGGAGGGGCAAAATTTAAATGATTGGAGCTAATGGGGCCGTTGGAGCCTTTTTTATTTTTTTTTTAATTTTTAACTATTCTAATCAAAAATACGCGTCGAATGACACCTTGATCATCAAAATCCGATCACTGGTTCAGAAGATAATTAATTTTGAAATTTTTGGTGCCCCTTTCAAAACGAGATGAAAAGTCAGTCTGTTTGTTTGTTTGTGTGTCTGTTTGTTTGTTTGTCTGTTTGTTTGGATCAAATCGTTGATTTAGCTTAAAAGTTTGAATGAGGACTTGTTCCTGCTCTAAAATCTATAAACGTTTGTTCAACGACTTTTTCGAAAAAAAGCTAGTTTAGCGGGAAATCGCTAAAAACCGCTAAAATTAAAACCCTTATAGCAGTCAAACGATAAAAGCTACAGATGCGATCTATATATCGTTGAAAAGGTATTTTGAAGGGCTGTTATGCATACCTTTTAACTTTTTTTCTAAAGTACATATGTAGGTAAATTGCTACAGGTGACATAAGGTATTTTCCCCCACATTTTGGCGGTTTTTGAGAAAACGATGCCTACGATTTTTTTTAATTTGCAATATGTTTGAGCTTGTAAAATTTCGCGTTTTTTGATATATCATTCATAAATTTATGTTGATTGGTTTGGAAAATATAACCTATTACTTGAATATATACGTTTTACTTTGAATTGGAATAGGGCAGCAGCAACAAAGTGTCATAGCAGCCAGTTTGATTGTTTGGATAGCTTAAATGTTTGAATGAGGACTTGTTCCTGTTCAAAAATCTAGAAACGTTTGCTCTACGACTTTTGCGAAAAATCGCTAGTTTAGCGGGAAATCGCTAAAAACCGCTAAAATTGAAACCACCATAGCATCCAAACGATAGAAGCTACAGATGCGATCTATATATCGTTGAAAAGGTATTTCGAAGGGCTTTTTGCACTGCTTGCAGCGTAATGCGGAAATTACCTGTTAGCTGAATATATACACTTTACTTAGAATGGGAATAGGACAGCAGCAGCAAAGTGTCATAGCACCCAGAGTTAAAGAGTGCTGATAGCTTTTGCGCTGGGCATGTTTGTTTGTAAAGGGGACCAGTGTTGCCAGACAATTTGTTAGTGGGATTCCGGTAAACGTTTTTGATTTGCTTTTGATTTGATTTTGATTTTTCAGTCAGCTGTTCACAGCTGCTCCATTCAAAATTTTCAGTGTGCCCAGAGCAAATCAGAGAAATGTGGTCTTACTAATTGATTTCGAAAAATCAGCTCTGAGACTGATTATTTTTTCATTTTGATTTGGTTTCGAACAGCTGTGTGACAGTTGGTGTTTGTTTGCATTGTAAATCTACGAATATTCAATAAAAACATATTCGATGACTTTCTTTCGGCATTTTGTGCAATTATGCCCATTTTTGTATACTTTTTAGTTGTCAATTAGCTGTTCGCCCAGGCTGTCAGCTGTTCACGAAATCAAAAAATAATCAGTGTGCAAAAAGGGTCGTTCCGTCAACTGATTTATATTTGGTTAAAAATAATCAAAAGCAAATCAAAAACGTTTACCGGAATCCCACTGTTATAGCTTGTACAAACAATAATCAAAGTTGACAAAGCTATACTGTCACAAAATATTGTAATTTCAAAATTTCTGATGTCTTATTCAAAAATTTCTGATATCCCATTAAAAAAACCTCTTTACGAGGTAAAAGTCTAGTGACGAAAACATTTTCATGCCCAAAATTTCTGATATCCAATTTTGTGACGAATAATATTAAATTTTTTTTTATATGTTAAATTATTTTATACTAGGGGGCTCCGCCCCCTGCTCGCTTCGCTCGCCAACCCCCGCTCGTTTATTATATATGCCAAAAAAAAAATTAATATACATACAAAGTAAAAAAAAATTGGCATTCGGCACTGCGCAAAAAGTTATTTTTTAGGTGCAAAGATGCTGAAGCTTTTTGCGCAAAGTGCGGAATGCCAATTTTTTTTTACTTGTATGTATATTAATTTTTTTTTTTGGCATATATAATAAACGAGCGGGGGTTGGCGAGCGAACGAGCAGGGGGCGGAGCCCCCTAGTATAAAATAATTTAACATATAAAAAAAAATTTAATATTCGTCACAAAATTGGATATCAGAAATTTTGGGGCATGAAAATGTTTTCGTCACTAGACTTTTACCTCGTAAAGAGGTTTTTTTATGGTAAGCGAAAATACTTACAATTTATAACCACTACCATAGCTATGTAATTTGAGCTCGGTCTGTGGCGGATAACACTAATGTGCCGAAATAAGAGTAACAACCAGGTGAAAGAGAACCAGAGCAGCATGGCCTTAAGATCGCTCTTGAGTATGCGCGTAAAGAGAAACGCATTTGAAGTCAGAAAGTGAAGTAATTAGAGTAAAAGCTGTCTCATATGAACGAATTCATATGATAACAAAGAAAAGACAAAAGGATATATTCTTAACTCAGAGGTCATGACATCACTTAGATCCGTCCACCATGGCTAACACATGTTAGGGCTCGTTGTATACTTGTATATATGTTAAAAAATATTTGTTTATAGTACATATATAAATGTTTTTTTAATACATAACAAATATATGTATGATATTTATGAATTTATGTTGTCGACAGCGTCAAAAACAACTCTTCCCGAACGAGAGTTCGGCATAGACTGGCGACTGTTTTGCCGCTCTGCATCTTAAGAGAGTATTCCAGAGAGTAAAAATGTGAAAGTTCTGAGTGTAATCAAGCAATAATACATACAAAGCTGTTGTAAATGTGTTGGTGCTGCAAGCTCTCAAAGCTTACAGTGGGTTTAAAGCACTGTTAGACCCTGTACTTACAAAATACTAAGAGTTTATCAAATTTTTCAAGGGGCAAATGTAAACAGGCGGAAGGCGGGGCAGATCCCATAAAAAAGAAATGCCCAAAAATATGCAATCAGAAGTTAAGCAAATTAGAGTGTAAACAATGTTTAAAATCATTTTATTGTGATGTTTTTAACACTTTCTTTATTATCAACAGTCATTTTGCATAATTAATTAATTATAAAATATGATTTGGTTCTCTTCAATGTATTAGTACGTGCACTGGAATTTGGACAGCTCTATAACTAAAACTTAACTCTATATCAATTTGCCAAGGAATATCGTTCCAGAGAAGCCTCCAACAGATCCCATTCAACAACGTTCCGATTTTGTTTTATTTATAAGACACTTAGGAGACTAGATGAAAAGTGGGCCAAATGATCAACACCTGGCCATTTCTCACATCAGGTAGTTGTGCATTATGACACCTGTTAGTAACTGTAAGTTTGTAAGGATGTTCCCTCTCATTAATCCCTTGCATTCCCGTTCCCATTCCCATTCAGTGGAGGATCGTCCAGCAACAATTCACGACGTCTCTTTTGGGCCAACATGAAATGCGAGACGTTCTCGTAAACGAGGAACGTGATCATGCAGGCGGGCACCACACGTATCAGATTCGCCTGGAGACCCTTGTAGAAACCAATGGCCCTCTCGTGCCTGCAATGAGAAGCAACAACATGGATAGATGGATGAGTAAGGATGGTTGCCAAGGATCTAAGCTACTTACACTGCCTGCATTTCAATTTAGCAAAGAGATTCTGCACAATATAGTACACTTACTAGTGTAATTAGTCTTTAGATAACTACTAATTACTACTTACTACAGGCAGAAGTTGTTCATGAGTTCGTGTTGTAAGCATCTGAGTCTGAGGCAACCTGCCACTTGACGAAATGAAAAGACTCGTATTTGAAAACTTGTGGGGGAAACTCTTTTGTTTGGTTTCTTGGCATTTTAATTTATGTACTTGGGATTGTATTTTTTTTTTTCATTCTTTCTTTTGTTGATAATTGTTTACTTTATGTCGCTTTTCTTTACGCTTTTCTAGTTTTGTTCACAATGCTTTTTATCGTTTTACATTTAAATGTAATATGCTTATGTGCTCATAAGTGTCAAGTTAAATAGTATTTGAAAAGTATTTGAAAAACCATTTGCAAAATTATGAAGAATCTTTTTGCCAAAATGAAAATTAACTATGCTTAATCATGTAACATATTTACACATTATGCAATTATTAAATTAATATAAATAATTTAGCTAAACTAAACTAAAGTTGTTGAAATTTGATTTCTCTTTTAAGGACAACAAGTTTCGATTCATTTCCGTAGTTTATACTAACTATGGAATTAACTTAAAACTAATTACAACTAACAACTAAACAAATCATAATAATAATACAAAATTATGATAACGTTTTGTCATTTGTTTGCCAAGCACATTTTGTTTGCAAATTTTGTTAGAAATAGATTCGTATATTCAAGAGTGCTTAAATTCAGTATGTTGTTGTTTATCTAATTCTAAGATCTAAATGAATTTAGTTTACTTTAGTTTAGTTTACTAGGTAACTAGTTAATACTCTAGCTGGTCAGCTTTTCCCAAATGAGCATAACCATGCAAATGTTGGGCGTTACGTGGACCAGGTACGGCACCAGTCCCTTATAGAAACCGCCCATGCGTTCGTACCTCCAAGTCTGTCGGATGCAGTCCCATGTGCCGCTATAGCGATGATGATGATCCTGCAGACGTGCCCGCACCACCTGATATGGATATGTCGCCGCCGCTGCAATCAGCTTCGATATCGCCGCGAATGCCAAATATTCACTTGTGGCCTGTGAATGAATAAGAAGTTAGTCGAAATGTACGACAAGCTTTTAATATGGGACAGCTGCCAAAGGCGTCATCGTTCCCAATTGGTTATACACAATGTATATATAGATAGATACATATGTATGTATATCCATATAACAACACGCGCAGTTTGGTCATGTGATGTTATTTTACTCAAATATGTGTACTCACCAATTTAGTATCGATGGGAAGCTTGCGGTATTCATTGTAGGCATTCTTTAGCTCCTCATAGGTCATGAATTGTATGGCTCCATGGGAGACGCCCAGCATGCCGGGCACAAAGCCTCTGTACAGGCCACGCACACCCTCTGTCTTGTAGATCTCGGCCAGGGCATGCATCATGCCACGATATTCGGCACTGCTCGTCGAATCGCACTGCAGGCACAGACGTGTCTTGACCACCCAAATGGGATTCGTTAGGAGCAATGTGAGTGCACCAGACTCTGCGGCGGCCAACATATGCATGGCGGGTCCCAGTGGTGTTGTCGCATCGCCGCCTTGAATGAATGTCTTTATTGTGTTGTAGCTGCCAAAATAAAACGAATGTTAAAAGACATTGCATATTGAGAGAGTTTCCGAGTCAACTTACAACATAAAGTAAAGGCCCCACGATGAGCCCGAGCCCCAGACATTGGGTGTGACACCCTTGTATAGACCACGGAATCCTTCCTGCCGGAATATGGTGGTAAAGGCGCTGCCCAGACCACTATACTGTGGCACTGTCGCTGTCCGTCCATCGTTCACTGTAATGACAAATCAAACAATACTCGTTAATGATAAACGTTATTTTTACGAGTTCATGTTTATTTAGGCGTCTAGACTGCGAGACAACCTTGAGTTTCAGTTGAAACAAAGAAACAGACAGTCGTCACCTCAAAACCAACTGAGGCTGAAAATTGTCACTATTTGAAGTACACCTTCCAATTCATAAGATATACATTAAGTTTTATAATAATCAAATATTAATACCAAATATTTATATCTTCTTCAGAGCACCATAAAAAAATTGTTTAAATGAAAAAAATTAAGAAATATTGTCGATATTTTTAAAAATATCAATATTGCAAAAATTTCTATATGAAACAAGTATTATTTTTCTTGACATTTTTTACCAACAAAAATATCGATAATATAAATATCTTAAATCAGCTGTTTTTCCACCGCAAATTAATCATGTTACCAAAAATTTTTACTATTTTATTGCAAAATTTGCACAAGCGCATCGCGATATAGTGTCGTTTATTATGTCAAAATAAATTTGATCTTCCTTCTTTCGTAAAAAAGAAATTGACAACAAAAAATAAAAAAAGTAAGGAAAAATAGTGCACGATCACACAATTATATCGATACTGATATCATCGGCTTAAAAAATATCACATAAAAATATATCATCGCCAATAAATATCTATCGATATATGAATATTAAATCAATAACCCCAAATCAAAAAGAGATTGTAATTGTTTGCAAAATAAAGGAAAACATTTCAATTACTTAATTTAAAATTCTATCAAATTATATATTTTTAACTCAAGACCTGTGTGTTTCAACTAAATACTGAATCATTTTACAGCTGCTCTCATTTTTTTGCTTTTTTTGTTTTTTTTTTGGCAAAGCATTGAGACTGTACGCTTCCCAGCCAGTTATTGACTTCACAGCCAGTGGCTAATGGCCGGAATAACAACAACAACAACAACAGCAACAAGTTGTTTTCGTTGTTGTGGCTAGAGGAGAGATAGCGCTAATTACACGCGACGGACGGATGTGATAAGAACCAAATGAAAATAAGCTGTTGCTATTATGTACTCGTTAGAACACACACTTTATTTATAAACCGCAATAACAAAAACGCTGAAAGCTAATAACATTTGCTGACGCTCAGCAAAGTTCTGACCTGGCCTGACAACAGCACATCAAATGAAGGGGCTCGTCTCCCGTTGGGATTATTAATAGCACACACAGCTTTCGCTAGTGTGTTCGAAAATAACCTTGAGATACAAGACACAAGCTGCACGATGCCATAACCGTTAATATTTTTAGGCAGGCACTACTGTTATTTAGCTGACATTTTACTTTCGATATCTGCACAACGCAAAACAGCTGATTTTATGTCCTCAGATCTCGCACTTGACAACAATTCATATGGAATATCATATGGAAACCAGTTCGCTGTGATTGTGTGTGTGTGTTAAATGACATTTGCAAGAGTTGCCGTTAAAAGCGGCTTGCGATGTACAGTCAACACGTTCGTCACGTGATGCCGACGCTGAATATGAAGCGAGTGCAAAATAAAGATAAACAAGTTTTTATGTCCATCGCTGACGTTTGCTTATTTTTCCTTTTGTTATTCTTCCCCTCTCTAGGTGCGTCATACTTTATGCGCGCGTGTGTCTGCAATAGTGTGTGTGTTTGCTTGTATTGTGAATTCTAAGCAACAGATGGCGTCAGCAGACGCTTTTACTACATGGTATTGTAGATCGAGCCAATTCTATGGTATCATTATCATCATTATCAGCTTCTGCCTTATTTTCTTTTTCACATAAACAACTTAAATTTGTTTTGATTGTTGTTGTTAAGGCTCATGCCCGATTAAACAATAATAACAAATCCGTATATGCAAATATTTTTTTACATTCGAATATATTTACACTGGAAATTGACGCTTTTTGGAGTTTTAAACAAGTGAACGTTAAACGCTAACTAAGCAGAAAGTATTAATTGTATTGCAAAATTGTTGACGCGCATGCAAAAACCTGTTCCTGTTGTTTTTGTTTTTGTCTGTTTTAATGTTATTATTGTGATTGTTTTCGTTTTATTGCAAATCCGAATATGCGGAAACATGGAACACACTTCAAAACGAGGACAACTATACACATGCTGATAGTATGCGCAATAAACAATAATAAAATATCTTTTGAGGTCTGCTAAAAGCGCTGAGTCATAGCCTGAAAGTATCGGGAGAGTGGCCCCAAAATTTCTGATATCCAATTTTGTGTCGAATAATATTAAGTTTTACATATAAATTATTTTAAGCAAAATTTTGGCACTCGGCACATTGCGCTAAAATGTATCAATTCTTCATACCAAATAAAACTCATTCACTGTTTTGCGCAGTGCTGAATGAAAAAATTTTGCTTAAAATAATTTATATGTAAAACTTAATATTATTCGACACAAAATTGGATATCAGAAATTTTGGGGCATGAAAATGTTTTCGTCACTAGACTTTTACCTCGTAAAGAGGTTTTTTTTGTGGGATATCAGAAACTTTTGAATAAGACCTCAGAAATTTTGAAATTGCGATATTTATTGACAGTATAGCTTTGTCAACTTTGATTATTGTTTGTACAAGCTAAAGCAAATTGTCTGGCAACACTGGTCCCCTTTACAAACACACATGCCCAGCGGAAAAGCTATCAGCACTCTTAAACTCTGGGTGCTATGACACTTTGCTGCTGCTATCCTTTTCCCATTCTAAGTAAAATGTATGTAATAAGCTAACAGGTAATTTCCGCATTACGCTGCAAGCAGTGCAAAAAGCCCTTCGAAATACCTTTTCAACAATATATAGATCGCATCTGTAGCTTCTATCGTTTGGATGCTATGGTGGTTTCAAATTTTAGCGGTTTTTAGCGATTTCCCGCTAAACTAGCGATTTTTCGCAAAAGTCGTAGAGCAAACGTTTCTAGATTTTTGAACAGGAACAAGTCCTCATTCAAACATTTAAGCTATCCAAACAATCAAACTGGCTGCTATGACACTTTGTTGCTGCTGCCCTATTCCAATTCAAAGTAAAACGTATATATTCAGTTAATAGGTTATATCTTCCAAACCTATCGGTAAAATTTGTTGTGTTATATATCAAAAAACGCGAAGTTTTACAAACTAAAACATATTGAAATTTAAAAAAAATCGTTAGCGGCGTTTTCTCAAAAACCGCCAAAATGTGGGGGAAAATACCTTATGTCACCTGTAGCAATTTACCTATGTACTTTAGAAAAAAAGTTAAAAGGTATGCATAACAGCCCTTCAAAATACCTTTTCAACGATATATAGATCGCCTCTGTAGCTTTTATCGTTTGACTGCTATAAGGGTTTTAATTTTAGCGGTTTTTAGCGATTTCCCGCTAAACTAGCTTTTTTTAGAAAAAGTCGTAGAACAAACGTTTCTAGATTTTTGATCGGGAACAAGTCCTCATTCAAACTTTTAAGCTAAATCAACGATTTGATCCAAACAAACAAACAAACAAACAAACAAACAGACTGACTTTTCATCTCATTTTCGGAAGGCCCCTAAAAATTTCAAAATGAATTATTTTTTGAACCAGTTGTCCGATTTTGATGATCAAGGTGTCATTCAACGCGTATTTTTGATGAGAATTGTTAAAAATTCATCGAAAATTCAAAAAGGCTCCAACGGCCCCATTAGCTCCAATAATTTAAATTTTTCTTCTCCACTTACACCTGTTTATCTCACGAACCAGGTGAGTTTTCAAAAGTCTTAGTATGCACATTTGTAAGTTAGGTTGATACCTTTCGATCGGTATATAACTCGACCTGATCGGACAGTCATAGCAAATCTTCCATTCTTCCTGTGTATATATGCTAGTCGCCTTCGCACCCTTCGTGCTGCTTTCGTCACTAGCGCGGACTGCCGTCCGCAGTGATAAGCACTTCGAACTTAAATAGTTTGTCACTCAAAAAAATAGAAAAAATGCACTTTAAAATAGTCCACCCGGGGGCGCCATGAAAATTCATAAGAGTTTTTATGAACTTGTTAATATTATTTATTAACAAAAAACGAAAATTTGGTGGCTTTTAAAGTGAGAGCGAGCGATTGTGCGTACGTTATTTCGTTATAATTGTATTTCGACAA